>VXBB01001140.1:204881-270079 GCA_013399915.1 Illadopsis cleaveri | reverse complement strand
TCTTGCTCCCTTCTCTCTTTGTGCCCCCTCTCTTAGTTCCTACCCCTTGTGCTCTGAACCCTGCCACATCTCTTACCTCTTACCCTCCTACTCTCTCTCTCTCTGGGGCATCCCTTCAGCCGAGGCCCTTTTTACCCACCACCCTTGCAATAAACCCACGTGTTCTCTGGAATGTCTCAGCCCTGCAGAGTTCCCTCTCCCTGCCGTCCCCGGATGCTCCTACAGAAGGGTTTGAATTGTACTCTGACAGCATTTATCACACTGATACCATGCCTCCCCTATGTCCCATGTGTCACAAATGTGTTAGAGAACCACAGAATGGTTTGGATTGGAAGGAACCTTAAAGACCCTCCTGTTCCAACCCCATTGCCTTGGGCAGGGACAGCTCCCAGCAGCCCAGGCTGCCCCAAGCACTGCCCAGCCTGGCCTTGTGCTTTAGTGCTGGGCAGTAACACACAGTGCCTGTCTGGTGTGCTCAGTACCAAAGATAATCTCAGTATTGTCTGTCAACACACACCACAGATCCTGTGTCTCACTGAATCTCCCTGGCCCCACCTGGCACCAGTGAGGTGTTAGTAGTGTGTATCAGCAAGACCAAAGAATCAAGGATTGTTTAGAAGTGGAAAACCCGGTTTGTTTAAATCTACTTTACTATATGGAAAGAAAGAAATATTTTGAGTTGTATAAAATAACAGAAAAAAAATTTTCAAATCTTTAATGAAACATTTGGCTCCAGTTTTGCCCTGTGCTAATTGAGTTTTTTTTGGTTTTTTTAACTTGTTTAGATGTTTGGTTCTTTTCTGCCTGAACCAGTTGAAGTTTATGCCATCATCTGAATTTCAAATTGCATTTCCAGGATGCAGGCATGAATCAAACACAAATGAAGGAAGCCCAGGGCCAGTTGTGGCTCAACTCTAGCAAATACAAAAAACCTGTCAGTGAGATTTAGCTTTGTGTTCTCTTTTTCTCGTGTATCTGTACTGCAGCAGTCAGCAGGCAACTTAAGCTTTCAAATATATCTTGAGACAAAACTTTTGCATTTCAATTGATTTTTTTTATTTTGTTATTAAATTCACTTTGATATGTCTATCAGAAATAATGCACAGAAGTTTGCACACAAATTAATCAATGATGGTGGTTCTTCCATGAATTAGAAAAAAAAAGAAAATACATCTTCCCCCTAAACACCAAACTTGGTTTTTTTTGAAGCTCATTATTTTTTTGTTGAGTTTTGACTTGTTCTTTGAAATAGTTTTTTGCAATGAACTCGCTGCAATCTAACATTTATCTTTAATTCATCCCTAGGCTAAACACAGAACAAAGCCCTTTGCTGAAGATAGATCATGCCAGAACAACAGAAATGTATCAGACAGTTCTTTAGAAACTCAAAGAACTGCTACTTGCTGACTTTCCAAAATATAACAGATATTTTATTGATCTGTCTCCTTCTTAATTACCATAATCCTGTCTGCTTTATTGCTATTATGGTGTGTGATCTGTGATCCACTCGAGTTTTATTTTATCTAGGGCATCAAGTATAATACAACCTCAATCACTTACAGTTTTGGGATTGTTTCTGCATGTATTGATTTTTCAGCTTGTTTTATTAAATTGCAAGGAGAATAAATTCAAAAGCTTGCTTGCTTGATAGATGTTTACAAGTTTACTTTCTTGTAGGATAGACATCTCAGCGATACAAAGAAGGCAGAGACAATCAGAGTGCATGGTTTGCTTTTGGAGATGAAAGGAGGGAGGGCAGAATAGTGGGTGGGTAGGAGCAGGCACCCTGAGGTGTGCTGCTGGTGCCCCACAGATGTAGATAACAGCAGCTTGTTTTCAGTCTGGGCAGCTGCACCTGAGCCAGAAGTTTTCTGGGCAGAGAACATAATCCCCCTGTGTGAACTTCCAGTAATGCTTTCCATTTCTGAATGGCAGAAATGAGCTTCCTTCTTGAAATTCTCAGACATGCTCACTTTTGGTGGCTCTTGTATTTGCACAGTGTTCCACAGCTAGTTTGCTACTCCAGGTTTCTCTTTGTGTAAGTTTTTTTGCTGGTGTGTGTGTGGAGCAGTTGACGAGCCCAGGGTATTTTTCAGTATTCTTTTAAAAACAAAAGATTGTATCAGTTTATGCCTAAACATCGATATGTACAATTTCAACAAAAACTGGTTATTTCTTCTTCAAAAATTAAAATCAAACCAAATTTAGATGAAAAAAACCCCAGAACTTGCTATCTTCTGAGACTTAGCAGGGAAATGTATTTACCTTCATGCTGAATTGTAAAAGAAAAATAGTATTAAAAAGTATTAAAGCATCAAAACTTCCATTTATTTGATGCTGTTTGTTATGTAAAAATTCTGTTATCATTTGTAGCTAGTGTTAATGTAACTACTGTCAGGAAAATATTTATGCAAACTCTCATGTGAGAAATCACCCAACATTCTGTAGGCTTAACTAGGCATTGATTCTTTTTATTTGCTAATTTTTTGTATCTGTTCTATAGTGAAGACTATATATTTACCTGCTTAACATTATAAAATGAAAATATTATGTGAATCTGAAATTGTGGAAGGTTTTTTATTTGTCTACTGCCCAAATGTTATTGATAATGTAAAGAAATAAAGATTCTCTGTCCAAGAGCTTTGCCAGGTATACCTTGGCTTTTTTTCCCTTTGCAATGTTATTCTACAGCTGAAGTCTATTTTGCACTTTGTGGCACAGTGGAAATTCACCCTTCTTGCATAAAACACTGCCTACTTGGAGCAGGTTGCTTTAAAAAAATAAAGGAAGGAAGCAGCTATAAAGAAAAACAGCTGAATACTTCTGAGTGGGAAATACTTGGACAGAGGGAAGTTGTGGGTATTGACACCCTGGATCTGGTACAGTTATGAACCTCAGTGAGTTATTGAAACTGAACCAAATGCTGCTTTTAAAACCTGAAATATGTCTCCATCCCCAACAGACATATTTGAAGTAGCAAGTGCTCAGTATATAAATGCTTTGATCGGATTAGCAGATTTGAGGATTAAGTTTGTCTGTTTCAGAACTGGAAATCACTTTTTCTAAAAAACTCATATGCCTGCATATGTATGCCAGTTTTCAGAAATTCTTCTTTCTTTCCTTATTTATACTTTAATCCTGGATAATACAAATGTAGGCACATATAATGCATTGTATGATTAAAACTTGTGAGAAAAATGGATCAAAAGTCTGCTTTCATTCACTTGAGTCAACGGTCCTAAATCTGTCTCTCACAGGTACTGGGTATTCATCTGACATGGTCACAAAATACCCCGTCAGCTGACAATACTTATGGAGTAAAGCTTAGTCTATAAGTAGGAATTACTTCCCCCCTTCCCTTTCTCCATGCATTTGGGGAGTAAAGCTGAAGTGACTTAATTCTGGAAATCCGGAGTGCTTGCTGAAAGCAATTGGGCATGTTAGGACTGTAAAATCCAATGGACACTGGAGTGCTCTGCTGCATTTGGTCTGTCCACAGGACGAATTCGTTGTCCCCCGTGTTTTGTTCCAGGGCTCTGTCCCTGGGCTCTCTCAGACGGGCCGTGGCTCGGGTGTGCTGCGGGTCCCAGCGGGGATTGCCGGAGTCACCCCGCGGGCACCGCGCTGACACCGCAGCCCTCGAAGGCACCGCCGCAGCTCGTGTGTGCCTGAAGCACTCAGGACACACCCTCAGCCTTATGTTAGAAAATTCCTGGTTGAATTTCCCGAGCCAGAGCTAATGGACGGTACAGCCTGTCAGGAGCACGTGGAGCTGCCGGCGGGAGCTGCTGGGCGGGTGGGCCAGGCGGGACCGGCCGGGCTGAGCCCTGCTCGCCACAGGCTGACCCGGGGGAGGGCTCCTGGCCTCGCTGTGACCCACAGCAGGGACAAAACTGTCTCAGCCACCTCGCCACCAGCAGAGCTGCCCAGCAGGGATGCTCGGAGTGCTGTCAGGGCTGCCTGTGGACGCGGGATGAACCCGTGCAGGTGGAACAGCCACAGGTGAAGTTACAGTGAAGTGAAGCCCAGCCAGCCCCTGCGGGAGCCTGCACAGAATGACAATGCTCTGTGCCACAGAAGTATATTGAGATTTTATATGTTTTTTATTTTTATCCTCCTGATTCAGTTTAACATTGAGCATTCCTGAATCTGATTGATTTACATGTGGATAGCTGAAGGTAATGCATATAATCTAGTGTTCTGCTCTATATAAGTTGAAAATCTTTAATTCTTTAATGGACTTAGTGTCAGACTTGAAAATAATAGTGAAACAGATTCATGTGTGTGTATATATATGCACATATATATATATATATACTGCATTATGTATCTGGAGTTTTAAAAATAGTTCAAGACTGAGACTTCACCATTTCTCCTTTTTTGTGGGAGAGCATAAAGATTTAGTGCATGAAATGGACAATTTACACAGGAAGGATGAGGAAATATATAAAAAAGTGTATGTGGAAATGCATCTGCTTGTTGTAGTTTGAAAAGCAGCCATTATGCCTGTGTGTGAATTTGTTTCCAACAATAAAGTTTCAGTGGCAGATTTATGTTACAGGTAACCAAATTGTCATGGAAAAGTATAGTCACTCTGGATCTGGATCAATACTCTACAGAGTAAATACAAATGAATTTCTGTACACAGATGACTAAAATTTCAAGCTAGAATTTAAAGATTCTGTATTTTCAGTGGTTCTTCAAGGAGAAGATGGGTTTGGTGCACTTTCAGACTTGTGGCTCTCAAACAAAATTGCAAGTGAGAGGACTGCAGCCTCTATAGTAATTGGAAATACAGTATCAGCTCTGAAAAAAGAGCATGATTTTCACTAGATTTATAATTGTTGGGTGAATTCTTAAAATAATAATAAAACTGATTTTTATGTTTTGATTCAATAGAACACAAATCTGAAATACATAGTTCGATGAAGGATTCTTAATGTATTATATTTTTTGATTAATAGAAATTGATGACAGCAGTTAAAGTCAAATTACTGTCCTCTGGTTATAGGATTTTATAGGAAAACCACGTTTTGAAACCTCTCATACCTCTCAATCTTTTTTCATAAACTGCAGTAAGTAAAAACTTCAAATGGGGTCAATTAAATTTTAAAGGTTTAGCAAATAGAAGTAATGTTAAACATTCTTGTTATCCCTGAGTGAAGTGCTATGAAATACTGTTTGCAGCAGTACCTCTGCAGATTTGGGGCTTCATGTAGATCACAGCCTTTATTTGTTGCAGTAGCATTCTGCTCTTGGTATTACATTGCATTTGGATCCTATATAAGCCTGATTCTTGTTGCTGTTGAATTAAAGATTATTATATTTCATATTACTTTAACTGTTGTGGACTTTTTATTTCATGTTATCTACATATACTTATCTTAAAGTGTAAAATCTTTTTCTGGCAACTGTGCCTCTTGTGATTACTGTTTGCACAAGGAGGAGCTGCACTGATGGCAGTTTGATCAAGTAGGTGAAGGAGGGTTTGCAGGAATGTATCACGTACTGTATGCAAATATCTTCTAGTTTAAAATTATTTAGAACACTTGCATACAATGCATTAAGTGATTCCCCTCAGATTTATGGGGGAAAAAAAATCCCAAAAAAAGATTCATCCACTCCTACCTGAAGGTTTTTATGGGCTAATTAAATGCCTTCTTTTCAGGTCCCTTCCCCTCTCCCCCTACATTAGCATTATGAAACACGTTAGTAAAGTCACGGTTTCTTTCAAGCTATTTTAATAACATTGATTTTACTTGGTACCTCATTTTCACAGAGGTTTTTGCTGCAGTTAACAAAAAAGTTTGTTAATGTTGTGGCTTGATTTGGTAAAGAATGTGGATATTTTGTCCAGTTTTGGTTTGTTTATTATAACTTCCAAGAAACTGAGTGTAGACATTTTGTATTTCTGAATAGGAAATTGAAGGAGAAGCAAATAGTTTGTGTGGAACTTTCTGTATTATTTTTGGATTAGAGAAACCTGACATCCAAGAAAATTCCTTATGCAGTTAGATTTTGTTGTTTCTCCTTTGGGGTGGATTACACACTCAGCTTCAGAACAAAAGAAATGATGATTTATGCAGTCCATAATGGTCCAGGGGTAATGAGTGTGTCACTGCAGGCTTTGTGAAAATGAAATTCAGGGAACCATAATGTATAGAATGCACATTGACGATGGTGAGTTAGAGACCCGTAATTCCACTGAGGACTGCTGGGCATGACATAAACTCCAAACGTGAAGCTTGGGTGGTTTCTGGTGCTCTATCACTGCAGCTCGGAAGGAGAATTAATTCTTGTTCAAGGCCCTAAATTCCAAATTATTAATGGGATTTTCTTTTCTTGTTCAACACGTGACCCTCACCTTCTTTACCATTTTAAGGAATGTGTCCCTACATCTTTCTATAAGAACATCTATCATGCTCCCAGTGTGTTCCCTCTTTCTTGGAAGCGTATGGAAAAGAGCAATAACACCTTTCATTTTCAAACTGCTGCAAACTGACATCTCAGCCGTACTTAGAATACCTTTATTGTTGTCTTGTTTAAATGTCTGGAGCTGCTCATCAGTCAGGCTTAAAATCTATGACCTTGTGTTTGAGAAAAGATCTTAGCTTGATGTGTGTATGCTTTTATGGAATTTAAAGAGAAAATTAAGTGTGTTGTGGCTCTAACTGCAGCTAATTACTTGTGGAGTTGCGCAGCTTTTAAATAAATGGTTGGAAAATATTTCTTTATGCAGTTAATCTCTTAAGAGTTCTTCGGGAAAAATAAAAATAGGGGATTTATAGAGAAAGTGGTTGTTTTTGGTTTTAAGTGATATAAAGTACTTGTGATGTTTTATGATACATAGTTATCACAGGCTGAAAAGTGGATAACTTGTTACAAATTGAGTAACAGATTATGGACATAAGTCTTTCAGGGAAGATAACAAAGATTTTCTTATGTTTGTTTCAATGTATCCGTTCTTCAGAGTGACAGGTACTGAGCGCTCTTGCTGCACAAAGAGTGTTGCTTCTTAAGCTCTGCATGTCTCCCTTGCACATGAATTATGAAAAGTATATTTTATTTCATCAGATTCAAGTTTTAATCAAAATTTTGTGTTCTTTCCATATTTTAAAGACTTGTGTACACGCAGAGTGTATGTGCTGAAACTATAGGAATGTATTAAAAAACCCAAATACTTGTGTTTTTATATTAGGTTTGAAGTTTGCTAGTGTTATTTTAACAATCAATGTAGTAAGCCTTTGTCTTTTATGCAGACACAGCACAGATGACACAAATATTATTGCTGGAATTCTATTATTATTGATTCTTTTTTTACTGTAGTTCCTAGGATTTTTGGTGTTTGGGATCCCACAATGCAAACTGAGACTGATGCCAAGACTTCAGAACAGAAACTTGGTCCTGAAACAAATTGGTCTTTGGGCTAAACTACTGGAGCCTTTCCCAGACTTTTGTTTTCTTCCTGATTTGCCAAAGAACAAGGTGAAGCTGACCATGGAAACATTATTATCCATGTTTAATACCTTGAGAAGAACCAAGTTATTAAGTGACTAATTCAAGGTTATGCAAAACTCCGTGGCAAAGCTGGGACTTGAGCCCAGTTCTTTCATGCCCAAGGTTAATATCTCAACCACCAGGCTCTTCCTCTAAGAATGCAGCTTTCATTTTAACCCAAAATTTCACTTATGCTAATTTTCCTGCAAAACCAAAATCCCTTTGGCTTAAATTTTCTGTAGTTACTCTCAAGTAACAAGGGACTTAAAAACTGCTTCTGCAAAGCCTGACTATTATTAAGCTGTATTTGTTGGTAAAATAACTGATATTTGAAAACAAGTTTAAGCTTAAATAGTAAGATTTTTTATGCTTTCTTCAAATTTTTTTTCCCTCTGCCACCTAATACTATAGATAATTTTATTATTTACTGTAACAGTTTCTGGAAACTAGAGAGATTGTGTCTATCTCAGCATTATTTGAACTATAAAGCATAGTTGTTACATTTCTTCTCTCTCTCAATACATACTTGTAAAATGGAACCTGAATTCTGAAGGAATTTTTAATAATGTGACAGTTCAATATTCTAAAATTTAAAGCTGCTGTAGAGGGACAATTGACATTAGACTGGATTTATATTGCAGCTCTCTCTTTTAAAAAATTAAAAGGATAGTATTCAAGACAAAAAAATGAAGTATGAGTACATGCTGCCTGTCTAGAAGATGTTTTATCATAGAGCAAAATGATTTCTTCTAATGCAACTTGTGAAACTTCATTGGGAATTATATGGGAATTGTTTTACAGTTCAGCCCTGAAAAAGGGTGACAAGCCAGGGCCAGTAACTGGAAGAACAACAGACAATTAGGAGTGTAATCACGGATGCTATAAATGATTGGGAAGGAAATGGAACATTAAAGAAGTCTGAAGCATTGTATATCTAATGTGTGTGCTACTTTAGGAGACAAGCCAGCCTTTTATTTGCCAAAATATTTTCAAGGGAATTCAATTTTCGGATGAAGCTTCAATGATCTGGTTTGTTAAGATGCCAACTGGGGTAGAAATAAATGTAATGGTACTTTTAGATATTATTCATTCTTGTTCAGTTTGCTCTGTGCTGTATGTTAATACCTGGTCCTCTTAAACTAATTCAGGAGATCTTGTAAATATTTTAGTGAATGAACAAATAATGTATTTTAAATGTTTATACATTTTATCTATGTAAGGATATTGAAGAATTATAACAATTTTGGCATCAAACTATTCCTGAAACACAAATTTAATTTGTTTTACGTATGAAGAAATGAAGACAGAGAAATGTTAAAATAATTCCATCAGAAGGCTGCTGCAGTGCAGGGAAGACAGCTGCAGTGCTCAAGAGATTTGTGTTGTCTTCCCAATTGTCATTTAGCAAGTGCTTTGTTCTGATTCAGTGTGCTGTGCAAATGAGGACCTTTTTATCCTTCTCCTGATCCATCTATATAACCTCAAACCCACCTCTACCTTCTTACACCAGAAGGGAACCGTTACATTTTTATGGACAATACACAAAAGTTAGGGTCTAATAGTCATGGAATTGTATATATTTTCTAAACCTATTGGTTCTTTCATATGGTGTTAACTGACATTGTATAGAATTTGGGTTACAGAAGAATTCCAAGGAAAGCCAGAGGTGGCCAGCTGATTATGACCTTTATTCATTTGTTGTTATAAAATTTGTGAAATGTTTCTGCTCGTTAGTGAAATTATTATCTGAGAACAAAGACTTTTTCTGGGCAGGATTATAGCCATTGCATACTAATTAATGGAACAAAGGGATGAGGATTACAGAAGCAATAACAGTAAAATATCCAGGAACAGTTGCACTGGGACATTATCTTCCTGTCAGCTGTGCTGTTGTGTGCTTTGGCACATCTCCTCCTGTCATCCCACAGTAACCAGAGACTTTTACGAGGGCCTCACAGAAACACGCCTCATTCTGTCCCTCTGGCTTTTCTCTTCCAGAAGAAATCCTACCCACTGGGTCAGCAGAACCAGATAGGGAGAAGAAAATAATCTAATGCTGGTATTCTGAGTGAGACATCAGTGGTTCACCAAAAGGGATAGAGGATGGGTTATTGCTGTAACCACTAATTGTGGGAGAAACTGTTTAGGGTGAAGTGATTCACTCTTCGAAAATACATGGTGGTAATTTGAGTATCCTCAGTCTGTTCTGGCATGAAATCCTAATGTATAGAGATATTTTCACAGCTACCAGGGTCATCGATGAGTTCTAAATCTGGTAACTGATAGTTAAGTTTTTACTGGAAAATATGGCAATATGATAAAAGGTTAGTTTGCTGAAGAATGTTTTCATTTCTAGTACTGAGTACCAGAGATCAGATATTCTTAGCATACTCTCTAGATATTCTGCATTTTCTTCAATTTCTACTCCACTCTTTTATTTAGAAATATTGTCTTGTCAGGGCTTCTAGTGGCTCTTTTTAAAATTTATCTTATTGCACACCTCGAGGCCCCTAAACCCTGATTTTTAGATAGTTAAGCAAGTGGGTTCCTTTTTTCTATTTGTTTTCAATTTTTCTGTTTGTTGTTTTGGGAACAAATTTCTGCCAACCACAAATCTCTTCTAAAGCAATCCCCAAACACTTATCATTTGAACCAAGAATATAAAAGGGCTGGGGGTGTGATTGGAATATTGCATGCTTATTTCTTGACCTTTTCTTCAAATGCATTATTGACAGGAAAGCTGTAAAATTGACATAAGTCAAGGTAACAGTCTTTAATGGAAATTGTTGCAAAATTTTCTAATTTATTGCAATAAATGCTTCCTTTCACTGTTTCCTATAAATGTGTAATTTTATTTTCTGACTTGCATGGGTGTACTGATGCAGTGATTGGCAGTGTTCCTGTGGTTTGACTTTTCATCACCAGTTGGAACAGGAAAGCTTTGACAAATGAGCCAAAAGCAAATTATGAACAGTGCAGTTTTTTGTTTGTTTTAAAGGCTGGAAAACATTCCCTTATCAGCTAAGACATTGTTCAGCATCCATCTGATTAGGGTGTTCTAGAGACATCTAGAGATGTATAACAGCACCATTAAAGCAGAAATAAAGCTCAGGAATCCACACAAGCTAAGTGTTAATTAAGTGTTGCAGGCAAGCTTGGGCCTTGCTGCAAAATGACCTTTTCCATGTTCAAATGCCCTTTAGGAGGATTTGGGTGTAGGTATCTGTCGCATTCCACTGTGGGAAACTGTGAGGAGTTATTTTAAAAACAGATGTTTGGAAACGAAATTAAGCCAAAGGAGGCAAACATTGTACCTGAGAGCTGTTTATTGGTAACGAAAATGAGAAGGAACAAGAGTTTCCCAAACGAAAGAGGGCTAGAAGACACAAAAAAGGAAGGAAAATGGAAAAGGCCTGGTGGAGAGGGGGCAGAGAGAAGACAGAGGGGAGAAGAGGGTGATCCCAGCGGGGTCGGGGAGTGCCGTCCTTGTCCTGCTGCCTGCCCGGGGAGCGCCTGGGCGGCCCCACACGAGGGGAGAGGAGGGCTGCACACAAGGGGAGGGGAGGAAACGAGGGGAAGGGAGGGGGGCGAAAGAGGGGAGGGAAGGGCCACACAAGGGTAAGGGAGGGCTGCCTGGGCAGGAGTGCCCGGAGCCTGCAGAGGTTCGTGGTGAGGAGCACGGCCCTGGGCCGGCTTGGACAAAGGTGGCTCAGGCAGAGACGCAGAGACGAAGCAGGCAGGGACACAAGGGAGGGAGGGCAGACTCGAGGGTGAGCAAGGGCCAGCGAGGGCAGGAGAGCCAAAAGATAGACTGTCGCCCTGATTTTTTCAGCCTTCTGATGTTTACATTTTTGTACTGGAGTTCTCACGCATTGTAACATAAACAAAGTGGATTGTTTTCGCTTTCCTCTCTGTGATGGACTTCTAGTTTGACCAGTGGGGTCAGAGAGGTGTCAACCTCATGGCCCAATTGCTGATCAAACTCCAAAACTATATAAACCCAAATCCCAAATAAATGTCCTTCTTTTTTGCTCTCACAACCTGACGGTGTGAGTGTGGTTCTTTCGTGTCTGTCTAGCAACAGTAGACTGGGGCCAGGGTAAAAGGCATAGGATTCAAAAGGCCCTCCTGCTAGAAGATGAAAGCATAAGTGCCACAAGCCCCAATCCAAAAGCCCACACTCAAAAAGTAAAGTCCAAAAAAGCCCCCGAGGCTTGTGACACAGTTATGCTTTATGCCCCTGGCTCCTCCCAGGGTCTGCCTGCTGACAGGAGACCATCGGCCCAGCCAATGTCCCACTGCAGCCCATCCCTGGAGGCTTGTCATCGATTGCAGAGTGTCTCTGGAGGGTCACTGCCTTCAGTGTTCCCCTGCTGACTGCCTGTCCCATGTGAGACATGACCTGGCTGCCAGGGAAACTCTCCCCAGAGACAAGGCCTTCCTGTGCCTTATCCTAGGTGCCTGCTGGACATGGCACATGTGCACTGCTCCCCCGTGTGCCTCCGACAACCAGGGCTGAGATGAATAAATTGGCTCCTCACAGTGCCGAGGTTAGTTTGGGCGCATGTATCAGTGGTGCCGCTCTGTTTGTGCAGGGCTCTGTGGGGATACAAAACGTTCTGCCTGTGCATTGCCAGCACAGCTGGAATCGATCTGTTCCCTGTCTGTGCTGACAGCTGTCTGTGACCATGGGTCTGCAGTGGTGTCCGTGTCTCCTCATGTGCCCCCCAGAGGTACCTGCACACCTGAACAGCCACAGGAGGGTGTCACTAGACAGACACGAAAAGAAGGACACTCACGCAGTCAGTGTTGGAGCAAAAAAGGAGGACGTTTATTTTGGGATTTCAATTTATACAGTTTTTGGAGTTTGGTCAGGGATTGGACAGTGAGGTTGCCATCTCTCTGATCCCCGTGGTCAAACTAGAAGTCTATCAAATGTCCTTCCTCCAAAGGGGTATGTAAACATCAAGAACAGTTTCCAAAACAAGAAGGACAGTTGCCATAAGATTGCTTGAAAGTCTGTAGGAAACTCCAGTAGAAAAATGCAAACATCAGAAGGCTGAAAAAGATCAAGGCAACAGGAAGGAGTGTTAAACCCAGAGGAGGTGGAGTGGCTGCCTTGCTGATGATCTAATCAAACTGGCTTACCTGCCCTCCCACCACAACTGGGGGTGAGAGGAGGAACCTCCTTCAGCTGGGCACTAGGAACCTCCTGAATCAGCAGCGTGACTTGGATCTGAGAGCATTCTACCCAGCTCAGAGGGTTAGATGTCCTGTGGGTGCAGTTGCTCATCTGTAAAGTTTTGCACCTTATTCCTGAAATAAAAATTCATAAGGTATGATGGTTTTGAAAGCAGGGTTGTGTTACTAAAAACAGATGGTAAAAAGGGAATTTTATTTTGAATGAATTGAAAGCAGCCTTTTTTGATTAATTCTTTAAAGGCACTGAAGAATCATCCTTATTTTGACAGTGAAACAAAACTGTTGATTTGCTTGGTGATGCCCAAAAAAAGTGGTTGAATATAAAGTTTGTTTTAATTATGCTGTAGGATTTTCAGTTATCAGAACCCTTCCCAATTGTGATACTGTGATAGGAATACAAGCTTTTTCAGAGTCAGGAATGTCTATGCAAACATTGAAAGTATATATAAAATAAATGAATAACTCTATATAGCAGGTTATGTGGTGATAGTATAAGTTAGAATTCAAGAGCAAGAAGAAACGCATGTAGTGCATCTCATGATTAAAATGGTCCTTGTGAATTGTTTTCAGTCTGTGTTTAAAAAAAAATAGGAGGTGGTGTTCTATTGAAGTCTTTAAAGATATCTTGCATCTTTTGCCAGTGGCTATTATGCATTCAGGCACCTCAGGAACAAAGAAATGACAGAGAAATGGATGGCCTGGGTTTAACTAAGTAGGTGATGGTACAGATGAGGCCTGATAAGCTTAACACTCCATCTCTGTGCTGCCACTGCGGTTTGCAAGGAGATTAGAACTGTCTGACTGTGAGGAGGGCAAGCTCCACAAATTCACTCATACATGGCAGTTCTGTAATGAGGTGATACTTCATTCCTTAAACTACTGAACTAGAACTGCACAAACAGATGTGTGCCTCTGGCAGTGCTGTGCAGGCAGCACAGGCTCTGCCGTGCCTCCAAATGCAAACACAGTGTCCGCTTGCCACGACTGTATTTTATCGTATACACTATGCTTTGTATGTTTGTAATAATAAGGGACAAATTATGTTGTTGTGAAATTGGAAAGTAAATTTAAGGGTGTTTATAATGCAGGATAGAGTTTAAAGAGGATCTAAATAATTATAATTTTCAGCAGGTTAACGTGACAAGATTTGGTGTTGGAAATTGAGAGTACCTTTCCCTTGGTTATTTGCATTATGTTGTTTCGCAGCAAAACTTTCAGAGAGCTCACAAGATGGGGATGTGGCCCCACTTTGAGTGTTTTATACAGTGAAAAGCCCAAGGTCAGCTCAGACTCAGAACTCAGCTTTTCTGTGTCTGGGGGCAGCAGTTCTGCAGAACCACGGAAGGATGTGAAATGACCACTGAGACCCTAATTCACACGGAGTTATCTTTATGTGCTGACTTGTTCTGCCTGCTTTAATAGCACCACTTGTGATTTTAACTTCAGTATATGTTAATTACTCTGCTGCTTAGAGGCCTGAATGCAGTTCACCAAGGTCATTGATTTGTGTGTGCACTGAGGAATTTATCAATAGGTTGCCTCGCAGTGACCTGTGATTGTGGTGCCTTTGTTTGATGTTTTGAGGTTCAGTGAAATTGTGTATTTTTATTAAGCAATGAAATAGTAGCAATCTGCTGATGGCAGTTTGCTGAACATCGTCACGAAGAATATATTTTAAAAATGGAAACTTTAATTTCTGTGTCTGTGAAAATGCACTGTTAATTATAGCAGCCTAAGGTTTACTTGATACAAAAATAGTAAGTAGAAGAACTGTAATACAATGAATATTAAAATTATGGTCTTTAGAAAGCAACAGCATTCTCTTTAAAACCAGAGAACCAGTAACTTTGTTTCCTCTCCTAGAGGCTTGCTGGTCCAGAGACGGTCTGTTGGATTAACAGGACCTCCAAATATTTTTTTTCTAACAAGGGGAATTCTCTATTAGATGCTGATCACTTAAATTTTTCTTTTTTTTCAATTGCAAAGAAAGGGCAGTGTTTAATTTTCAGTGGAGTTGAATGAGAAAACCTAAGCTGCAGCGTGAGCAAATGTAGTTTTCAGTGATAAGGGTTTCCATTATGGGATATTGAACCACACAAGGCTTAGAACATTTCTACAGATGCATTCACTAGGAGAGTACTTGTGCTACAGAAATGTGATTTTAGGCATTGGTCATTTATACTAATGAACAGCCCAACCAGAGCAGGATCTTTTATTTAAGAAACAAACTTTCAAATTGCAGTACTTGAAAATATCAGCTGGTATGTGCATATGCTCCCAAAAACACAAGCTGTTTTCTCTATGTGCAAATAAAGTAATATTTTTTAAAGTGCTCTAAACATATGAATAGAAAAGATAGAGTAAGGAGATAACAATATGTGTTCATTTTATAATTAAAATTTTTAATGTGATTACCATGTTCTTCTACTTGCTTCCTCTCATGTGTGAAGGGAGTGAAAGTAAATTAATTACCATTAGCCCGAAGGAGAGCACACTATATTCTTTACAACTTCATAGTATTGATTTGGCTGTTATTCATGGCTTCTATTCTCTGCTATGCAGATTGATGCATCTTTAATTCATAGATACATTATCATTAATAGTGGTTTATTGACCAAGCAAAACAAAGCTGTTTTTTGGTCCTTTCTAGTGCCAAAGCTCTGGACTTTTTCTGATAAACGTGTTAGTTTGTGCAGTCTCTTAGACTCTGGAGTTAGATGGTTTATTTGTGTGTGCCAGGGTAATGATCTGTTGTGGTGCTATAGGTAATATACATTTTTTGTGAGGTGAATTCTGTTGGTAATGTAATGAATTCCTAACTCACAAAAAACCCTTTCTGCTCCTTTTGAAAATAAGGAAAAGGCTGAATAAGCATCTCCTTGTTTTTGTATGTATTTTACAGCTAACTGAACATAGAAAACTCTCTAAGTGATAGGAAAAAGAATGTGCCCTGCATTTTAACTTGAAATTGGTTTGGTTCAGATTTAATTTGGGCAAATTTCTTTTAAGTTTTCAAAAGCAGCACTTAACTGACGATTTGTTGAAATGCTTCCAATCTGATCAGGTACTGACATGTGGGAACACAAAAGTGAATCTACTCTAGTTTGTAACCAACTTATTTTGTTGTTTAGCTTTGTGGGATTTTTGAGAGAGGAAAAAACACAGGTTTGTAATGCAGGTGTGAGACTATACAAATTTCAGAGTAGAGGGTCTGAATCTGGTTCAGTTTTGATGGTAGGTTTTCATGAAGGTGGTATCATTAGGCAGCTATGGACACTTAATAAAAATGTCTTGAGTTTTCAGTTTTGAGGGAAATAAGGGCAGAGGTTGGGGCTGCTGTACTTCAGTCCTCTCTGCAACATTTGAAATTGCTCAGGCCTGATTTACTCTTTGCAGTGATGTTTGAGAATACCTACCTGTGGGTACGATATGGTACAAAGGTTACTGTTGCCTAGATTATTCATCCAATTTTCATAAAAACCCAAAACCATCAACCAAACCAAACCAAACCAAACCAAAACCAAACCAAAACAAAAAACCCATTAAACAAACCAAAGAAAGAGCTACAAACACAACTCTGGTTGGGATTTTGATGCACAAGTCTTTTCCTTAATGAGGTTTCAAGTGTTGATTTTAAAAGTGTGACAGAGTAAAAACTCTGTTGGGGAAAAACATTTTGACAGCCAGCATGCCAGATGCCAATCTGAGACTCTCATAGCTAAATGGTCCAAAGAGAAAAGGATCTGCACAAGTCCTGCTGTACAGGGCATTAGTTTGTATCATATTACAGCCTTTCAAAGGCAGTTATTAAATATTGGATTAAGGGTGGTTTGGCAGTTGAACTTTAACCCTTCCTTTGTCCTTGTCTGTTCACCAGTTTGTTTTAGGAAGCTTTGAAGGAAATCACAATGGATATGCTGCTTTCCATAAGGATACAGAAAGGCTGGCCATCCTCTGCTCTTTCTTGTGAAGTTTTATAAGAGACTGGGAATCACATATGGAAGTGAAAAGCATTAGCTTGTGTGGCAAAACCACAAATATGTTTTCACACTTCTAGGCAGTGCCAAATGCTATAGTTAGGTTTCCAAATCTTTTTCTTTTCTTTCTTTCTTTTTNTGTTGGGTTTTTGGTGGTTTCTTATTTTTTTTTTTTTTTTTTTTTTTTTTTTTTTTTTTTTTTTTTTTAATGGGTAACTTGCTGAATTCTTCTCAAGACATCTGCACTCAGACCACATGCAGGTGGTCTGGTTTTCAGAGATGCTGAGAATAGACTGATGTTGCTGGCTTTGATGTGACTAAGGGGAGTTCAGATTTTTGAAAACATAATAATTTTTAGTGTTCAGTGGTGAGATGAAGAATTGGGAGCTTAAATTTACCCCCAAATTGAGGTATTCAGATGTTATGCTTTTTCTTGTTATTACAAGTCTCCTTTGATCTGTAGTGTTCTGACACCTGTCTGAAACCCTAAATCAATATAAATACTTTTATCAGGTGCGTACAGAAAAGTGCAATGATGAGCCAGAGCAGCAGAGATCAATGCCATGTCCTTCAGAGTGACAAAGAATGAAATATAAAGCTCATTTAAGAGTTTATGTTGAAGGTACCACACAATGGTTTAGAGGTGTCCAAGCAGACAAATGTTCGTGATAGAGAACAATGCAAAACACAATTTGTGTCCTGAGGAGATTGTGTTTCTTTTTCTGAGGAACAAAACCCATTAGTGATTCTTGAAAGCAGTGCTTTTGGACCTTCTCAAAAGGCATGGGTATGGCTAAGCAAAGGTTTGTCTTGGAACACACTTCTTTTTTTTTTTTTTTTCCTGCATACATTCTACTTTATTTCAAGTTTTTGTGGCTGCTCATTTTATTTTATTGCTCATTTAGGGGCAACCATGATGGGTGTGAAGACAGTTGTGTAATTTTTCTTAGACGGAAGAAAATATGTGTTGTTCTAATAAAAGTCTATAGAAATAGCAAAACCCAGTACAAGAGCTGGGTGTAAGGTAGGCATAGGTTGAGGGCGAACAATAAGGAGAGAAAGAGACATTCAGTGATAAGAGGAGTCTAAAGAGAAAAAAAAACAACATTACCAGAATGTCTGATTGAAAAAATTAGTTTGTGGTTGTATCCTGTGACCTTACAGCACAAAGTAAGTTGCCTCTTATGGCTGTTCTTGTTTCTAGCAACCTTAGAGGCTTTTGGAGAAGACTAATGCAGCTTTGTGTACAAAAGAAAATGTTGTAGTATCTCATCCCTGCTGAGAATTGGTGATGGTAGTGAGTTGTCAGGTTCCCTACTTGTGAATCTTCAGTGGCTCAGAGTAAGTGTCCAGGACGAAAGGTGTGCACTCTCAGATTGCTTCACTGTTTTGTGAAGAACAGATTAGTCGTGCATGTTTTTAATATACTTACTTCCACCTGAAAATATAGTGAAGGCTTTGCCTTGGATGGACGTGTCCTCTGGATTATGTTTAATTCTGCAGATTTATACTGATAGGTGTTTTGTTCCTCATGTAAAGCAGTTCATATGAAATACTGTAGTGAGTTTTCAAGAGTATCAAGAACAGCCTTATGGAAAAATGAGTCTCCAGGGCAGTTCCAGAATGTTCTTTTTCAGTTTAAATGAGGGCTTTATGTTCTTTTCTAAAATAGAAGCAGAGGTGTGGGTAATTGTATAGACAGCTTCTGTGAAATATATTTCCAAAGCCGCTTTTAATAGTCTTTGTTAACTGGCTCTTGGAACATCCTTGCTGGCCTGTGGAGATGTTTCTGATGTCTGGAATAATTTGCAAGACAATAGGTTGCTTTTTCAGCTATTTTCAATTATGATTAAATTCATATTCAAGAAGGCTGGTGAGGTAACCCTCCTGTGAAACGAGTCCCACGTGCCCTTGGCTCTGCCATGGGGCTCTGGAGGCAGCAGCCAGGCAAATCTTCCCAAAGATTTGTTACTCTGGTTAGCACTGACCAAAGCAACTTTGTTCCAGGAAAAGATGGGAATGCATTTCCAATTTCTGTTTGCTTGGAATTAGATTGCCTAACTAGTTATTTGGATCACCCATTTGTGGTGATTTTTTTCATTAGCTACGTTGAGTTAAAAAAAAATACTGAATTAATCTCAGAGAGGAAGCATTTGAACCTCCTGGAATGTGTTTCCTTATCTTTTTATTTACTAGATGTTATGATTTATGCATCACCAATGTGATTGCTTTTCTAAAATTGTATTTGTATTGTATGACAAGTACTCTGTGGTAGAGTAGCTTTAACTTCCCCCACTAGCTCAGCTGTTTTAGCCATACTTGTATTGATGACTCTTCTAATTAATGCTGTTTACATGGTATTCTTGGTTATATAGATGGTATATATGTTTATATATATATAGACACAAGCTTACCTAGCGAGTTGTGAAAGGTTCAAGGAGACACCTTGTGTGGCATTTCATAGATGAGGCTAAATCAGGAATGGGATTGTTTGGTTTTGATCATTCAGCTTAATGCTTTAATGGATTTGGTTTTGTAGCATTTACACATAGCCATGAGGTAAAAATAGGTCAGAAGTAAATATCTTTGTAAAGATTAAATATGCTGGGGGTATAGTGCCCTTGCAGTGATTTCAATGTGTAAATTATTTTGCAAGGAAAGCAGTAACTATCCTTGTCAAGTCTGCTGATGATAACAAATTTCCCAGGATAGCTGATCTTGGGCTATAATATACCAGGTACAGCGTTGAGTAGCTAATCACAGTAAGGTAGTATGCAAAAAATATTTTGTTTTTAAAATGTTCCTTTTGTGAGGTAACCAAACTGGATTTTGAGGCAACAGGAGTTCCTCAGACACAGCAGTGTGTGCAAGAGTCAAATGTGAGGGGGCAAATCCAGAGCTCCTAGGAATTGTTTGATGAAGTGAGTGAGAATTTCTCTGCAGAAAATGAGTGTGCCATCACACTAGGCATTGCTGATGGATTTCATCAACACAAAGAGGTTCAGGAAAGGTTAATAGGAGTGTCTAATGTGCTGTAACACAAACTCTCAATTACTAAGGAGTTCTCTATGTCAAGGTGAGGAGAAGTGTGCTGTTGTGACTCACCTTGCCGCGCAGATCAAGAGGAAGTTAACAAAGTTGACTGTGGTTTATTGAGCAGGGCATTGCAAGAATAACCAAGAGAACTTGATCTCTTTGTAGTTCTGAACTGTTGTGTGACATTGGGCACATCACTGAATTTAAGGATAGCCCAATATCCTCTTCTACATGGAGATTTTTATAGATATATGCTTTATAAAGTCTTTGAAACTCCATGGATAAAAAACTTTATACCAACTCTGAACTAAAGTAATTTTCTTCAACAACAAAATAAAAAAAACCATAGTTGTTTATTTTGTTAAAGTTGCTCCACTGAATGAATACATTTTAGAGTCAGGAGGACCAGACAGCAGCATAACAGTGGCACTAACAAAACCACCCCAGCATGGGGTCAGTGTGACAAGGGAAAATGCAAACCTTGTAGGGATCAGCGATTCACAGAGGAGTCTGTCGGAGGAGTGCACCATCTGTATTTGGTATCTCTGCTGTGCCTGTGCCATCTGAGCACCCTTCTGCTCCCTGGAAAAGCTCAGACATCCACTCACATGCACATGTGATGCTGGAGAAAGCTTTTTATTTGGCTTCCAGTGGGGTTTATTCCAGCAGTGCATACATGGTTAGTGACCCCTCAGCTCTAACGAGGCGTTCAGAGGCTGTGCTGGATAATTTTAAATCTTCTGCTGGGAATTGCTCTACCATCTCCCACTCGCAGAAGGGATGTGTGCTATATGGTAGAGCACTGCAAGAGCTCATGCCACATAAGGTTTCAACTGTCACCAGTTCTGTCCCAGCAATTTGAACATGGATATTGTCTTTTAAAATGCTGTGATAGGCTTTCCAGATGAGGAGTAATTTATATTTGTTTTGATTCAAAAGCCCAAAGCCATGTTTTGCTATAGTCCCTGCTCTGTGCATAGCATTTTTAATTTTAACAGATCTGTTAATATGGGGTAAGGCAGCAACTAATGAGACATTTTGAGTTTGCTCCATATATAGGGCAAGTTTTGGGTTCTATAATTTAAAAAGCTCACAAAACCAAAACCTATATAAAGTGCAAAGAGGAAGAGGTGTTTTTCAAACAGCCTAAATAAATGACATTTTAAAAAAAATTTCTGCAGTTGTGCTAAAAAAATACATGTAAAAAATCGTTATACATTAAGAGGAGCAAAGAAAAATGAAAGGGCTTAATGTTAGATTGCAATGAAGAATAGATTATTGAAAGAAAAAAGAATTTCTTTATGCATAGAAAAGTAGTTTATTATCAACCTTCTGATCCCTACAATTTAAAAGAACTTGACATAAAAATTCAAGACTACTTCAGTTAGGAAAGTCAACTCGAGTGATAAATTCATGGGTTTAGGGGTGAAGGATATGGTCAGAACTGTGGCATAACTTGTGACTCTGTAAGTGAAGAAATTGCTTTAAGAGCTGCAAATTTTGTCAGCTGCGAGCTTTTTGCAGCTTTTCAGTCCCATTAATTACATCTGATTGTTGGGGCATCTCAAATAGAGAATCAAAATAATCCCACTAAGTTCATTAACTGCTGTGGCCCTTCAGTTCAGCACTTCCTCTCTGAAGGGAGTCACTGTCAGGACTTGCACGGCAGAGGGAGTGAAGCAAGTCTAAACAGTTCAACCACTGCATAGCACAGCCTTTCTCTGGGCCAGAGATATTAATTGAAATCAAAAGTTGGTGATTTAATCAAAAGTGTATGTTTCTGCAATCTCACTTTACATTCGCAATGTTGAGGCTTGAACATCTGAAAGTGGTTTTTTGAAAATGGCATGGAGTAAACACACATTTAATTTTTTCATGGAAACAATGGATAGATTGGATATTTGATCTGCCATTTGCATGCTGGTTCTGCTTTTTCATTATAAAACATAAAGTGTATATATGCACATATAGTTTTAACATGCCTGTGACAAAATCTCTCAACCAGCAACATTTGTGAAGTGTGTGCAATAGAGCCACGAATGCACCTCAGAGGCAAATAACAGCTCCAAATATGCAACACAGAGAGATGACTTCTAAAGTATTATTACAAGATTCCTGTTGAATTCCTTTCTTTAATCAGCATGGTAGTGGTATTTACTAGCTCTGAAAATCCCAGGGAGTGGGAAGAATTTTCATCATAAATGGGTGTAGTGTTCTGCAGATGTACAAAACAACCAGAGCCCTTTTGAAAGGCTGAGACTAAGGACGGTGTACACACATGTAAGTAACTTGAAATATTTTTGTATACAGCACAAAGATGAATATCTTGATTTTGATAAGACTTGATAGAAGTAGATAGAAATAGGAACACAAAGACCATGTTTCTCTTTAGAATAAAAACAGGGAGAAAAAAATTCGAGCTGTAGCCAACAGTGTTGCTTCAAGAGTGGACTCCTTTTCCTGCCTTGGTCACTCAAATTCTATGAGTTTTGGTGTGATTTGGCTTTGTTTTGGTTTTGTTTGTTTGGAGGGTTCTTTGGTAATTTTTTGTTAGCACTTCTTGGTTTGTGTGTGTTTGTGTTGTTCTTTCACTGCCAAATACTTAGATTGCATTAAACACTTCTGGTCTGAGTGTTGTACAGATTGCTTTTTGGTTTGTTATTGCTAGATGTTCATTTACCAAGAAAAAACCCCCACACCTAAACCAGTGAAAAACATAAAAGCATTAAGGATTCTGACAGTGAAATACTGTCTGTCTTTCCCCAGTGCTTATGTGAAATGATCTGGCAAAACAGATACTGAAGAAATAATGTATTTTTTGTGGGCTTTCTCAAATGATAAATGTTCTTGTCTCTCTAGAGAATTCCTTACCAAATGCTGATTTTTGCAAGCAGTCAGAATCAGCATTTCAAGTTTTTTTTTTAATAATGCAGCAAATCAGAAGTTGTATCTGCTTCATCTTCTAGACAATTGGAAATTCAATTATCAGAAGAAATTTCCAACTATGACTCTAATATTTCATTCTCTTTTTAAAGTAAGTCAATGGTTTATAGCAAAGTTAGATTTCTTTTCTTTCCTTTTACTAATAATACACGTATTATTGCCTGTGTTACAAATGATGAGAATTATCAGTATCTCTTAATGAAATAAAATTAGGGAATATTGCAAAAACCTTAGGCTTGATTTTTTTTAATAAAACAAAATAACAACTTTATCATCAGCTTCATTATTTTTACACAGAAGGGAAATGGCAATTTAAGGCATTGCTTGTATGAGCACCTTCATAGTAGCAGTGCCACAGGATAGTTTGCAAGTCTGGAGTATAAAGGCAAGCCTGGCCCAAAAGTTTGTTTTTCACCACTCATTTTGTTTAACTGGAACGATAGTGCCATGCTGCTTTGTCAAGATAACATCAAAATAAAATCATTTCATTTGAAAACAAATTCAAATTTATTTCAAAGGCACTGTGTCTTTGCTGTTTTAATTTATTGAAACTAAACCCAAATTTTAGATGTAAAAATTTAGTGGTGGGGAAAGGATGAGGGCCTAGAGGTGAGACAGCCTCTGCAGTGAAAGGAAGAGAATGCAGTATTAATGATGGCCTTTGTTGTGGTTTTACTGTGGTTTTGTGTTTTTTTCACTACCCTGTGTGATTCAGGGTTCTTGCACTGGTAGTTGTTATAATCAGGTTCTCTACAGATGGAGTCTAAATCCCCAGCACCCTGCACTGAGAGCAGGGGCACAGCACACCCGGGTCAGGCTGGCACCTCTCCCCTCCAGGCACAAGGAGAGCAAAAACAGCTGCAAGTTTTTTCCAAACACATAATTTTCCTGGTTTGGAACCTTCCAATGATGGCTGAAAAAATGATAGAAGTGCTTTTTTATGGCAATGGAATTCCGAATATAAAATACCTATTGCATAAACCTCTTGGTTGCCAGGGCCTTGCACAGAGCAAGTAAGCTCTCCTAGTTTTGTTGCAAATGTTCTTGAAGGTTTCCAGCAATGAGTAGGCTTGAACCATGCAAGATGTGGGGTCTTTTCAAATAGATCTGAAATAACATCTTCTGTTTCTTCAAATTTATTCTTTTGTGTTGGAACTTTGGCATTTGAATTATGAAAAAATGTGTTTATTTACTATGAACTGGCATAATTATAAGATCATAAATTATGAGTTAAGAAATCATTCACATCTATTTTGAGTGCAAGTTATTTTTAGTTTTCAAAAGTACCAGTTACTCAGCATTGAGAAGTGTGGCTTTTTAATATGCTTTCACAAGAGCCTAATAGACCATGTGTTGGGATTCTGTGTGCCTAGAAAATGTTGTGGATTTCAACAGTACCATTCAGTTTTCAGGCAAAGGCAGTGAAAAATTGCCTGGCTTTCCTCACTCGATGGCAAAGCTTAAATCAATAAATCTGATGACCCGAAAGCTGTCTCTTCAAGTGATGCATTTTAGAATACTTTCAAAAAACCCAAAGGTCAAGTCTAAAGGAAACATTTTTATCAGGAGGTGATATGTTGAACATGATCTGTGCAGCTGGAAATAAGTGATTCAAATTTGCACTTGATTTGTTTTAAATTCTCCAAAGCTTCAAATCCTTTGGGATGTGGACAGACATTGACATCATTAGTTAACTGGCAGTGTTTTCAATTTACTGATCATTTACTACATTTTATCATGGTATTTGTTACAATAGCATTTACCTCTCTTGCCTACTGTGTTCTTACACTTTCTCCAGTGAATAAAAAATAAAAGCGTATTTTTTCATTTTAGAAAAATCACTTTTATCTCTAGTAATGACATAAATGGACTTCAAGAACTGAAATCAGAACTCTGTTGATGCTATCTAAGTGCAGATCAAAGAGGGGAAAAAACCCAAATTTCCCAGCCTGCCTCAAGGGAGCAAAATGCAAGGGGTTTGTTTGAGGTTTTGTAGGTTGCTAGATTGCTATTAAGGTCTCAGACTAGAGATTCATGACAGGAAATAATGTGGAAAAATGAAATTATTGCTGAAGTTACATTAAAAAAATTGCCCTAAATATTTACTGACAACTTTGTATTTTTAACTTTGTTCTGAAATTGTCTGAAAATTGTGTTTTATTAGATATTGCTTCATTATCAAAACACTCATGGAACTTTTTACAGAGAGGTGTAAAGTTTAAAGGAAGTACAAAGTGTCAGTCTACCTTGAAAATTAGTTTTGGGGGACAGGGGTACAACATGTGCAGACATGGTCTTAACAAAAGAGTCCTTTCTTTCATCACCAGCCAGGACAGAACTAGTCCTGACTTATTCACTGTTTTGAACATTCTAATATTCATCCAAGTGCTTTGAACCACTGTTTTTGTTCACCTCATTCTCCCTTGTCTCTCTAGAGTTCTATAAGAATCATCATTCTGCAGGCAAATTTTAATGATACTTTTTTTTAATTATACCATTTCATTTTCTTCACTCACATGCTGTGAGTTGTCCCAGGAGTCTGCTGCAGAGCTTTGGGAGATATTTCTGGCACTCAGGGCTAATGGGCAGGAGGCAGGTGTGCCTTCCTTCTCCCTCACTGTGTCATGGAGGGGCAGGTTTGTGATCAGGTGAAGGGTTTGGTGATGGGCAGTGAATAGTTCACCACAACTGTGCTTGTTTTGGAGAGAGAGAAGCAAACAACAGCCGGAGTGGAAGCCAGCAGTTCTTAGAGCACAGACTGCAGTGGAATAATGTGGGGAAGAAGAATGTTCTCAGCATTAAATTTTTTAAAATTAATTTTTACAAAGCCTCTTTGTAAAGCTCCCTTGATGAGGAAAAAAGTATTGGTATGCTGAAAACAGAGGATAAAAATTGTTTTGAATCTATTTTTAGTGCTTAGGCATTCTGAGAGTTATTGACGTTGTGGAACAAGGTAATGCTCATCATATTGGATAGAGGGTGCTTTGATGCTTGTGTTGGGATGAAGGCTCATGTTCATGTGCTTTGTTCAGGCTTTTCTTTGCATAAAAAGTTAAGCATGTCTAGATAAGCTTGTAGTGTAAGCAATCATAATGTAAGGATTGTGTAAAGCTTGTGATATGGGCATCTACAGGAAGTACATCTGAGGAGGAGGAGGATTCTAGTTTGCCAAGGCACAGGGATTGCCAATTGTGTCACTGTTTTTACATGATTTTTGGAGGAGATACAAGGCTTTTTGTTACTTTTTTTTGGCTCTTGTCTAGTTGTGGGGAAGAGTAATTTAAACATTGTGAAGGGGAGTTATCGTTTTCCTACAGTGCATGAGATAAATATTTTTATTATTTTTAAAATGTATTTCTGGTTCTAATCCAGTTGTTCTCTCCCCATGACAGCATTTTGGCACAAAGCAGCCTGCTGTCACGCAAATAAAGATCAAATAAATGAGGAATGTCAGCAAAGTGTAATATAAAACGAATAATTAGTTGTCAGAATTTCAGCTGGTTCCCTGTGAGTAACTTTTCCCTATTTTTCTTTTCTTCCTCCAGAAATACAAAGAATATGAGAAGGATGTTGCAATAGAAGAAATTGATGGCCTTCAGCTTGTGAAAAAGTTAGCAAAGAATATGGAAGAAATGTTTCATAAGAAGTCTGAAGCTGTTCGGGTAAGCAGCTGATCAATCTGCTCTTTCCTTCTATGATGTAAAACTAAATGTATAGTTTAGGCTCTGCTCTGAAGGCTGTACTAGCAATTGAAGGTGCTGAAGTGGAAATGCTAAAGCATTCAGAAGTATTTTAGGATCACTGTTCAAGAGAATAGATTTAAATTATTTATATCATCAATAGATAAATGTAAGAGTGTGCAACGAGATTGAGACTACCAATTTCCAATATGAGTTTGTAACATCACTTGTGTGCAGTAAAACCCAACTGCATATGGTTTAAATGTTAGATTTTAAAATGTCCAACCAAAGCACACTTAATTTCAGTGCTCACTATTATAAAAATAGTATTGCATGGAAATGTCTGAGTTCAATAACTGTCTTTTAGTTTAGAAAAAGATGCAACCACTTCAAATGGCAAACACTTTAATTGTGGCAAGGACTACATCACTCTTCAGGCAACTTATTAATGGTCATTGAATAACTAGACAGCTCTCTGTATATCTGTAAGTTTTTGTATCTTTTTTTTTTCTATCTCCATTCTGATCCTCCTTTTTTAATAGCTTTGGTGTCTATTAGACTTACTATAAAACCAAGAAAAATTTCAGAATTTTATGTTTTGTTATGTTAAATAGGAGTTTGTTGTAACACGTGTTCTAAAGAGTAAGAAATCTTCCTGTTGTAGTTTTCCTTTTGCATTATTCTTCACTAGAAATTGAAGTGACTGCCTGGGACAAGAGCTCCTGTGGCATCACCCCTGTCAGCAAACTCACAGGACATTATGGTGATGCTGTTTACCATCAGCTGCTCTATTTCAGCCAGATTTATCTGCTCAGTTGAGTTGAAGATGCTCATGTCTCCTGTGAGAGCTGGAGGTATCACCCGAGGACAGGGATTCCTATTGTGTGATCAAGGATACCATCTCACCTTCAGCCTTGTACTGTTTGTTATGGTGCAAATGGAGGAAAGAATTTGGCTACATTTAAGAGGTTGAATTTTTAGGGCTGGCAGTGAAGTAAAACATTTCAGCTTGTAAAACTGAGCACACTTGGCAGGGAAGCAGAGAAAGACAATAAACATGGAACCCTGCAATGCTGTTTTTACAGTGTGTTTTTCAGAGGAAAAACTACACTTTAATATGTGTGCAACAGCTTCCAGAAGCCTGAAGAATATTGACTTGGGGAAGGGGGAGGACTCTTTTCCTTGTTTCTTAGCAGAGAAAACTGCTCCCTTGAGATCATAATCTGAACAAAGCATTCTTGGAGCAGCACTTGTTCAGAGCGAGAGGTGACCAGCGAGCTGCACACTTGGCTGGTGAGGGAATAGAATTCCATCAGTGAGGAGTGCTGGGGAAGAGCAGTGTGTGTCTCAATTAGAGCTTCATAACAAATGTTTAGAACAGGTTTGGTCTCTTCATACAGATGGTGTTTTTATCAAAGGAGGAAAAAAATGCAGGATCAATATAGACCACCATGCTCTGAGTAAAAACAAGCCCAAATTCTGTGAAGTTAAACCATGCGTGTAATCTTGAGAGAATGGATTCTAGTGCTGGAAAAAGAGACTGAAATCCAGAGCCTTTTTTGGAAGGTTTCCATCTTTGGAAAAAAAAGCTAAGAGCAGGGTTTGGACACGGTCACTTCTTTTAAGAAATGATCTCTTTAATGTACTTTCCAATTAAGTTCCTAATTTTTGCATCATGATATAAATTGGTCCTACTTGATGCTAGAGATGGAACAAATGACCTGTTCTGTTCTGGTAGTAAGCAGTGCTTAGTAATTTGCACCCTGAGAAATACAAAATCTTTTGGTACAATGCAGGTTTTGCATAAGTTTTATCCTTGGTTCATCACAACCAGTTTTTCCCTCATATGTGGGGAGGTGAGATGGGAATTAGAAAACTCCTATACACTTAAGAGCTCTGTTCCATCCTGATGCTGGATCACCCTGTCTCTAAAATACTTGGATTTTGACATAAGCTTTTGATGGAAACTTGTACAAGAGCAATGAAACGTAGAATTCAGAATAATATGTCAGGTATATTGGTGGTGATGTTGGAGGAAGTATTAAATGAAGAATCCCTTACAAAATATCCCTCAGCCTTAGAAATAATGGAGACATGACTGGGAGGCTGCAAATCCAAGGATTCAGAACATGTGTTCCAATAATAGCCCAAACTGTTACCCTACACCACTGAGTGAATTAGCTTCAAGTAGACATCAAAATCCATGGTTGATTAAAATGCGTTGTCCAAAAGCATTTTGGGTTAAACATATTTCTTCAGATTCTAGCAATTGTAACACTCTGAAAATGTTCAGAAATTCACAGTGCATAAAGTGTTTGATTTGTAGAAAAGGCCAATAAGAGTGACCTGGATATATAAAATTAGGGTGGCTTGGATAGGCCTCACTTGGGGTTTTTTTGTATTTCTTTTTTGTGGTTCTGCTTGATGCTTTCAAACATATGAACTTATTTGAAGCTACTGATCACATGTGAACTCTTTTCCCTCCTCCCCCATAATATTCTGGATGAATTCTTATCTTTCTGTCTCATCTCTTTTCATAGTGATTAGTTGGTTCAGTGTGATTTTTATCATATTCATTCCCTGTTTGAATTACCCTTCAGTATGCAATTATCCTATCACAGATTGTCCTATTTTTGTTCTGTCAGATACATAAGATAAATGGAAAACTGAAAGTACGAAACCAATTATATAACCTTTTGTCATCTACTTACTGATGGAAAACCTTGCAAGCAACAATTTTCCCCACTCCTTCTCCCCAGTGTTCCCTATTTACCTTGGGTTTATATCAGCTCAGGATATTCCTGTTAACCATTTCCTGCCTAATGCTGCTCTAGCAGATTGAATTTCGGGCAGGCAACTTCATATTTTATTTTGAAGTGTTTGTGACATGAATTAAGTTAAAATCCCTGAGCTGTGGTTTTGATTCAATGCCGCTGGTGTTGTTTCTGTCTGTGACAAAGGTAAATGTATCCATTTACTTTTAATATTGTGATAGTTAAGATGGGAAAAATATTACTGCCCAGAAGGTGCCAGACACAGAAATCTTTCCTGCACTGTTTAGTAGTTGTTTTAATTTTACAGCCAAACACAAATAACCCCTTTGAGACCCTTGTTTAGTCTGCTGTCACTTGAGGTATTGCTGCTTTTCCTGGACCTTCAGTTATTTCACTCATAGGAAATTTGCTTGATCAGTCTTAAAGTTACCTGTGATATTTTGAAATATAATTTTTAGAAGGTTTTATGATACTTCAGTGACTTTACTAATTAGAAACTGAATGGGAATGAAGCACTGTGACATAATGCTCAGTATCAAATGACAGTGGCAACAAATCTGATAGTGAAAAAGAGGTGGAGTTAAAATTGTTCATTTAATGCTTTTACTTTTCCTAGTTATTGACATATTGGGAAAAAAATTGAAGGCTAGAGGGAAGAAAAAAAGATAGCAAAACGAAAGATAACAAGTTATTAGAGAATATTTGAAAAGCTATTATTATAACTTTAGCTTTGTACTAAAATTTTGATTTTCATTAATATTTCCTTGCAAATAAAGAGGTGCTATAAATATGATTGTTGACTCACTGCCAAGATGGCAAATCAAGTGTTAAGGATGGCTTTTCTTTAAGGCAACTACACTTGCTGCAGTGGAAAATGCAAATAAGAGGCTTCTTTTTATTAACTTTTCCTACTATAGCTACCTGGTGTTCATTGTGAAGCTGATTCTCATTATAACTGTACTGTGAAAAGTAATTGCTGTTGTACAGTAATTCAATTTCGGGGCATTCATGCATCAGTAAACCAGCAGGGTTTATCTGGAGAAACCTGGGACTCTAAAGCTTTTTATCATGAAATTCCACATGCAGACAAATGTTCTTCCAAGGAGCAGAATATCAGCATTTACATTTAACAAACATTTGCAATGAAGAGAAATGGATTTTTTTCCACTGATGGTTTTTACACCAGTCTTTAAGCTTTCTTTAGGATACCATTAGGATGATACTGTTTATGCACAGTTAAAGTATTGTATGTATTTGAGATGGTTGTGCTTAGTCACAGGCATAGGAGGTGTGCACATTTTAGTATGCACATGTATATTTGTGTGGGTACAGATCTTTAGATGTGCATTTTGGGGTTTACATGTGCAGTACCAACAGATGCAATTTACTATTGTTTTTCTGCACAAATATGTACATACATACATAAGCAAAGTGTTAAACAACATGTGCTGTGTTCAGATATTTCCAAGCAAATACTGGTAAATTGGTGTCCTGGTCAATAAATTAGTTTTTGTTTAAAGTGATTTGTTAATGAGTGCAAAATGAACTTGATTTGATGAGCACAAAGATCTCAGCAAGTAATTCAAAGCCGAGAGTGAAAGTTGCTAGAGAGTGTTGCTCTATTCAGAGCACTACAAAATACTTCCATGGAGTGTATGAAAGCTCAGAAAAAAATTCCTGCTGAGTACTGTAGTCAATAATTGTAGCTTTTATTTATAAACCACCTCCAAGTACTTTAATCTTTCCTTGGGTGTACTTGGAATTTAACTCATTTTTAGCGTGTACATTAGTGGTGAGTTCATTCCTGTGCGAGGCAACAGTGAGGAATACTCCAGGTGAATTTTGAACTTTTTTTTTTTTTTTTTGAGACTGTTTTAAATGTGCACTGCCTTGAATGCCCAGTGTGTATTTTATTGCATTGTATTTTCATTCTGATTTTCTATCACTTTGATCAAGGCTAGATCGGGAATGGGGTTCTTGACAAGAGAAGCAAACAATCATTCATATTTTATATTCATATAATATAATAGAAATAGATCTTTAATGTCAAAACACATTACTTTTCTAGGCTCACTATTTCAAGGATAGAATAAATGAAGTTCCTTCGTTGAGCTAATTTGCATCTGTAGAATTAGAAGAAAAATGAATATCAATGTGCATTCTTAACAGCTGCAGCTCAATGGGGGCTGTATTGACCCCTGACTTTTTTTTTATAAATGTAGTAAGAAAGGGGTTTTTTTAAATCTGCAGATGGAAAAAAAAAAAAAGAACCTCAACATTAAGTTTATAAAATTACTGAGGGAAAAAATTATAGGTGGTTGTGGGTGGAAGGAAATTATGGTGGATCAACCCAGTATCACTATAAATAGTTTGAACTGACAGAATAAAGACATAATGAATAAAGCAGAGATGGCTACAGTTGTGTTAATTACTGCTAACAAATTAAAGGTTTTCAGCAATATTTTTGTATTCACATTTAGTATTTTAAGTAATCGTTGCTATTTAATTTTGGTGTCATTTAAACTTGCTCATAGTCTTACTGGTCTCCTTCATGTGTCAGTAATAAATTTGTGTTCTTGAAAGCGTGAAGAGCTTTGTTTTTACTTTTTTTGAAAATTAGAATACATTGGAAAATGAAAAGATGGATAGCAATCCACTGACAGTGAAGTATTCAATAGCATAATACATAACCTTGATAGTCATAATTTGGAGAATATTTAAAGGCACAGTAAATATTATTCTTCTTTATTGCTATTGGGCTTGAAGATTGCTTTCGGTTAATGTGTGGAATTTAAGATATTCAACAAATGAGGGATTGGCAAACCTATTCTAGTGCAAATAATCTAAATTCCATTGCTGTTTCACTTTTTAGTTCTTTGAGTTTGCCAAGAAATTTGTGTGTTTATAAGCAGATACTGCTATGAGTTCTGAAAGGGGGTAAAAAAAGGATCTATTTTTATTGGAGTGTGGGTGGGCTTCTTTTCTCCTTAACCTTCATTACCATCCCATGGCTGTAGTGTGAGAGCTCAGACAGTCCTCAGGTGCATTTGCTGGTGAACAGGAGGAATTGATGAAATAGGTACCATTAGTTTACCTCATGCCCACTCTGTGTGTGTAATTGAATAAATATGGAATAGACAGCTTCAATGGAAGCTCATTCTTCTGTCTGTAGACCTCTCTGAACCATAGCAGGGAGCCCAAGTGCATTGATGAAATATTTAACTCTCATATATCCTAAAACTCAGGTTAGCTGAATTGTCAAAAACGGGTCCTGGTAGGGGGAAGAGATGAAACATGGAAAAGCTCAGTGGGAGAGAATGAAAAGAGAACCAGTGAAGACTTCAGGTACAAGTTTCAGGGGATATGTGTATGCCAGGATTTCCAGGGAGTCATGTACAGGATGTGTAGTACCCAGGAATTCCTGGTACTCCCCGCTCATCACTGCTGCAACACACTCTGCTACAGCTCTGCAAACATGGAGCTTTCATTGTCTGGGTACAGTGGGAAATAAATATCTAGAAAAAGTAAAGCAACTTGAACCATCTTGGATTTTTTTGTCTGTCTTTAAAACCCTCATGTTTGTATGCTAGAAGAAAAAGAGTCCATGGTCCAGTCAGTCTTAGGAAATTCAGTGAATTTCTTGAAGTTCAAATTTAGAAAAAAGAAAAAGTACTCATGAGATAAAAAGGACAAAAATTAAGACTTTTAGTGAAAACTTCAAAGCACTTGCTGCTAGAGACAATTATGATGATCTTACCTCCAGTGCCAAGAAAAAACGGAAAAAGCATTTAAAGATAGTGCATTCAACTATGTAGCATTTATGTGAAAACAGTGACGAAATCCAGCCACTTCACAGATTAATTTTTGTATTAAACTTCACTGCAACAGTACATAACATTCAGTCATTGCAATCAACATAAAAGTTTTTCAGACAGCAGGAAAAAAACCAGTAAAGTAGTTTTGAAAGAAAGGCAGGATAAATTAGTCTCATTTATCCTTCTTTCTTATCAGTGTTTTAGGGTATTAGCATATTTTAGTGCTTTCCATTAACATTAATTATTTTAACAAAATTATTCATATTGTCCAACTTTTTGTTCAGTCTGGGATTTAAACTAGTCACTTCAAATAGTAACGTTTTAATTAAAACAATTTCACTTGCACAACTGTCATCTTCTCAATTTTCAATTAGGAGTCTGATGTCATACTGTAAATACATATAATTTAATCTATTTGTTGGAATTATAAAAATAAATACTGGTACTTTTATGTCAAAGAAATTATAGATGTTTGGTGTCATACCAATTTTAGAGGGTTTACTGATACCTATTTTTAATTGATTATAAATATTCTCCTGAGAAGATGCACCGTAACTTGCTGTTCATGCAACATTAATATGTTTTCTGAAACCTTGTGTTCATTTGCTTTAATGCTTAGGTAATAAAAAAGACCTCTTGCTTTAGAGATTGCTCAGCCTGCATCCATGCAGAGCAGATTTCCAAGCTGCTGCCCCCTTTTTCCATTCCATGCACAATGCCAGCTCCTCTGCTCTGTCTGTGGAGCGGGAGGGAGCACCAGGAGCAGTGAGGAGGAGCCTGTTAATGGCTTTCTTGGAGGCATTTAATGAATGGTCATTTATCAATATTTTGAGGAGGAGAGAGACTGTAATCTCTGTGTGATTCTTCATTTTGAAGTGCTCAGAAGCATTTCAGTGACAAGAGGTGTAAAGAGAATACATTAATGTTTTTTTCTGAGCATTAACTCTTCCCTGTGCTCTGTGATGGAGCTTCCAGCAGGGACCGTGCTAGGTCAGGTGTGTTGGCTTAGCCCAACCTGCCACTGGAGCACCACTGCATGAGAAGAGCCTCCAACACAGACAACTGAGGGCAAATACCCCATTTATCCTCTTCACTCCCACCTTGCTTGAGTTTGACTCCAGTAGAATTAGTGGGAAGAAGCCTGCTTAATATAAAATACTTCCAGCTTAGCTGATTTTTTCTGTCTTTAACAGCTGATTACGTATTGCAAACGTGCCCAGCAGTGGTCAGCACGTTTCCTTGCTCTCTCACCTTTTGGATTTTTAACACCTACTGCTTCAAAAGTTGTTCTGCCTCATCTTACTTTCTCTGGACACTACAGTTTCTTTTGTCTTCTGATTTGAATAGAATTATACTTTATGGGTTTATACAATAAACCCACCATGCTCCTTTTCCCAGCTGAGGATTCTTTAAGACTGGAGAACTGCACAGACTCTTGCAGTGTGCTTCTTAAGCTCATGGGCTCTCTGATCATTCCAGGGAGCTGCTGACAAGGGTGGGGGCAAAGAAACTCTTCACAACAGCACTGAATTTCAGGTGGTCCCAATTTCTGCTGGAATTAAATCAGAACCTCAGTATTATCACTGCTGGTGGTATGTGAAAGTGTTTTGGGAGACAAAAGCAGACCAACAATGAGATAAACTGCTTCCTTTTTTTTTTTTTTTTTTCCCCTGGAAAAGCCGGGGCTTATTCTGAGAGTGAGTTAACCAAACATTTAGTTAATGCTCCTGTTTTGAACTGTATTTTAACAGCTGTCTGAAATACAACTGCAATAAAACATCAGATTTGATGCTGTAACTAGAATTTCAAATGTTCAAAACTAGTCTTCCTTTTGATGAACACCAAGAAAAAGGCTCCAGTTTTGTTTGCTAACATTAGCCTTCTGGATTGTCCTGGCCTGTACTTTGACGTGTCTGCAAATTGGCAATGGCCCTTAAAAAAGAAATCTTCCTTCAGGCTTCCACAGGTGCTTGCTTACCTCTCCTTTCTCCTTTACTTTTGCTCCACTGAGCTGTGGCAAAGTTGTGCAGTGTAGTCTGAGAATTTTAAGACCAAAGAATTAGCCAGTGCAGAAACAAACCCCAGAACAAAAAGCTAGGAGAGGCTTTCTTTCCCTTAGACGAATTAGGATCTTGTTCATTGCATCACATGAAAAATACTTGTAAGAATAAGGCCCAGGAAAGAGATGGGACACAGGAATGAGCTGGATCATATGATGGACACTACTTTTTTTGTTTTCTCATGGGAGTGGTGGTGATGACTTAGACATCGCATCTCTAAGTGGATTGGAGTGGACATCTCCCCATTTGGATGTTTTTATAAAATTCTCGTGGCTCTGCAGCTGTTTAGGGTAATTGCCTAATTACAGGTCACTCCGGATCTGGTGTTTTGTGTGTCTCTGGGCTGGATGTGCTTTGCTGTTGCCTGCTGTACTAGAGGGTGAGAATCCCTTCCTCTGCCTGCAGGTGATCAGTTCCTCATGTATGGCAGCTGCAGGAAGCTGAGCTCCTGGCTCAAACCGCGGGTGTCTGAGTAAAAATGTTACAAATCAGTAACCTGAATTTCTAGAGCTTCAGTAAAATATAAACAAGACTTAAAATTTCATTTTCCTAAGGTGATAAGGCAAGGTAGCTCACACATGGCACATATTGATAGATTTGAGATTTTGCTGGACAAAAGGACTGATCCTGAGTCTCACAGGGCACAAATTCTGTGGTACTTCAGTCTGTGACAGTGCAGCCAGCAAGCTTTAGGGCTGGTAGGAGGAGTGGAAAGACTCCTACTAAAAGAATAGTCTTGCTGTTGATCAATTTAACTAATTGATCAAATTATGCTTAAAATTAAAATGTTAATAGATTTCAAATTACTTCCAAAGACAGACTCTGAATGTGAGGTTTCATGAAAATGTCTAGGCAAAGCTTTCCATGTACCCAGCCAAAACCATCCTAATACATTTCTGCTGTGGATTTAGGATTTGTGGCAGGAACAGCTGAGGCCCACAGCTCTGGCAAGAACTGCAGCACACTTGGGTGAGAGCAGGTGCAGAGCCTGACACCTGGGCTGGAGTTTGCTTTTCTGTTTCGAGGAGACGCAAAGTTAAAAATCGCTGGGTGGGGGGAGCAGAAGTGGGAACTTTGATTTTGTGGCATTTTATGTTTGGAAGGAAGAATATTGTGTAGCTCACATTGTCCTAGTCACTGTGTCATTTGGTGCTGGGGCCGCGGCAGGAAAAAGTGTAGTCATTTATTTCAGGAGCATCTTGCCTTCAATGCCATGTAATTATGCCAAATTACCTTTGGTATATGTTTTAAAACTATTTGCAGTGAAGGGAACAAACAATAAATTATAGAGATTACTTTTTAATTTCTTTTACTTCCATATAAATAGATACAAAGCCATGTACTCTTGGCCCAAATGCATTTCTCTGTCACTTAAGCTAGTGCAGCATATCTTGGATGATTGCTTCTAGTGCCTGCAAGTGCTCCAGGAGGACAAATTGTTTGAGTAAATCGTAACCAAAAAGGTGTTTCATGTAAGAAATAAACAGTTCCAAACTAATACTATAAGTTGAAATTTTATTGATTAGTCTGGGGTTTTTTAATATAAAGTTCAAATTACAGCAATCATTGTGGCACAAAGCACTACAGAAATGCTACATTTCAGAAAAATCTTGTGCTTGTATTTTCAGTGGGTCATTTAAAAACAATAGTGCATGCAAGCAAAAAGGAAAGAATTGCTCTGCACCCGTGAGTCTTTGTTATAAAAATGAGCTGGAACTGGAGAAGCCAAGGTATGCTGCAGCAAATGGCACAGCAAAATCTGTGTGCAGAAAAAGGGTTGGGGAGCATTTAGAGATTTCGTGTAGCTTCACATCACCCTTGCCAGGTGTATCATAACGTGGACTCTACACTACAGCCTCCCCTAAAGGATTACAGGGCAACTCTCTATACACCAGAAAAAAATTCAGGGACATCTCAGGTTAATTCTTAAATTCTTAACTGTGAGAATAAGAGATTGTTTAAAACCATTGTAACTGGTAAACCTTTGGCACAGGTTAAGGGAGAACCCTGGTAAACATCTTTATTTGCTGGTTTATACCTTGATTTCTTTCATCAGTGGAGTTTCTGGTTTCGATGCTCCTTGGGGCTAGCACAACATGGGGATTTTCTCCTTTTTTAACACAACTGAGCAGGCTAGAATAACACCTATTATTAAAAAAGATTGGCTTATGTTATAATTTTCCATTATATTGAAAAAACTGGGTTTTGTCAGTAAAATCATACTTTTATCACTCATCTCCCGTAACTTGTAGTGAAATAGTAATTTAGCACTTTGTAAATGGACCAGTAAATTAGTAATTCTTGAGTCATTAATTTTGCATTTATTTTAATTGTATTACATCTATGGATATTTATGGGGTTTCACTTTTTTACACTTGAAAAATATTACTACAGTGCTATTTTTGAGATGGATTTAAGAAAACTAAATTATCTTAATGGAAATATTTTTGACATATAAAAATAGAAATTTTGTCTTGATTTGTGAGTTAAGTAATTTTCATTTAAATGTCACTATGAATTGTTATAGAAATGGAAATAGCTATTTTCCTTTTGCTTTTCAATAACTCCATGCTCATGATTGAGTAATTAAATCCCTAACCTCTTGATCTTTATTTTTGACTGAAGTTCAATAAGGAATTGGATAAATTCATAAAAGATCAGTCCATAGCTGGCTAATTAATACACTAATGGACAGCCTTTAAATCAGGAAGCCCATAAAACACTGATCACCATAAGCTGAAATAGTTTACTGTGAAAACAGACAAAAGCTTTTGTCCTATTTCTCAAGTTCTTTGCTCAGCAATCACTGCTGGCCACTGCTGGAGAGAGTTTGGGAGTTCTCTAGTGTCTCGCTGTGCTGACACTCATTGCTGAGATTCTGTTCACGACTCCAAGAGTTATTAGATGAATGCTGTGTTTTTGAAGGTTTAGGTAGTTTGAGCTTATGACACAGTTCTTTGGGTGCTGCTGTATTGTTATTTTAAAAATGATATTTTATCTGAAAAAGTGCTGCATGCTTATGGCTTTTTCACCTCCTCATCTATCACCTTGATTTCCGAGCTCAAGGAGTGAACCATGCAGGTAGCACTGGCCAGGCTCCCTTGTGGAAACCCAAAGCAATGTTTGGGAGAAACTCAGACCTTTTTGCATTGTGAAAGTGAAACAAAACACAACCCCAAAATATAAAAAAAACCCAAACCAACCCCCATATTGATGCCTTGGGTTTAAAATAGTCTGGGGTCTTCAGTGGATTTTTTTCCGTCTTCTCTTTGCATGTTGAAGCAGCTTTGTTACACGTGAGTGTTGGTGAGCACAAAGAAAAGAGGTGAATTTTACTCTAACAACAATCAGATATTGTCCACCTCTTTTAGCCAGATCTACATCTCTGTAGGACACAGGCAGTGTCCTGCATTCTGCTCCTGGCTGCAGGTGGCAGTTTTGCCCCCATTACCTCCTTCTCCATTGGAGGACACGATTAATTGGGAGAAATACATTTTATTACCTCATTTCTCTCTCGATGACTATAATGCAGTAGGTCAAATAAACACTCCAACAAATGGCTTGCAGTTTTTCATGGCTAAGGAGGAGGTCTGTGTGGCTGGAAAGCTGCAGCAATGGAGATTAGTTAATTATTTTTGGCAATTCCAAGTGACAGTGTACACCAAAGGGATTATCAGTGCCTTGATAGACTTTTTGAAGCCAGAAACTATTGTAACTCTTGCTTTTGGAGTTTCATTGAAATTATTTAATTACCTTGGTTCTTTATTTATTTTTTTCTTTTTTTAAGCATATGTTCTCATTAAAAAGTACTATAAAATTCCTAATCACTGTTTTGTATCTTTTGTTCTGAACTCTGAGGCAATTAATTTGCTTCTTCCATGCTATATCAGTACTGTCTGACACTTTCTTCTCATATCCTGTGTGGTCTGGCTGTCTCCTTGCCAACATTTGCTACTTTTAAAAGAATTTCTCCTGCTTTTCTAACATTTTATTGGGTATTTTAATTTTGCTTCTTGATTTTTCTTCCCTGTTTCTGTCCAATCCTTTGTAAATTATGTTTCTTTAATCATGGTTAAGTCTACATTGCACTGCTGGGTTAATCATCACGTAGTGCTTCATCTTGCTTTCTACTCTGTTTACCCACTGCCTTGCCCCTGAGATATTATTAAACTGCGATGGTGCTTTTGTTACTTTCACCCATAATTGAGCAAATTATTTATCTTTGCCATTGGAAACCTGTTGAAATCAGCATTGACCTGATTTCACTTTTTAACTGTACATTTATCAATGTAACATATCAGACGTACGTGTTCATTGTGAGCATATAAGGAGAACACAAAGGGATTGTTTTGTGATTGACCTGAGGTGAAATTCCAAGAAAATTTTTCATTTTTCTTGTCTGAGTGTGCAGATTGCTAAAGAGCCAATGGCTGTAAAGCCTTATGGTGCTCTCTGCTTTCAGTGCATGTGTTTGCAGGAGCAGTACCTTTCCTTGGAAAAAACAAAGACAAGGGGAACTTTACAGCTGTTAATAACAATGAAAGAGATAAAAGATCACAAGATGCATTGTGGGTATAAATGAGATGTTTATTTTGAAGGTAAGGGTTTGAAAACAAAACTTGTACTCTTTCAGAGTGCTAGAAATGATGATTGAAATGAAAGCAGTTAAATTAATCGATTGTAGCTAAAGCTACTTGGATTTTCTCCTACAAAATACTCAAAATGAAGGCATAGTAGTTGGGTTTATTCTGGTAGCACTAACTTTTTTATTTTATCTATCCTCTAAGAGAGCCATCAAGAAATTTGCAATGATTCCAGCCCCTCCCCATGTCTAGAACCAGGCTGCATTAATTTCTTTTTGCACTCTACATTTTAAGCATCAATTACTTAAGAGTTGTGCTACCACTTCGGAAAAGCTTTGGTGCAACAAGTCACTTATTATGAAGAAATATTAAGAATGATTGTGTTGCAGTAAAGGAAGGAAGAATAGATCAGTTTACCAGAATATCTTAAAAAAATAATTTATTAATGACTGGATTTGAAGTTGGTTTTTGTCACGCAGTATAACCCAGATTGAGTTTTGCAAGGCTCCTTTCTGTATAGATACATGGAATATGAGTAGAACAGGTGAGAGAATGTAGTTGTGTCATCATAATCTCTGATGATACAGTCAGGTGATGACAGAAGAGGATGTGGTTTTATTGCTATACCAGCAGAGAAACAGAGCATACTTTAAAAATGATTAAAAAGTAAAGTACAAAACAATGACTTTTATGTTACATGTTCTTAAAACATCTTTATGGCACATTATTGTGACAATCTGTAGGCCCATGAGTTTTTACTGTTGGTAGCTTGCTAGAATGTGGCAGGTAAAGGAGAAACATTATCTTCTGTAATTGCAAAATTGTAAAAGTCCAGCTGCCCCTGCTGAGGATTCCCCCAGTTACAGGGATATAGGATGTAGTCAACACAAACTCTAGGTTTTCTGAACGACATAACTAAAATGTTTCATCTAAAATGGCAGAGCTAAGACAAATGTAGAAGCCTTTCATATATTATGCATGAATGAATGAAGCCTTAAATAGCTTCATCCTGCAGCAGAGAAGATGAGAATTGTGGTGTAACGTGGTGCTTCCTGTCACAGACACAAATTGATCTTGCATTATTGTGATTACACTGAGGAGCAGGACTCAGGAGGATGTTCAGCATTTCAGGTGTGAGTATAATGTTGTTCTGGAATTCAGAGGCTTGGCATGTAAAAGGAGGTATAAACATTGTGCATTTCCTCCAGGAGAATTTAGTGCCAGTCCTGGGGCAGAAGCTCCACTGGTGTAGCCCTGCCCTTACTGTGGTCCCATATGAGATAAATCCACACTGCTCAAATCTCACAAGGCAGGGACCCCTCTGGGTGCTGATGTGGATGGTATACTTGATTTCTGGTTAATTTTCATTTGTTGTAGTAAAAGTCTTCCAAGGCACTAACAGGGCAAGATAAACTCACAGACATCCACTCATTTCAACCCTGTAAAAGTTTAAAGCTCTGATGTAGAAAAACTTGTGATGCCATATATAAAATATATTCAGATTAAAAAAAAATAAAAGCAATTAAGCGTTTTTTTTTCTTAATATCACATAAAATGCTCTTTTGTGTTATCACTGCTGCTGATATAAAGGAAAACATCTTGGACAGTAAATTTTGGCTGCTTTTCTTTTCAATCTACATGTGTGGTGACAAAAATAATTTCGTTTCAAAACCTGCTTAATCCCCTGCATTCAGTCAGTCACAGTTAACATATTGACTGAGCCATCCTGACTGCAATATGGACCTTTGTCCAGACAGAAATTATTAGCACCAGCAACTGATTTCACAGAGGGCTTGGACCAGCCTGCAACAGCACAAGTGAATTATTGCTAATGGGACTGAATTTAAGAAAGTGTTTTGCAGGAAAAATGTCTTCATTATCTGTTATAAATGTCTGTTATTTGCTTCCCCTTATTTGTGTTACAAAGCACTAAGGCTTTAAGAAGTGAAATGAGAAAGTGCTATGGTGATTTTTACTCCAGAAATTAATAGCACTGCAATCCTCAGTGGCTGAACATTTAATTTCAGACCAAAGTGCAAGAACATAAAATTAAATCCTGGATAAAATTTCATTCAGTCTGATTTCAGTATTAGTTTCTTATAATGCTTTTCGGAGACAAACAAGTATTACCTACTGGCATGAAAAGAGCCCATAAAATTTAATAAAAACACAAAGTGGTTAATATACTTTTTTATTGGGATAAGATTTCATTTTGTTGATGTATTTATCTTATTTCCATTTTTCCCTTCAAAAAGGGCATTTTAAACTCAATATTTCCTCTTGTACAATTCTGCTTCTTTTGACAATACCACCTTCCTTTCTAGTAATGCTGTTTATTTATGAAGAGTTGAAAACAGACAAGCATGACTTTTATCCCTTTTTCTAAGTGCTGTAGTGTTAGTAAGCTAGTTTAGTCTGCTGGTGTTACATCATATATGAATTATATGATGAAAATAATTTTAAACTTTTTTTTGTGCAGTAGTCATAATAAAATTCAAATAACTAGGAAAATGAATAATTGTTTGATCTAGAATAAAAAAGAAAAATGTAACTCAACACTTTTAATTTGTAGTGTTGTATTTCACTTGCCTACTCTCACTTTTACATAGCTCCCGCTACATTTTCAAACGTTTTACATGTTATCACATTTATGGTTAAAAGCTGTGAAATTGTTCCTCTTTCCCTTTCTCTCATTGGGGAATTCGAGTACTCTGAGCCAAAATTAGCATTCGGGTCATTACAAAGACACTGCTGATATTGTATTTCATACTTAATGAATCTTTATTGGCATCTGGGTCTAACCTTGACTCTGCTCAGTGAATCATAACTTGGCAGTCTCTGAGTAGGTGCTCCACTGTCCTATCAAATTCCAGCAGAGATAATTTGGTCTTTCCCAGCTATTTCATTATGACATGCAGAATTGTGATTTTTTAAAGATAATAAATAATAAAAATAAAATAATAATAAATTCAAAATAAAACTTCAAAATAAAAGTTTGATTTAAACTTTGTAAACTCAATATGATCATATTGTTAGTAAAGGTGATGTTCTCACCTCTTGTAATGTTCTGCTAAAACCAAGCTTCTTCATCTCACCATCCCTAAAGATCTCGAGGCTTGGTATGAACCTCAGAGTTTTCAATACATGCAATTAGTTTTTAGCAGAAGAGAATAGAGAAATTGAAATTTCCTCTATGTGCAACAACTGAGAAGGAGCTTGTTTCCAAGTGTTCACTTTTAGTATCTTAATGTAGATCTGAAGAGCTCCCCACCCCCTTTATGGGGTGTGGGAAGCCCTTTCAGTGTTTCAGGTGTCTTAACCAGTGCTCTCGCCTGTAGCTGCTTCTCCTCCTTGCCCAGCAAGGCTATATGGCACTTCCAGTATTTCTGTTCTAATTTCTTTTCATCTCAAATTAAGTAGTACAGAAGAGGAAAAAAAAATTTGAAAAATGCTGGGATTCTGAAAATAGAGAGTTAAATATGTTTTCAAAAGGTAAAAAACACTGAGGAAAAAAAATCTCATTTTTATATAAGTAGAAACTCAGAGAAGACATTTGCAATCCTTGAACACAGATTAATTTTTTTTATCAGAAAACATGTACGTTTCTGGTAGCTGCATGCAAATGATATTGTGCTGTGTAGTGACTGGCACCAGGATATATCATAACCTTTTACCTGGTGGTGACCACGGTCTCATGGTCCAGGCAAGTGGCAGGAGCAGCCACCTGGCTCAGGTGTTTGCCCTCCAGGCTCCATCACATCCCATTTGAGGCCTCACTCATGGTTTGGTAGCTGTGTTCAGGTTTATGCTGAGGATTTTCACCTCGTGCTTTTGGGTGTAATAAAGGCCCCTGCAAACTCTCTCATTTCTGTGTCAGCTGTTTGTTGATATCATAATGCACAGCACAGCTGCAAGTTCAGCAGTGCAGGTTTCAGGTCTTAGAAAAGCAATAATGGACTGAAAAAGCTCAGAGAAAAAAAGAAAAGGCAATTGCAGGTTGGAATGTCTTTGTTGCAAGAGGATTCCGTGCATGTGGACTCCTCATTCTTGAGAAAAAGAGCCGAGGGTGGGAGTGAGTAGCTCACAAACGGTGGGGCGGATTGGAGAGAAGCAGCTGCTCTGTTTTGCACAGCAGTGCCTGAGGGAGGCTGCCCAGCTCCTGTGAAGTCCCAGAGCTGCAGACTGCAAGCTTGGCAGGGTACCCTGGAATGTGGATGGTTACTTTGTGCTTTACTTCCTTGGATTTCTTCTTTTGGCCACTTGTGAGACAGTTCTGGTCTAGATGGGCTCTGTGGTCTGGATGCACATACCTGCTCTCAGGTGTAGGAAGGGAATTCCAGTCTAGCTCTGGAGTGCTTAGAGCCTGAAAAGGACAGACTCAGCAGATTCCTGGCAAGGAGAGAGATTTCTGTGTGGAAAGCCAATTAAACTAAACTGAAATGAGAAAATTTCAGTGCTCAACAATTTCTGTTGCAGGGAGAAAGGTCAGCTCAAATCTAGAATCCATCTATCCAAATAAGAATTTATGAATGCAGTTACCCAGATCTGTGGCTGCCATGCATTCAGAGGACTCTCTCACAGGTACCAGACTTGGCCTTCACTCCTTGCACACACACACACAAAAGCCTGACAAGTTTTTAATCTAGCTAATTTTTGAAAAACAGCTTTGTGCTTCTTGTTTCTATTTGAAATCAAGCTCTGTTTCTAAACCTGAGGGCCATTTAGTTTTCTTTAGTTGTGATGTATGTGCAGCTCTTGTACTGACCGTTTTGAGGGTTCATAAAGGACCATTTTTCCTTCCTCAGAAATTTGCCTTTGGCAAGAGACACTGTTGCAAAGTGGTCCCCTAGCTGTGTTTTTTATCTCTTTTTCATTTTAGCAATAATCTGAATTTTGCCACAGGGAATACCTGGTATTTCTGCTCTGTGGATGCTCCTCACAATTCAGAATATGTCGTGATAGGTACTGTGTGATATAGAAGGAAAAGGTTGAGAGCAACAGATTTTGTGGGATGTAGGTGAAATGAGGAGCACTGCAACAGACAGAGAATATTTAAATGTCTCACTTAAACTGTCAGGGAAAGTAGATATGCAGTGAATGCATATGTTCTGAGAATATCAAATCTGCTCATGTGCTACCTTCAAAGAGAGGCTTTGAAATAGGAATTGCAGCTGAAATTAATTCTGTATGGCACTTTCCCCATCTTCTGGAATTGGCATCAAATTTGCCTCAGAACAAGACAGAAACTACTCAGACATATAGAGAGCTTCTGGAAATGGTAAAATCCTCACTGGAATTGCGGAACAGCAAAACTAGTAATAAGATTTGGTGTATCCTTTAATTTTAATACTTCTGTCTACTCTGTAAGGATGTCACTTAATTAAAAAAGAAGGAAAGGAACACCACCAAGGCATTTATTAATTTTGGGGTAAGCTGTGTGAAATCTGTCAATCTGAGTTCACCATATCTCTGAGATTCATTTTCTCTGGATTTTAAAATAAACCTTAAACCTCAAGGATGAAATGCCGCTATGGCTCATTTCATTACTTCCAGCAGGCAATAAACCAGCCCAGAATTAGCATTCCCCCCACAGCTGTGCCCCTTTCCCCTGCAGCCCTCTGTGGAGTGAGGTTTGTTAGCAGAGGTCTCTCCCATTTCTGTAGCTCTCTGGCTGGTTTAGCCCTCTTATGCCCAGGAAGGATCTACTACTCTTTGCACTCACTCTCTGGCTGGTCCCTGATAATTCCATGAATGCAAATACAGAGGTGTACCTGGGATATTAATCCTCCTGCATGTTAATAAGCAAGGCATAGTATTCCTAAACCTCCCTCCTCCCCAGTGCACTTTCTCTGCCACCTGAAGGAGCAGCTTGTTTGATTTTGTTTTCCTCTCTCTGTGATCAGGCTGTAGACACAGTAAGTTTTGTGATGTTTCTCTTGGGTTGCAGGACAGAATTAATTGGCTTTGAAGTTTCCAAATCTGTGTCTCTGAAGAAGAGATCTGCAATGAGTGTCTGTGAAAGGGAGCTTCTGTGGAAGCCAAATCGCTCTGGAACCAGAGCGGTGCTGGCTGGGTCAGACGCCTGCTCTAAAATCCTCTGTTAGCACTAAAGGTGAAATTGAAACTGGAATGATTTCCATCCCTCTGATGGAACTAGCTTCTCTCACTGCTGTTCAAGCACCTGTGCAGATGGTGATTTTGTCTTGGTATCTCTTAGAAAGTGCTCTGAAATCAAAGAGTATTTATTTGCTTATTACCTTCTTAGGGAACCAAAATGAACAAAGCAACCCAAAGATGACTGATTTCTCTGAAAAGGCTCACCAGCAGTGTCTGCTCAGACAGCATGTGCTGATTCCCTTGTGCCAGGAGCTGCCCAGCCCTGGTGATAAAGAACCCTCTGCTACACATCAGGCAAATTCCTTCCCCATCACCCTACTTAAGCTGGGAATTGTAAAACCGAAGATTTGCAGTAATTTTTGAGAAAGTGGTATTAAGTTTGACTTTCTTGATTGATGTTTTAATCAGTAGGCAATGATTAAAATGGAAATATGAATAATGGGAAGGGACTCATTCCCTTGATCCCAGAGCAAGGGGGTTCTTAGTGGTGTTTTGTCTGGTGGCTCGAAACTTCTGAATCCTGATTTGCCAAAGGATGAATTTGAACTTCTTGAATGAACGTGTGTTGGAACTGATCCTGACCACTTTCTACTTGCCCTCTAAACTCTTGGAATGGCAAAGTACAGGTTCTGCAGGATACCATTCCTGAGATCCTTGACTGAATTCCATACTTGGGGGAGCCTGGAAAAAATAGCTTTCAAATAGCTGTTGGAGACCTGCAAATGGATGTGAGTGTATATGTGATTCCATTGTGAGGAGCATCATTAATGGCTTCATTTCTGNCCGAGCTGCTGTGAACACCTTGGCCAGGCACAGAGAAATTTGTAAGATAAGAATTAATAAACACGCAAGAAACCTTGAAACAACAAGACCCTGGTGACTCCGTTTCATTCTCGTGCCAGGCTCAGAGCCTTCAGAGGGCAAAAGACTCTCTGGAACCACCACCTGAATCCCGGGTGAAGAAAAACCAAACCTGAGAGAATGAATTCTAACAGGAATGCACAGCAAACAACCTCACATTTTTCTTTTGCCCTCTCCAAATACAAAGCACATTCCTTCTTTCTTGCTCTCCCCACTGTATGCAATGCTAATATATAGGATAGAAAAGTGTATGAATGACTGAAGAATAATTGTTAAAAATCAACACCTTCTCAGGTAACATTACTAAAATTAAAAATGAACAGTGCACACTTATTATCTTTTGGGACAAACAAAAGGTTTTATTTGTGACAAGTTGGAGATTGGTACACTGCTCACACCCCTGCATGGTGTCAGGGCTGGTAAAATATCCTGAGTCAGGTTTGAGACTTTCAGTTCAAGCCTATCCATACTATAAAGCAAGCTAGCTTGGTACTAATTAACATCTCTTGTAGTTTTGGTTTAAGACAAATTAGTCAGTAGAGGTAAAATTCTCATTCTTAGAGTTGTTCAAAAATCTGTGCCATAATAGTAAAAATATATGGCTTCAAAATGCAAAGTTCCTCTGCATTTGAATTTTTAGAATAAAGCTTTTTAAAACAGTTGCCTTACAATTATGTGCAAATACAAAGTAGACTGAATAAAGTAGGATTTCTGATTGCAAAAAGTGATGTGCAGAGTCTGTGGTGTTTCATAATATAAATGTGATAATTGCTAGATGCAGGTTAGTTGGAAATGTTCCTAATATTTGATTTGTCTTTAGCATGAAAGAATTTCATAATTTATAATGTTTTAGACAATATTAATTGATGTGGAAGAAATCTGTGTAAAATCTGTTAAATGAACTGAGAACGAAATGATTCCAAGTTACTTTGGGGACATCAATAGTTAGACATCTTAGCAGAGCAAACCACATAATTTTTCAAGGTTTGATCTTTATATGCAAACAACATTTGAATGTAGCAGTTGCCACACAGAACTCATGAATTTGGTACTGTAATGTGAGGTGGCTGAACAGCTATTTTTGGGCAGTATTACCAGAATACCTGCAGCAAACAATCAGCTGTCTAACAGAGCTAAGATCTCTCTTTTTATACTTTTAATTCTTGAACCTGAAACAAAACACTGTCCATTTCAAAGAAGTGATACTTCCAAATAATATTTATNGATCTTCCGGGCGCACCCTATCTAACCACAACTTCCAAATAATATTTAGCTCTAGATATATTAAACCCAAAAGAGAAAAAAAACACCCAACCCCAAATCTGAGGTTTATTTCTTAATTTCTGAGGCTGAGTAATGTGACTCAAAAAGTGGCTTTGCACTGTGTTAATCTGAGGTTTATTTCTTAATTTCTGAGGCTGAGTAATGTGACTCAAAAAGTGGCTTTGCACTGTGTTTCAGGGAAGATGACTATCCTGCTAAGGTTTTTAGAGAATTATGCATTTCACCTTTCAAGTGTTATCTGGCACTGCCACTATGGCTTATCATTAGCATATCCTTTGATACTTCCATGGCATCAGGAAAGACATAAACATAAACCAAAATAGAGAAGGGATTCATAAACAAAACAATATTGTTTCTGTGTTGGCTCACCCAGAGTGGTAAATTTTTCTTTACCTTTTCTGCAGTCTTTTAAAATGGAGATAAAATTGTTTTAAGAACAGTGCAAACTTGTATCACAATGTAAATCATTTGGGGAATGAGCCAAGCCAGTGTAGTCTGCATAAATCAAAGTGTTATCTCGGAAACTGCTTATAAGGGTGGGACAGAAAATGGTCAGAAATAGTAATATTGGGACTTTCTATTAGCTTTTAACCTAGCTATCTTCTTCACAAACTTTAAGATGGGTTTTCCCATCGATTAAGAAGTAGATTTGAAGTAGCTGCTGAAATACTGTGGGACTAAACCTTTCTTCCTTTGGAGGTCACCCTCTCTGTATGGCCCGGAGTGAAGGGGGTAGGGCTGGAGTTGCAGATTTCCCTGACTGTTCCTTTGCAGATGTCAAAAGTTAATATATACAACTCATTTATAAAAAAGTCAAATGAAGACACTGTGTTATTCTTCCATTTATCTTGCCTCAGCAGACAGTTAAGAGTGATGGTGGTCAGTGCAACTTTTGTACCAAAATGGGATCTGAATTACACAATACCTGTATTTATACATGGGAATGTTCCACTGTGGTACTTACAGCTACTGTACTATTTTACTACTCTAAAAGGGCTTATTCTTTGTTTTTGCTGTTTCTCTTAATGAGGAACTGAAATATTTCCCTAGATGTATCAGTGGAGATCCCTGGGGTTCAATGCCTGCTTTTGGAAATCCCCACTGAATGTCTGAAGAAGAAAGCAATATCCCAACTTTCAAAAATTGAGGATTTAATTGCCATTTGCACGGTCTGTTACACATTTGTGTAATAAAATTGACCTTGCAAGTTTTATTAGTGTATGACTTAGCCATCATTCATACTTCTTAAAGATTCATGGAAACATCTTACACATTTTTATTTGAATATCGTTTGGCAAACGGCTCAAACACCTATTGGAAAAAGACTTAACTTGAGCAGAGTCAGCAGCATATGCAAAACAACTCCCCAAAATCCCCAAACAACAATAACCTACCCCTCCCTCCACCCCAAAAGAATGCCTCCCAAAATGCAACACCAAAGGAATTCAGAGTTGAGGCTGCCAAGATGATACTGTTTTACAACCCTAAGCCCAGCCTTTATACCTAAGAGTTCTAAAAAAAATGTTTTCCTTTACTTCCTCAGTCAGTTGAAAACTATCAAGGCTGAGGGTATTGCAGACATTAGGCCTGACCACCAGGACATGATTTTGAGGGGACTGGAAATGGCACATTCCTCAGCAAGCCGTGTAATCTGTGCAGTGGGAACATGGCAGTCCCCATATGGAAGTCCTGCTGACAGCAGCAAAATAGTTTTTAAGCAGCATGTACTGTTATCCTGCTCCAAAGAGCTGTGAGTTGTGTGATGTGGAAGCCTGGAAGCCTGTACCATTTCCCACTCCCATCTGTGCAGGATGGCTGTGGTGCCAGACAGGTAGTAGACTCTGCTGTGCTCTGCTACCCTTCATCTGCTTTCATGACTCCCACTAGTAAAAGCAGAATTATACTGCTGAAATTCAGTTAAATCAATGAAATTCCATATGGCAAGGGGTTAGTCACTTGTTTTCAATACAGTCTTTAAAGGGGGTGAGCTTTTAATTTTGATGATATTTAGGTTCTTAAAATTATGAGTAGAGTGCTGTTCAAGTTCCTGGTTTTAACAGATTATGTGTGTTTAATACAATTAAAAAGCAACCAGCAACAACAACAAAAAAGCCCAAAAAACCAACCGACCAACCAACAAAAAAACCAAACCCCAAAAAAACCCAAAAACCCCCCCAAAAACCCCCCCAAAAACCCCCCCAAAAACCCCCCCAAAAACCCCCCCAAAAACCCCCCCAAAAACCCCCCCAAAAACCCCCCCAAAAACCCCCCCAAAAAACTCCACCAAAACCCCAAACCAAACAACAGAAAACCCCAATCAAACCCCCCCCCCCTGCCAAAAAAAAAAACCCAAAAGCAAACCAAACCAAAACAAACCTCTCCAACATTTGTAGAAGAAAGATATGCTTTTAACATGCTGGTAATGTAACATTTTGAGAACAGATTATATTTCAAAATTCAGTTCTCCAATGCAAGACTTATTTTTTTGTGAAATGAGATTATTTTTGTTAATTTTTTAATACAGCATATGTGTCTTTCTTAATGTTTGAAAATTTTCCCCAAACTCAAACTAACCAAATGCCCCTATAAAATGTTTGACTTCCTTTCCCCCTCTTGTTCTTGATAATTCAGTGCCAAGATTACTCACACCTGGTGCTTTTGTTTCTCCTCAGTATTCTGATTGCCTCTTGAAGCTCTTCACAATTTCATTCTTCTACAAATGGCTCAGCTGCCTGGAAAAAGGCTGATTGCTTTTGTGAATTTCAGCATTGAGAAGCTCAGTAAAATACTCTTTTGATCTTTCTATAATTGTTTTAACAAAAATATATCTGCATTTCTGTGTTCATTCTTCAACTTTGATTTCTTCACGTATTGAAGTTGCAAATTAATCTGGCTCTATCAGTTTTATCTTCGTTCATCTTCTCAGCTGTTCTGTGTGAGTTCTGGCTTTTACATTATCTGGTGAAAATAAAATCTTGGGTAATTTTTTTCCCCATGCTGCTGATTTACAAGCTTTTCTCAGGCCCTCTGTTGTCCTGTTTTGGTCTTTCCTTTGTCTCTATTACTGATCACTTTTGGATCTCTCAGCATATTTCATACAACATGTTTAATTATGAATATTTTCTGGAACCTCTAAAGACTCTTAAAGCCTCAAACCATTCTTGAATTATTCCCCAAGAGTGTCTGTCCATGTTTTAGAGGAATTCCACCTGTCCACTTTTGCATTTGTCAAATGGTATCCAAACATTTCATACATTGTTAATTTATTTCAGTAATTCTTTTGCCTTGCCCTATCAGGATGGTGGTTGTGACACACTGCTGGTTGGTGATTCCACCATCCCTGGTTGTTTTTTGCATCAGGTACATTGCCCAATATAAAAGTTTTTCTGTTAAATCCCCGAGAATATTTGCCTTGTGCTATATAACAGAATCTGGTTTTCCCCCTTTTTATTTCAGCTACTAACAAAGCCCCACACTCAAAACATCATGGAGAATCCTTGTTTCCAAGGTCATGCATTGAAAAAGTAGAAAATACCGTGTAAGGTTGGCAGCAGATTATTTAAATTCTGACACATTCTAATTATTTAATAATTTTTCTTTAGGCCTTCTGACCTAATGAGTAGAGCAGACTTACTCACTCAAAGGTTAAATCAGTACTGTAGAGAGGAAAATATATATTTTTTTATATTAAAAAAATGACTTTTCCTATGTAATATCCAACTTTTTGTGCCAGAGCTATCCACTCAGAGTGTCCTCCTGAAAAAAACCCTAGGTCTGATTTCTCTGATTCCATGCTAAAAAAATCTATGTTGCTATAGATGCAACAGTCCTAAAAGTTGGAATTCTTTCAGGCTGGCTTCAGTTAATCCCGATGTTTTGTTCTTCACTTTGCTGGATATAAGATGCTAAAATAATATAATAAAGATGTTCACTTGAATAGGTTAATTTACATAAGAAAACTGGGGGTTTTTTTGTTACAGACTATTGCCAAAAGGTGGCAGTCTCTGTCCCCAAAATCCTGTGCTCTCTAGGAAATGTTATGTATGGCAAACATAATTTATTCCTAGCTACACCAGAAAATAAAAAAATTACTTTTTAAGCAGACATAGAGGGTAAAACCTCCTATATTTGAAAGTTGAAGGGTGACATAGCTATAGTTATATTTTATTTTGACAGTGGAATATTAAATAACAAAGCCTGGAAGGGAGCAGTGATGGGGAAAGAGCACTTCACAAGTAGACTGCTAATGAGCAAAAACTACTTAGGTCTCAGATTTGGTTTAGTGCCTGCAGTACTTCAGCTTCTGGAGACGCTGTTAGGATCTGATGCTTTAGATCAGTAGGTTGCTGTGCTCATCAATCAACCCAGTGAAATGAATAGAAACAATCCACTTCCATTAAAATTCATGTCCAAGTTGTTGATTTTTCTTTAGATTTTTCTAGATCCAAGCAAAGCACAGATTGGTTTCTTACAAAATAGTCTAAAACCTGCAACTGATGATAAATGATAGCCTTGCTAAATATGTGCAAAAAATGGGCTGTATATTTTGTGTTTGAAATTGTATTTCTTTTTGTTTTGTTATTGTGGTTTTGTTTTTTTTTATAGTGAGAGCTGCTCAGGCTGTGGGGGTAAGATGGGCTTTTTGGTAAGGCTCTGTCAGACCTGTAGTAAAGCAAGGGCTTCCTCTACTTAGCTGAGGAAATACCTGAGTAGTCCAAGAAGCTTGTGAAAGTTAGTAACATATCAGCATCTATTGTATTATTGAGTTAAAAGTGAGAAAAATTAAGGCATTTTAGAACTTACCAGTATTATACTCTGAATTCCAAAGTGTGACAGGCAAATTTCTTGTCAGCAATTGAAGAGCATGGAAGGAGTGTAAACTGAGCTACACCTTGTGTTTATTATATAAGCAATATCTCTGTATACTCTCTGTCTAATTCTCTGAATCCTTCTCCCAAGGTTTTTCTGTTCATGGTTATCTCAGATCTTCTGCCAATAGTTACAGCAGAGCACTGAGATGTTTTCAGATGAAAGAAGTCATTGCTCTGTCTTTTTAAAATTTTGATGTCTATTTATTGGTACTTACATTATTGAGGTCTTATATAATTCATATGGATTGTGTGAGATATCAGAAATAGAAAAAATCCAGCTGGTTACATAGAAGTGTTATCCATTTCAATTTGCTCTTTATTTCTTCAAGGGCCTATAAGGAAAGCCAAATTACTGAGCATGTTTGACTCATCTTTGTGTCCTGGTGTGGTAAAAACATTAATTATAATGGTTCGGTCATAGAAAATACATTTAATTTCATCTTCTTTTCAGTAGAAACGTAGAATGGTTTGGGTTGGAAGAGGCATGAAATATCATCTCATTCTACCATGCCATGGGCAGGGACTTCCACTATCCCAGGTTGCTCCAGGCCTGTCCAACCTGGCCTTGGACACACTCAGGGATGGAGCAGCCCCAGCTTCTCTGAGCAGCCTCTGCCAGGGCCTCTCTGCCCTCACAGAGAAATATTTCTCCTTGATATCCAATCTAAACTTGCTGCCTTTCAGTTTAAGGCCATTACCCCTTGTTCCATTGCTATGTGCCCTTGCACAAAGTCCTTCTCCAGCTCTCCTGTAGCCCCTGTGGGTCCTTCAGCATTACGTGTTTTTTATGATAGATATTGCAAGTCACTTTATTCAGTTTATTACTTTGGAATGAGTAGTAATTGTTAAAAGGGCATGAAAGACTCTTTCTAAAAGCTCAATCTAATAACGTGTAAGTCTTTGAGAGGTTGTCCAACATGTCTAATAACCAATAGATGACATTTTTTACAATCTAACACTGCACAAATGCACCAGGTCTGTCACGAGCCCCTTTCAGTGGTACCAGTGGGGTTTCATGAAGGTGTGGTAAAGGCTGGCCCTGAGTGTTTGCTCCAGGTGTGTCCTGCAATCACCCCACAGACCCTGGGCTGGAGGAACAACCACCCTTCCTCATCCCTGCCTTTGGCTCTGCTGTTGCCATGCCAAGGACAGATTTGTTGGAGTGTACAAAGTCAAGGTGTTCACAGAGGCTCCAGTCTGCAAAGTGTAGGCAACTTCATGGAATAAGGATTTAATAAAAGGGGAGCCTGCCTCCACATGGAAGCACTGAGTTAGCCTAGATCTTCCCATTCTCATCCTGTGTCTGTGATGCTCCATCAGGGTGTGTGTTTTAGATTCAACAGCCACAGAGGGCAGGGAGCATCAACAGCTACAGATCTTTGTGACCTCATTGTTTGTTTGTGGGACTGTTTTGCACATGTTTCTCAGGAGCAGGGTTGACTGGGGCTTGAAACTGCTTTTAGCAGCAGTAATGACCTCAGTGTTGTGTTTTGTTTTTTTTTTCCTTGTTTGGACTTTGCAGGTTGGAGTAATTTTCTGGTTGTAGGTAAATGCAGGTGGGAGAACCAGTGGTGGTGGGTGAGGGATTTCAGCCAGTAGAGGAAGCCAGCAGTGTGGGGTGGTTCACAATTCCCCTATAATCCAAGATAAATGGGGAACTATTGTTATAATTTACTTACTGCCCCTGCAAACTTAATAGTTTTTGTTGGCTTGGTTGTAGTCTTGGTTGTTACTTTTTGAACCTGCAGGTGTTGGTTAGCTCTGTGAAGAGTCTTATTGTTCCCCAGGTGCATTTTAGAAGCACTTTGAAAGTCAAGAGAAAAAAATTAGTAAGAAAAATGGGAGTATGCTATGAAATGAGTTCCCTGGGCCATACCAAAATCTAGAGGTGTGTCAGACTTAATGGAAATTATGTGCTGTGTTGCATATTTTACTTCGTTTTCCAAATAAATCTGCATACGATAATTAAATGGTGAATGTTTCAGTTGATAAAAACTAATTAAGAGGTGAAAGTATAGCAATCTTTTAGTGACTAGGAGAATACAAGTTACAAGACTCTTCTTAATAAGGAACAAAACACCCACTGGATTTGAACTCATTACCTTTACAAAGCAAAGCAGATAAGGTTTTGACTATGCAATGCAGCCTTTCTTTTGGCTTTGGGAATTTGCAATTTTCCATTAATTACAAGGGCAGGTTAATATTATTCCTAAGGCAGAATGAAAAATATTAGTACTACAAAAATATTTATTTAAAAAAATAAGTAAATGAATAGATGGGATGGAGTCTGTACCTGAAAACAGACTTGCTAGTCTGTATTTAATCATGACTTTGACAAAGTGATACTCCTATACTCTCTGGGACTTCAGCATAAATCCGTAGGGTACCAGCAAAATCTTTCAGGTACGTGGAACTGATGTCCAGTTACTAAGTCTGGACAAATGTCCACACCAGGAAGTTTTTTCAAAATGTCCAAAACCAGAGAGTTTCAACATAGTCTTTTTTTCCTTTTTTGTACCAGACCAGCTAGAATATACTAAACTATGAAAAGACTAAATTATCACTCAGTCTGAAAGTTGATTTTGTAATTATTTCCAGCATCCTCAGCAATCGAGTCTCCAGAACTATAAAGTATGGTTCAGGAGACCAAAGAAACTTGGAATTTTATCTTTGAACTTCATCTTTTTGCAAGAGAGAAACTGGTGGAAATGCATTGCTTTACTCTTTTAAACATAATACTGATGTTCTTTTCATTAAGACTCTGTAGCACTTCTGTGCTTGGGAACCAGCTCTTGAAATTGGCAGGGCTGAGGCCTTGACACAAGGTTTTCTTCGAAGTTCTGTTCCAGCTGGATCAAGTTTTTAGCATTTGGAAACTCCACACATGGAGGCATATGGCCATTAGGAATGTATCACAGCAAGACTGTCTGCGAGTGAAATCTTTGAAAGCTCTTTGCACTGTGAATTTTCTGTACAGGGTTGAAAAAGACTTTCCCCCAGCTGGATCATGACTTTCTTATTGCTTGAGGCAGCAGCAGGCAGGGGAAACAGTGTCTTTCTCTCCTGAGGCACTGGCAGTGCACCCATGTGCCTTCTGGACCCAGGAGAGAGTTCTCCTCTCTCTGTGCTCACGTTGGGGCACTGGAAAATGAGAGGGTCAGCAGCCAAGGGGGTCTGGTGATGGGTTCAGGAGAGGCTGAGGAAGGTACTGCCACAAGGAGAGCAGAGACTGGAGAATTATGAGATGGTCTAAAGAGACAAAGGTGACAGAATTAGACTGTGCCAGTGCAAGATATTCTAGATGTGCTTAATGAGAGTGCAAAGGGAATAGGGAAAATTGGAAATGGAAGTTGGCAGAGTGAGGAATTGGTAGGGACCTAGAAAAGACTGGTCATGAACATGCTTGACAGTGTGAACACCAAAGGTGTTATGAAGGAGAAGAAAGAATAATTGCTGGGTGCTACAGAAGAAGTGGAGAATAGTATGAAAAACTTTAACAGTAGTTTGGGAAACCTAAATGTAATATTAATGAGCTCAGGATATGGAGAGAGGAGTACCAAAGAAATATGAGGAGGTCTAGGGCTGTGCTCAGTAAGGGAAGGAACAGGACTAAGCCATGGCTGTGTTTGAAGGCAGAATTTGGTACATCCCAGTATTGAATCCATGCCTGTTTCATTTGAGATGTAACATTGGATTTCTAAGTCTTTGGTGAATGGCTGCAAAGTCCACTACTGATGCATTCAGAAATGGATACCAACTGCTTTCTTCACATCTTTACAATTATGTTGTATTTGCCTCAATATCTTAGAGAATTCTACTTGCAAGAGGAAGCTGGGGAATTTTTAGTTGAAAACTTGGTGTTTCATTTTCCTTTCAGTTTTTTAAAAATTTCCTTTTCAGTTTTCAGTTTTTTTCCTATTGGCAACTGACATCCTGACCCTGTGAGAATTAAAAACCAGTCCAAAGGACATTGCATTGCCTGGTTTGAAAGTGAAGACAAGGCTCTGTGCCTTGTGATCGAGTGCTGGGCTGGACAGTGGAAATAAGTCCCTGCAAACTCTGGAACTGACCTTTGTTTTGAGTAATAAATCTTGAGGAGTTTTTTTCTGCTGTTGTGTGACAGTAATCTGGTTGGAAACTGAACGCAGGATAGTATATCATGACTGGTTTGGTTGAAGTAGACCACAAATTGCAAGTTGAATTTGAATTAACTTGGAGGACTGAGCCTTATTACAGAGGCGAGGAAAAAGCTGAGTGAGGGAACAAAGCAAACACAATTGATTTCTCTTGGTGCTTCTAAATGTAAACAGAACAGAAACACCTTGACTCGTCAGGACAAAGTGTTGCTTCAAGTGTCCTTTCCCCTTTTGAGTGAACAGGGGAATATTTCCATTTCTCTTTAGCTCATTTGTGTTGCACATATGGTGTGGGATTCATCTCCCTTAGTTTCAATCCGTTAAACATCTAGTGAAGAAAAAAGTGAAGGAAAAGTTCCAAAGGTCTTTCTGTATCTTGTGAGCTATTTTAGAATAGAACATGCAGCACCTTTGGAGTGTTCTATCTCTACATATGAAGGATGTTTAGGAGACTTCAGTGGAAAGATGATTAACTTTGAAATAGATGAGGGTAGGTGAGATAAATCCTACCAAGGGAGGATTTTGCATTAAAAGAATTAGCATGAAAACAGTTATCCCAAATCTTTCTCAAGCAAGACCTGCCAATCATCCAGCATTGGTGCTGAGAGCTGTCAGAGTTGAGGGAGAGCTATTTTTTCTCAGCCTATACATCCTCACTGTCCTCAAATGCTGAAACGAGTCTGGCATTATCCAAGCAGGAGAGCAATTGTGGCAGTCAGGTACCTGTGGCACCCTAAATGTGTCAAAAAGATTAAAAAATCAGATGTTTTAATCTAGTGGTTTCAGTATAGGAGAGGGCAAAAAGGATAATGACACACAGAGGTTTCTGTTGACAACATATTTAAAGGTGTGTGTAAACAGGTGGGTCTCTGGACTCATACACAGGCCTGCTTCCCTTGCTTTTGGAAGATGTTTTAAAAAGTAACATTTTGATTAAATTTTTAAATTTATGTGGAAGAGAAAAATGCCCTGGTGTGAATTATTCATTGAAAGTAAAACTTTACAAATTGTACTGCCATGTTGCAAGTGAAATTAAAAGGATGCATAAAGATATTGCCAGAGAATTACTCAACCTCGGGTGGATGTGTGGTTGGGGCAAAGTGCTGAAGAATCTTCCTCTTGGCCCTGAGGCAGGAGAGGTGGCTGCAGGAGCTGCTTTGTTGCTGTACCCCAGCCAGGCTAATCACATTTAAATATCCCTGGAACAGCTCTAAGTTGTGTCTGCAGCTGAAGTGATTCCTTGATGTCTGGGACATACGGAATTAAAAGTATGGAATAAAACCCTATTTAGCACCTCATTCTGCTCTGTGCTAGACATAATAACATGGTAGGAGCAGATTTGATAATCTGCATATTTTATGTCTGATATACTGGCTTTGTGCAGCCTTTGAGAACTGAAGAACTTGGTGCAAAGACAAATGTGTTATGTTCTTCATATGGAGCCTTCCTTCAATGCCCTGGCAACCTCCAGATGCCATAATTAAATATAGTGTTGGCCTAGTTAAGTAGAAATGCATCTAATTACTCCAGGATTGTCTTAGCCACTGTTATGCAACGTGTGAATTTCACATACTTTAATCCACTTACCGTTTCATTTCTGTTTTGTCCAGCACTGTGCCAAGCTGAACTCTCGTCGCTTCAAAAAACCAGCTAGCACTCTAACAACAATCAACCTGAATATCTGCCAGTTTTCAATGAATATAAGTGGATAATTGAAGTTATTTGCGATAATTGCAGATGCTAAGCTTTTAATTTATTTTTATCCTTTATTTATAATTTCTGCTTTGATTGTGCTTTGCTGCACTTAGTGTGGCTGAGCATTGTCTGGCTGTGTTGCAGTGGAATTTGTTCAGTTTTTGTATGGCATTAGTTGCAAGATTGATATCTCTCTTAGGCAGATATCTAAGCCCTAGGAACTTGAATAGCAAGGTAACAGACACTAAATAATTTTGGGTGCATCTTAGTCACAGCAAGAGCAATTTTAGTGCTAAAACTTCCTAGAAAATACCACAGAGCTGAGGAGAACAATCTGGGGTATAAAATACACTGCCAGGCTTTCTGAAAAGGGGAAGCCTTCTGTGTGTGTTTGTGTGTCCCCATCCTCAAGGACTGAAGCAGCCAAACTGCCAGCCTGGTATCATTGCCCTGTGGAAAGCCTCGTGTGCTCCTGAGAGGAGCAAATATTCCTCCAAGGTCAGCAGCAGGGTCTGATGCTTTTCCACGGGTTATGGCAAACACATGCAAAGCTTTTTGTGATAAAACATTGAGATTGGGAAGCCCGTGTGCACATCGGGGCATTCACTGCTCCCTGATGTGATTCTGGGTTTGGGCATGGGAAATAAAAGTGAGACTGAGGAACAACATCAAAATCTCTCTTGGCTTCTTTACCTTGTCTGCTAAATGGGCTGTGAAAGGAGCAAACCCCAGAACTCTGAGGGAAGTAAGGAGGACCTGCAGCAGAATTAGCACCATGCCAGAATATTACCTAAGCCCACTTAATGCTAATAAATCTTGTTCTCTCTCAAAACAGCCCAGCCTTTTCAGAAGTTTTCAAAGCACCTGCATCCTTAAAGATTTCCTGGGGAGGAAAACCCCTTTTTCACATCTGAAATGAACCCCAAAATGGGGAAGTCACAGGAAGGCACCTGGGTAATGTTTCTGAAGTTCAGTGATCTATTGCTGAGTGCTCCCACATGCACAGCGTAGGATTCTCATGGAGAAGCCAGTGAAGAAAATTGCTCTGATGATGGAAACACAATCTCGTTTCTCTCCCAGGAATATTTTCAACTGCTGAACTATGTTTAAATAGTTATCTGGCAGCACTTTAGGAAATATTTTTGGCATATTCACAGCTCAATTACTATAAAGTTTGATTGGAAATTAGACATGCAAATCAAGAGTAAGGTTATTAAAATTGCATTGAATATTTCACCTGAAGAAGGGTAACTATTGGTAGTTGTAAGTATTTTCTGCACACAGAAAACTGATGTTTCAGCATACAGAATGCTGCTGCTTTTCAGCTGGTAATGTACCAGAAACCTTGCTACAAGATATGAGAGAAGTAAGGTTGTAAAAACAGGCATAGGTTTTCCTTTCTTGTTACCTGCTGTTTTTCTTTTAAAAGTTCATTATATTTGATTAAGACAGAAATCCTGGTTACAATTCCATACATAGGAATCAGTGAGACAGGCCTGTTAAAGTTACACAAATGATTATTATTATGTTTTCTTCCAAAACACATCTCAAATCAACCTGGAAGTTTTTCAGGAGTCTCAAACAGATCTGATGCCATGGGAAATACTGAGAAAGTTTGTTAAGGTTCAGGGCTTTTTTTTTGCTGTTGCTTGAATGCATTTGATGCTAGAATAATAGAGCAGCCTACAGGATTGTCTCCACTTCTTTAATGACTGTGGTATGCCATTGCATTTTTTGAATGAAATGTTATTAAATTGATACTATGGAATATAAACTATTTACGTTATGGACTGAGATGATACCAGTACCTAGCTGATACTAGTTATAATTAAATTAGAGACATCTTCTATCCTTTTTTATGATTTGTAACAGTTTGGTTTTGAGAAGAGCAATTTCAAGAAACATTTCTGGTTTTATGTGTTGCAGTTGGTTCATCTTAGAAAAACAGGAAATATTGAAATATAATTGGGTTTTTTTAAGATTTCATAGCTGAAAAGAGAGAAGGGCATAACTTCAGTCAGCATTTATAGATAAAGATTAGTAACCCTCCACAGTTCAGGGGTTCAGAAACTGTTTCAAATTTGGTTATGATTATGAATTTATTTAATCTAACTTCAGAATGGGATTCTAATGAAGGAAAATCATTGAGAAATAATCTGAAACCCTTAAAAAGTACACGAAAACAGAACAGATCTCAGAAGCTAAAATAATTAGCCTACCCTTTGGATGTTTGTGTGATGTCTTTTTCTTGAAATTGTTATTTGCAACTTTTATTTTCACATTTTTTTCCATTTCTGCTTCTTTTCCCCCTTACTTTTTGTTGGATTCTTCTTGTGCCTCATCCATTTTGTTTCACCTTTCCTTTGCTTTATCTATAACAATCTAACTTGGAAAGAGAATTTATCTGGGAATATCAGTTCACTGAAATTATAATATCATTTGTCAGGAAAATTACCTTGTTTGGTAATTTGAGAGATAGGTTAGTGATTTATTAAAAGAAAAAAATTACTGTGAGGTAACAAACATTTACTTTTCATCTCTCGTCTTTTTCTGTGTTATTTATGATATCAGTACCACTGACTATACAAAACACTGGCCTCATGTTTTGGTGACCATTTTGAGGTTTTTTGTGGTTCTGTTATTTGTTCATGTCCTGCTTCATGCCCTGTTTTCATCTGTGTTACATTGTGATATTCTGGGACAGGCAGTTCATCTTTCTCATGTTTATGAGTATTGGGAAAGTTCTAAGGATTAGCTCCGTAACTGGGGAACCTCAATTGAGCTGTGCCTTAGAACATTATAATTGCTTTATCTAAAGGTTGTGTGCTGCCCTTGACCTGCCAGTTCATGTGCACACAGACACTTTTACACATTTAGGGCTAAGTTTTTCTAAAAACACCCTTGAATGGTGTGAGTGTACCAGTTCTCACTCTGTGCTCATAATTCATTCCATGTAAGTGCATGCGGATGACTCAAAATTCCCTTCAGGATAACCACAGCCTGGGGAGCATTTATTTGCTACAGCAAGGATTTGAGAGTATGGCTACTCAAATTAAAATATATTGGCATTTCTATTAAGAGAGTCATTATGAACTATTAAGCTAAAATTGCTAATCCTGCTGATGTTGAGACTCATTGCTAAATAACTGCTCAGTCATTCAAATATTTTAAAAGAGATTTTTTGCCTCCATTTAAAAAAGTTGCAGTATTACATGTGGTGTTTATGTTTTTGCCTGCAGAGTGTTTAGGAATTTCTTCCATCATGCTTCATCCCTTTGGGGACCTCTTTAAAAAAAAAACAAAACCAAAACCCCCTCCCCCCACCACCCCCAAAAAACCACAACAAAACCCCATGAAACATTTGCATTCAATTTCTTCATTCCGATGTAATTTGTGTATATCCAGTAATATGTCATTTTTTGGAGTTAGGCTTATTATTGGCTTTCCTTTTCTGTAGCTCTCCTGGATTTCTCATGGTTTATTTTATAATGGTGTTGAGATACTTAAAGCAAACTGTGGTTAAGGACTAATACACAGAAAATGCAGCATATGCTTGTATTTTTTTTCATTTCATGTACCAAAAGTTTAGTTTTTTATTTAGTTTTGAGAGGGCAAAACACAAAATGTGCTTACATATTTGCTTCTATAGCTTCAAGGAAAAATTTCTGTCAGTAGACACTTCACTTCTTTGTCACTGAGTTTCTTGTAGAAAACGTTGCTGAAATGTACATTAAAAAAAAGTAACAACTGAAATCTTAATGAATAATTCAATAAAATATCAAGCAGTACTTTTCATTTCTGAGCTGCCCTTGTTACCAGATGTTTCTTCTATTGCCCATCTGATGCTTCTCTTGTTATTTCTTACATGTGGGGATAAATCTTAGTTTAAATTTATTTCACTGAGGCAAAAATGTAATTGAAACACATTGGGATCAATACAAACTATATAAGAAGCCGTGAATTATTTTTCTAGCCCGCTAGGTACTAATATCTAATATCACTGGTATCTCCTGAAATACTATAATAATTTTTCTTTTGATGATTAAGTAAGTATTTCAGCACAGAAAGAAAAATATGGTTTTCCTTTCCTTGTATTCTTTTCTGTATGAGGAATTTTTCTGATCCTTTCACATTTTTACTCTCAAACTCATCAGTCACGAACTTTTGTATCAGGTGAGCACAGAGTAGTAATACACCTACGGCTTTATAATCAAGGAAAACACATCTGCAATAATGCACTGAATTAGAGTAGTTATTTTACATAAAAGGCCTTTTTCATGCTTGAAAAATGAGGGCTATATTTGTAAAATCCTTTCAGCAGGTTGCTAGCATGCTGACTAAAGATGGGCTTCTGAGAATGTTCAAAAGTGTATGGATTTGTTTCACTTACTATAAGGCTTCCTCCCTCAGAGGAGAAGATTTGTGTTACTTCCCTTTTTAGATCCTACAGACAAAAATTGTGGCTCAAATGAATGTTCATTAATGTTTCACATTGCAAGGTCTGTTCTTGGTACTATTCAAATAGTACAGGAGTAGTGGGAACAATGACACAGAAGTTCAGAGTTTCGTTTGAAATGTTTTTCCATGGATCCCCCTCCTGCAGCAGGTTGGGATGTTTTGTTATTTTTGGGTTCTTTTACCCCTGTACGTAGGAAGGTGAGCTTGGACATTTTGCCAGTTCAGTTCTGGTTTGATTTGCCCAGTGTTGGAACCACTTCAGTTCAGCTCCAGTTTGGGTCAAATGGGTTTGCTGTGACCAGCTGGGTTTTCACAGGACAAGATGTTTAAAGCTGGAACCAGTCAAATGTCAGGGAGGTACTCCCAGCACAGGGCTCTGGGAAGGTGGCCTTTTGCTTCTCTGTATCAGCCGAGGTATCAGGAGTATTTTCAGTTTTTAATTGCATGTTTGAGACTGTAATTCTGCACCAGAGAAAAGTCTGGAGAGCCTCCCCACGGGGTGTGCAGGGAGGGGGCAGAAGCCCAGCAGAGGCCCCGGGGTTTTTGGGGCTGGTGCTGTCCGTGGGTGAGCAGGAGATGGGATGGAGCAGCGAGGGAAGGCTGGGACTCGCTGCTGCTCTGCAGACTCCGGTGAGCACAAACCCTCCCTGAAGCCACTGTGGCTCTGCTCAAACTGTCAGCATTCTGCTCAACCATTTGTTCTGCATTGGCAACCAGAAATATTTTTCTTGGTTCAGTTTCCATTATAGCTCAAACTGTATAGCAATCAATATGAATTCTGATTTCATTTTGATTTATATCCAAAGACTTGATAAATGTGCAAATGGTTATGAAAAGGCAGAAAAAATGTGTGCATGGCTGCCCACTCTGCGTATTGTTAATAAGAGTCTGGACCTTGCTTTGTGATGTAAAATATCTGAAAATGTGTGTACTAGTGTCTGATAGAACAAAGAAAGTAAAAGACACAGAGTATTTTGTTTGATTTTGGCTTGTACATATAAGAATGTTCAGGTAGATTAAATGAAAACTAGAAGGAGTCTCTTCCATGGTTAAAACACTCTGAAGTATAAAGAACTCTGAGTAAAACCTTAGAAAGAGTATAATGTCATTTCCCAATAGAATATCTGCAGCAAACCCCTCTAAGAATTAAGTGGTTCAGGTAGTGTGTTTTGGTGCAACCATGTTTTTTTCCTGCCAGATGATAATGGTGAGGAACAATAACTCCAGTACAAAGAGTTATGGATATATTTAAGAGGGCAAAAATATTACTGAATTGCTGCCATTCTGTAAATGTTACTTCTGTAATTGCAGAAAAATCTTGTGATAATGTACCACATTAAGGTAGTATTTCAGTCTGCTCAGTAAACAAACCTAGGCTCTATTTTTCTTATTATTTATAGTTGATGTGTAATTTAGAAATTTGATTTTATGTCAGTTTCTTGAAATCAAGTGCGGTGTTAGGGAATACCTCCTATTTTAATGTTAATGAAGATTTGAAAAAGGCTCCTATTTGCAAAATAAAATCCATGTTAAATCAACTATATTTTTGTTCTCTCAAAAATAGTTTCAGAATGGTAATTACAGGAAGCTGAACACTGGTGAAAAAATAGACTTATTTATTTATTTATTAATGGGTGAGCTGTTTTTAGAGTTTTGTACCACCAACAGTGGGTACTGAGGGTTTAAAAAACGTGGTCCTTTATTTCTTTTTTAAAATCTGGATCATATATTTTTATTCAACGAAGCATGAGAGCAGAAAAATTGCACAATGCTCAAACAATCTCTGTCTTTATACCAGGTTATAGAGTTGTTATCCATTATTTCAAAAACACACCTTTTTTTTTTTTTCAGCGTCTTGTTGAAGCTGCAGAAGATGCTTATCTGAAACATGAATTTGATGCTGACTTACAGGTAGTAAATAATTACTTTCTTGAATGTTTATCATCAATGTATATATAATGGTTTATATGATACCATGTTTGAAGAGCTGCTGTAGAATGCCAAGCATGTGAGTAATAGAAGGATGCTGATTACAGAAAACGGAATTGTGAGAAATGATCTTCACTTTTAAAAAATTCAAGTTATTAAACCTTAACAAAATACAACTGTCACTAGACAGACACGAAATGAAGGACACGCACGCAGTCAGTTGTCAAGGCAAAAAGAGGGTGTTTATTTGTTTCACCTCCATTTATATAGATTCTGGACA
>VXBB01001140.1:165178-204457 GCA_013399915.1 Illadopsis cleaveri | reverse complement strand
GGAGGCCTGGGTCCTGTCCAATCACTCGAGGCCGTCTCCAGAATCTTCTAGACTCTGGGAGAGTCCCCAGAGTGACAGACAGGACCAGGGGGTTGCAAAATAAAATGGACACATGGCAGGTGTTGGGACAAAACAAAGGGATTGACAACAGCAGGTGCAGGGCAAATACCTTGGGATAAACCAAAAGGGAAGTGGATGGGGGCGGGATACATGGGACAAACCATTACATAAAAAACTTATAAATAAATGAAGCATTAAACAGAGAAAACTAAAAATCCACACTGTAACACACATACACAATATTCATCCCTTAATTGCAAGAGCCAATGTTGGTAGACAGACACGAAAAGAAGGACACTCACACAGTCAGTGTCAGAGCAAAAAAAGAAGGACGTTTATTTTGGGATTTCGACTTATATAGTTTTTTGAGTTTGATCAGGGACTGGACAATGAGGTTGACACCTCTCCGATCCCATTGGTCAAACTAGAAGTCCATCAATTGTCCTCCAAAGAGAAATGTACAGTTTACAAAACATTACTTTTGTTAACAAGAAAATCCATGAGAAACTCTACTGCAAAAATGCAAACATCAGAAAGCTGAAAAAGATCAGGGCGACAAGCCAATCATCCCATTGCTCATCTATAACAGAATTAAAGAAGGCTGGCTCAGTATTTTGACAGGTTATGTACTTAGTGCTTGTGTGTTGGGACACCAAGCAGGTGGCCTTTAGTCTTTCAGAGATTTCATTTAAATTCCCATGCATATCTGTGTAGGTCACATTTTTGAACACATCAATTAGCCTTGTGTTGTGTCTGCAGTGTGCTGGTAAGGAACTGGTCTGCAGAGAGTCGAATTTCCAGATTGGGGTGAGACCCACAGGGATGGGATTAGCATGACCTTGATTTGTACAAGTGGTTTGTGTTTGGATCTGTGTCTAGAGCAGACGCTGGTTTTTCCTAGGAGCCCTTAGAGGTGCACCACTCTTGTGTGTTGCCTGTAGGCATAACACGGGAGGGAGCAGCACCGTGGCAGCTCATGGCTAGGAATGTTTAAAACAAAAGCCTTTGCCTAAAAAAGACACATTAAAAAAANAAAAATGTTTAAAAAAAAACCTTTCCCAAAAAAAAAAAAAAAAAAAAAAAAAAAAAAAAAAAAAAAAAAAAAAAAAAAAAAGAAGACGAAGAAAAAGAAGTTGATTTTAGAAACCAAGTAATTAAACCTGACACTGAAAGTTTAACAGAAAGTCTTAATCAATGCTTAGATGAGTAAATATCTCCTTACCTTTAATTGAATTCCTATATCCATGGTTTCTTGAATGCCATGTTAGGTGGAGGCATTTCTCAAAATGCCATGTTTGTCTACTTTGCCTCTACCTAATTTTAATTTTAAANTCTTGAATGCCATGTTAGGTGGAGTTTTGTCTACTTTGCCTCTACCTAGTTTTAATTTTAAAACTTTCTGTGGCTATTTGCCATAAGACTATTTAAATTTTCAGCTTAAAGAATTAAAGGAAACAGAGACTTTTTCCATAGACATTTTCCCATACGTGCATCTAAGAAATAAACAGATCTGTTAAGTTCTGTTTTCAGATTTTGCCATGGTTACTTCCAGTAATCAAAACCCACTTTATTTTGATAAAAATATGAGACAAATTACTGATTTATATGCAGAAAGGAAGAAAAAGATAGAGTCAACTTATCAGGACCAAGCATAAAAAAAATGAGTTTAGAAGGCTGTGATACTAAGATCTGTCACCCCAGGTTGGAGTAGGGATAAAACGAGCCCACTGAAAGTGATAATTCACATTATTGTTGTATATTCAAGGAGTGCTGGGTTCTGTATTCAAATGCTTTAGAGTTGTATTATACTCCAGCCTTGCAGAGGTGTGCTGTGCTTCATATTGTTGAACTTTAAGCCTTGGAGAAATAGGAACTATTGTCTGAATAAATCAGAAACACGCTTTATAGGAGATGTTTTAGAGGGCTGCAGTAAATGCTTCTTCACTGCAGGACAGTTCTCACTTTGACAAAGTCCTTCATTTGGCGAGGCTCTGGCGATATTAACACTTTCAGGAAGCCAGTTAAAAGCCATTTGTGTCAGCAGCATTAACAGGACAATCAAATCTTTGTGTGGAGCTCTGTTGTTTATTACTGTCACGGTCCATTAAAGCTAATCAATTGTTAATCTTGGTTTCAGCGACCCCTTTGCAACCCTTGCTGGGTGATTGTTGTTCTTTATCAAAAATCTCATAATACCATCTGCTCAATAGAAAGTAATGGCCAGGATGATTTGATAGTGTACATTCAAGTGGAAGGGGACAGAAGGCTTATATAATGTGCAGTGTATACAATTCTGCAATCAAAGAGGAATTTTTTGGCATTTGTGTTGCTTTGGCTGACGTGTGGAAGACAGGATTAAATGCTTTGAATTAGTGATATGTGATACAGCACCAGCCTGTACTCTTTGTGCTCAGATATTCTGGAAATTCAGAAAGCACGTAAAGAAAGTGGGTTTTTTTGCTTTGGATAAAGATAATAAAGAGGGTAACATCTTCTGCTAGGAGATGTTCTATTAAAAAAAAATCAAATAATTTATAATTATTGTTAACTGAAATTTGGCCTCCTGATCTTTTATTACCTCTGTGCTTGGGAGTGTGTTTCGTAAGATGTGAACTGCTTTGTTATGGTTCACAGAAACACTGTGGTGAATTCAGTCTTCTGTGTCTTGAGGACAGCATAGACAATATTGGTTTTGTACATAAAAATGATAAAAGAGAGAAATAAAATAATATTAATATTTTTATTGACTATAGAAAAGCACCAACTTAAAGAAAATAATAATTGTAAGACTTCACCTTTTGGACTGCTGGTATTCTCTTCAGCAATGCTGAAACTGTATTACTTGGTTAGACTAAACCTGATCCCTTCTGGGCATTTTTCTTAGTAACATTGTTAGATTTGTCCTTAGTTATTCCATAGGTATTCTAATCAATACACTGTAATTCTGTATAATGGTCTAAGCACTCAACTATCCATCCCTGGATTGAATTTGTTGACACGACCAACCTTGTAGTTATAAACATAAATACAATTCCCAGAGAATTGAAAGTAATAAATCAAAATGGTTGATGTGATGTTTAACTCATCAGCATTATACATTGCATGTTTGAGTAATGGCCAAACTATGAATCAGTGAAAGCAGACCTTAAAGATTTACCTTGCAATATTTGGGGTTTGGGAGATTTTTTTTTTTTTCTGTTAGGGATGTGAGGTTATAAGGAAATAACCATCTAAATGCTACTTATATTTGAATCTCAGTCTTGGGTTTTCTTACCTCGTGGGTATGGGTGCAAGTCGTTCAGTGTTATTAAATATTATTTTCAAGTTTATAAGTGGAATTTCTTTAGTCATGCCTAACGTATTTGAGGATTTAAAAGAAGTTACTATTTGTATTACTATAGCAAGTTGCCCTGTCACGATATATTCACAGGTGTAAAGAATTGCTTCTCTTCTTTTATATGGGGATGTCTCTGTTCTCACCTTTGTTTAAAATGAAGCCATTCCCCTGATTTTGTGACTTTAACATAATGGAAAAACCCCCAGCATAGAGGCCAACTGCCTTTTTATATACCCAGCAGGACTACAAGAGTATTTGGTGTTGCAGGTTTTGAAGTGATTCTACAGTCATCCTTAAGTTTTCTCGGCTTAGCTATTTGCCAGAGGAAAAAAAAATGGAGAAAGATAATAAAGAGGGTAACATATCTGCTAGGAGATGATCTATTTAAAAAAAAAAAAAAAATCAAATCATTTATAAATGTTGGTAACTGAAATTTGGCCTGTTCTTCTACTGCCTCTGTGCTTAGGGGTGTGTTTCCTGAGATGTGAACTGCTTTGTTATGGCTCACAGAAACACTGGTGGGCTTGGTGTTCAGACCCCTGAAAGAGGCTCTGAAGTGGAAAACTCTTCTCTGGAGCGGTCACGTTCCTAAGAATTTGTTGCATATGCAGCTGATACTACCACATAGGTTTAGAGGCTTTCTCCTTCCACCACACTTCATCAAACCACTGGAAACAGGACTTTTGAAGGGTAAAAATGCACCGAGGTCTCAGCAGGTGCTGCCCTCATGCAGCGGATGGTGAAGCACGCTCAGCCTGCAGCCACGGGGCTGTAGTAAACGAGGCAGCGACTCAGGTGGAATTAAAAAAAGGCACCTCATTTATTGTGTAACCACTGAGAACAGGAACCTGAGATAAGCCCAGGCGCCACGCTACAAGCCAGAAAAAAAACCCCAAACAACGTATAACAGTGCAAAACCACTGGGTGCTCCTTAGGACACTGAGTTCTGCCAGAGAACCCTCTGGAAAGTCTGACAGTCCCTTTTATACCCTCTTGCTCCTCCTTGATTGGTGCGCTCAGGATCCTCGCTCTGATTGGTTCCTTCCCTGGCAACTGATTGGCCTTTAACGAGGGTCATCCTGGACCAGTCATTTGGCCGGGACGTCGAATGATTGGTCCATTGTGTCCACCAATCCGGGAGCAGAGCGCTGACGCTGCTGACATGGTGTCCATGGAGCTTTCAGTCCCTTGGAGCTTTCCCACAACCTTCAACACGTATCCCTCAGAAACATCACCCACCTACAACACTTACAACCCTTAACATATAACCTCAGAAACATCAGCAACTACAACTGTTAACACATAAACTTCAGAAGCATCAACAATTACAACCATTAACCCCTGGAAACATTTATTTACTTATAACAGGGCTGGGGTGGCTGCTGAGCCCTGGGCTCGCTGTGCCCCCGTGTCACTGTCACTGCTCTGTGCTCACAAACCTGGGCTGGCACTGTCTGGGCACAGGGAGGGCAGGATCCCCCTCGCTGGGTTGGGCTCTTTCTGGGTTTCCATAATCTCAGGAAGTGGATGCTCAGCGGTGGGGCTGGTGCTGGAGTTCTCAGTGCGGCAGGAAAAATAACTTGTGCTTTGTTTGTTACAAGCAGACAAAAAAAACCCCATGAATTTTAGAAGAAAGATTTATAATAGCTTAGTTTGTATCCAGTTTTTGTACTTCTGACCCCAGTGACAGGAGGAAGTAACATAAAATTTTGTCATGACTACTTGTTCATTTGCTGACTGATTACACTACAAATACACATCTGCAGGGTGGTTCTTTTATTATTATTGTTAATTAAGTTCATTAGTTAATTTGCTTTACATTCCTGCTAGGTTTTCTCTGCATGTGTGTCAGGTGACAATAAAAAAGCAAGGTTATTTCTTTCTGCTGGAATCAAAGCTGGTGCACAGTTGATGCACTGGAATGACCAGATTTTATTTTTCTGATTGTTGTAGGTTTACTTCCTGCATAAGACAGGAGAGATTCAAGTGCCAATGTTTTAAGATGGCTGACCTTATTTCAGTTTTATACCCGAAGACTAGAAGAGGATTAATAAAATAGTTTTTAGGAAAAGATTAGTTTCTTTTAAGAATACTCTTAATTTAGTGGAATAAAAAAGAAATACTGGTGTATGGCTGTTTTTCATTATTCATTTTTCTAAGATCTATAACATATGGCTGAGCCTTAAGGAAAAGGTTTGCAAAACTATACCAGAGTTAGGTACCTGTCTGCCAGATTTTGCTGTCTGTTAACTCCAAGTTGCATTTCGTGTCCTTGAAAAATCACATCCTTACTCTCAGACTGTGTGCGTTGGCTACATAAAAAATCTTGTGAAATCAGCAGATGGACAGTTAAGGACTTTCCCATGGTTTACATATGTGAACAATGCACTTTTTTGAAATACGTATTTTGAAAATCAAAAAAAATTAAGACTTCAGGTGTTTAGGAGAAAGCACAAATAGTAGAAGAGGGCTGAGGAGCACAATTAGTCCAGCTCATGTGGTTTACAGTTTCTGGGTCTAATACTCTAACTGTTAATATTACTCAATAGTTTATTGTTTAAGGGGAGCTGCCTGACTTTTTCTAATTTTGCAATTTAGCTGTTAGATATGGAACTTAAATATAGATATAAAATCATAACCTAAATTGATGCTTCTTTAAAAAAAATCTGACCTAAATGTTTATTTAGTATAATGATACCAGGCAAAAATTTATAAAGATGGATTATTAAATGCTTAGAGATCTAATGAAAATTTAAACAAATAGATGATAATTACATTTACATCAGGTACTGAAAAATACCAGGACAAAAGATAATTGAGAAGAGCTATTCCACATAACCTTATGAAACTCCTGATATAACACATGCATTACTTTTATGTTAGTATTTCAGACAAGTCTATCCGGGTATTTACTGTCTCACTAATATTGCATGAGGCACATGATAACTAGATTTACAGTCTATTCATATTTTTCTGGCTGTTAGAATAATGTCCACTAGCCTGAAGTCAGCTATTGAAGGGTCCTGAACGTCGGCGATGGGAAAGGGAAGCCTGTTGGACTTCAAGCACTCGTAACCAGCGATTGAAATGACTTTTGGAAAAGTGCATTTAAAATAGCAGTGCAACATCTGAAGTTTGACAGACTTCATGGATTATTTATCCAAGCTGCTTATTTTCTAAATCAGAATTCAGTCTGTCTAAACTTCGAGCCTGGAAACAGCCTGAATTCCTTTCTAGGTTTTCTTTGAAACATTTTGTAGGCCCAAGTGCTCTCAGCTCTGTTTGGGTGGGATGTGGACACTGCAGCTGGAGCTTCCACTAAGGCAGGAGAAGGAAGAGATCCCTAGCTCACACAAATCTAAGCTGTAAACTTCTGCACAACTCCTGCAGCAGTAGTTGCAGAGCACTACAGTTTATTCATCTGTAAAATCTGCCTCTGGAGCTCTTTCCCAAGGTGCCTCACCCAGGATCTGCTCTCAAGGGGTTTATTTCACTCTGACACTGGGGCTCTCTGTGGTTTTGTTCATCCAGCTGGAGGCATAGTTTGGATACAGCTAGGATGTAAAATGCTGCCAGGACTTGCAGAGGTGTGATTCTTATTCTGAATAGTTTGAATTTTTCCATACTGATCAAAAGAGAAGGGAGATCAAGGAAAAACAGTAAGCATAGAATTCAGAATGGTCTTAAAAACTGACTGCAACACCAAAGGCTCAAACTCTTAAGAATTACAGTGCAGTTTAAAAGCTAAAAGGAAGGAAAAAGTGCACAGAAATGTGAGTGTCTAGTGACAGCTAACGAACTACAAGGCCCAGAAGGGCACATTTAAAAGCATCTGTTAAAGTTTTTATTTGGTGTTAGTTTTTCTTTTGGTATTTTTTTCTTTCATAAAATGCTTCATTTTTTTTCTTTTTTTTTCTGGAAGAGATAAAACGTTCCTCTTTGCAGTTCTTAGTTTTATATTATTCTTATTGATTTCTGTGAGCTCAAATTAAGGACTTCCCAACTGCTCTAACACTGCAACAAATTGATTTTCAGATTTTTAGCCCTTTCAGTGGAGAGCATTTTAGCTTGTCTACTCTTTCCCATTTATTTTTTGAGGTTGGCTAGAGGAAAACTGAATTGGCTATGAAACTATCAAGACATCAGTGAATTCAGATATAACTGGTTAAAAAATGTGGCAGAATCCATGCACAAAGTAATCTTGAGAGGAAGACTTCCACTTAGCCTGGGATTAAGTATCAGGGATTAAGTATCAGAAAGGGAGTACAGAGAAAGAGAGGCCCTGCACCTTTTTGGTTATTTTAATTTCAAAGCTTTTATGTTTTCTGACTCTGTGGCGAGTGAAGAGAAAAAGAGAAGCAAGGTTCTGTGAAGCCAGGCTAGCAATATTTTAGCTCAGCTTCTAGTGATAAATGACTCCATTATTTTTTTGCATTTTGGAGTTTTGTAGTTTGGAAATGTTTGAGCACTGAGGGAATATTTTTGATGTTTCAAGAAGATTATGATCAGTGGATAATTTTTATTACTTTTCCTCCTTCCACACATTTATCTTGCTAAAGAACTATGTTCTCTTACTACAAACAAATCAAATGTAAATAACTAGAGTGATTTTATTTTTTTTGTTCATAACTTCTGTTGACAAGGAGTGACTTTGAGCACAGAAGAGCAAAGTTTATCTTGCTGTCTCAGAAGCAGAGAGAGATGATTTTCCAGCAATTTTGTGATTTTGGTGCAGTTCTGCCTTATATAAGGGTCCCATCCAAAAAGAACAGTAATTTTTTGCCTGTCTGGTTCAATAGCTGTCCTGTCTACACGGGGCCTGACAGCAGAGGAACCGGCAGCTCTGGTCTGAATTTGTCACTGCAAAAAAATGTTCTCTGCCTCTGGGGAAGTTTGGCACAGATTTCTGGAGATTGGTTCTTCTCACTTCAGCTACAGGACTTGTCCTTTTGGTACCCTCAAGCCAGCAGTAGTTTCCAGACATTTCTGGATTTATTCTTGCCAGCCTCTCCCAGAACAGCAGTCTCTATCTGAAGTGTGAGGTGTGTGCTGAAGAACACTCCATAAGTTCAGTTCTACCCATCAGATATGGACACCGTGCTTTTGTCTCGTGATACCTGCTGTAAGTTACCTTACAGAAATCTGAAACCTGGAGTTGTCAACGAACTATATGACTGGGCTGATAATGCTGTTTTCCTGAGATTTTACCTTTTATGATTATTTGGTCCTTTATTATGTTTGCTAGCTACCAGCAATGAGAATGAAATAGCTTTATCATCCCGTGAGTGTTTTCAAAATTTCTGGTTCTCTGATTAAACATTGAGACATCCCAAAGGTTTTCCTGAGCAAGAGAAACCTCTGCTTCAGAGCAACTCATAATTGCTTAGGTGGGGCTCTCAGAATATGAGCAACCTGTTCAAGTTGCTTCTCTAGTGAATATTAAATTATTTGTATTATGTGAAACAATTCAGCAGAAGAGTTAGTGAGACACTCAGCTCAGAAAAGCCTGATGGATGGGGCAGTCGTTTTGGATCTCAGAGGCTCTAGTCTGAGTGTCTCTCCTACTTGATTCAGAGGATAGCTTTGAACAGCAGCATAAATCTTTTCTTCTCTGGCACAATTCTGCAAAAAAGAAATGTGTTTTCCAAAACTAAGAAGATTAACAGATCACATCTAACAGCACCAACAAGATGGAACAGTGAGTCTTTACATACAGATAGTACCTGGACAGTTTCTCCTTTCCCATTCTCAAGTCATTAAGTATCTCCAGGTTGATTTTTTAATGTTCTTTGTACGCATCTTGTAAGTATTAGAGCCATGTTTAAAAGAACTGAAACCTCAGATTCTTGCATATTCTTACAAACTCATGGGTTTTATAAACAAAACTGAAATTCTATTTAGAATAGTGAAAAAAAAATTAGTTGTTTGCAACATGGAATTCTTTCATTTATTGCTTTTGCAAGGCAATTCTTTAACTTATTCCAGTAGAACAGACAAAGGAATAAACAAGTATTGTTCAGATAAGGGGATAATGATGTACCAGAAGAAACCAGTCCCATGAATATGTTCATTTTCAAGCAGGTAATAGGGAGAAAAAGAAAAAGGAGAGAGACAGTATGAAATGAACATTTAGCAGAAAATCAGTAACAGTACTTAATCCTTAAGATTAGAGTGAAATTTCTCATATTAAACTTGGAGTGAGGGTAAACTTGCAAGAACTTTACCTGAGACTCCAAAACAATTTATTCTCAAAATGCTCAGCATTCCTTCCAAGATGGCCCAAACCAGAATAGATCCAGCCAATGTTTTTTGCCTTTCCACCCAGCCAGAACAGCGCATGTACCACTAGTGCCACAGTTTACAACTGAGCCCTTGGAGGCTTCCCTGCATTGCAAAGCAGGCTGTGCTTTGGGAAGAGGGGATCCCACCCTGCCCCACACCCTGCCCTGGGCAGGGATGTACCAGTTGGCAGAACAGCTTAAACGGGGCAAACTTGGTTTTGTGAAAAGAAGGATGTGGAGGATGCAGAAGAAAGCAGAAACGGTGCAGAAAAAGGTTAGGTGTCAGAAGACTGTAAAGTGCAGGGAAGAAGGATGGAGAAGGAGAAATACCTAAATAATATGTAAAGGCAAAGCTGTTAAGTGTTAATATCTTAGTGTTTCAAGAGTACTGACAGTAATCTTTTTGCAAGTCTCTCTAAGAGCCATCACCTTTCTTAAAGTGAGGCTAAAATGGAGAAACCATTTTCAACTACTTAAAAAAACCCCTTTGGAGAGAGCAGAGGAGTAGGTCACATTCAAATAAAATTTTAAAACAGGTTTCAGAGAAGTCAGGCAAAACAAATATGCACTGTGAGTGAGGAAGAAACGCTGTATAGATGCGGAAAAAAGATCAAAATGTTATTGAAAAACATGCACTCCTGGAGATTGCCATAAACCTTCGAGAACTTGGCTTATTGTTGTCAGAGCAGACAGAGATGATGTGTTTAATAACGTGTCTCTCATGGATGTTTATGGGCCTATCAATTTCCAATTCTAACTGAGCAAGAAAGCAGCTAAAGAGCCTGAGAAATGACATACAAGGTGAAGTTAGAGTTGCCAGTGCTTAGTGTTTGGCATACTGGTGATAGCAAACAGGAATTTGACATTGAAATTCACTTCAGAGTAGGCAGTTTTTTTGACTTCCTTTGTTCAGATTTGTGGCCTTGAAAGTACTGGACATCCCTCTCTCACAGAAAAACCAAAAAGCTTCTCATCTGAAGACGCTTTTCAATTATCTTTTAGCTTTGTGCTGCAGACAAGGTCAGCAGAACTCCGAGCCCTGTGCCTTTGCCCTGCCCTCAGCACTGAGCAGGGTTCACACTGGAGTCAGACTCACTCCTGCATTCCCAGTCCTGTCAGGATCTCAGGGAACGTGTGACTCTCCTAGGTTTAAGTGATGCCAAAGGCAAGTGACAGATTGGAGGAGTTTGATCCTATCAAGATTCATTTTGAAAAATTCTGCTCTGGCTTAGCTTTCCTTTATCCGTGGATATTCAGTACATATCCGACAGCACAAGGAGGAGGTGATGTACAGGGATTGTTGTTTTCTGATTTGTTAAGTCTTCTACAAAGGCACACTCAGTCTTGCATCAAAGCTATGTCTGAGATGTGTGTTCTGCCAGGATCATGTGTTTTCTGAGTTCCCTGAAATTTGTTTTTAAAAAATCTATTTGAAACCCCTATTTAATTCTGTATGTACTTGTATCTGAAACTAAAAGCAGGTACAGAATGTTGATAGTGCAAGATGCTGAGGTGCTTAGGGGAACAGGCAGTGCTGGAGTTAATGCTTTTATTTATAAGACTCATTGGTCAATGATACTGAGCTCTCCTCCAGGAAAAAAAGATCCTTAATTCACTCTAACAAAATTCAATGCCCTATTGTTCTCACTTTTCTGAAGTCACTGTTTATAACATTGCTCTCCTCTCCCCTCTGAGGAATAATATAATTTATTGGAGCAGTTCATTCATAGTCTATGTGATATCTATCTTTTGGGACAGAGATACCTTTTGCATGATGTACACACTGTTAACTTCAAACTCTTCCTGTTTGCTTTATGTGCAAGGGTTTGTAATCAGGAATATTTATGCATCCTGGTACCCAGTTGTGCTGTGCTTGCTGTTTTCTGCTCTTCATAGAAAATTAAACTTTTTTTCTTTTTGGCTCACACCTACCTGAAAAGCAAAAGATTTGAGAATATTACCCAATGGATTTATGATTACTAGGCAGATAGCCAGTAATAAGCAGTGATATCTGATACTACAGCCCAGACATTCTCTGCTTTTTTCCACCTTTTTCCTATTATCTCTAGGTTTAATAAACTATAAATGGGAGACATAAATGGCAGACCATCTTTTCTCTTTTTGTGACTTTTTTTTTTTCCTTTGGAGGTGCTTGGTGATGAGATTAAGTTAAGGGTCATATATTCTTCCAGCTTAGTATTTAGGAATAGGCAAATTATTGAAAAGGGTGGAAGTGATCTAGGCTTATTCATTTTTGTGGGAGAGCAGCTTTTTTTGCTACACAACAATCATTTTAAATGGAAATAACAGTATTATAGATAGAGATTTAATGAATATATATGAGAAAAGCACTATAGGAGTCACTAAGCAGTTCAGGGCTTTAGATGAGGTCATGTTTCTGACTTGTGCAGTATGCAAGTGAGTAAATCTTAGATGATCATAGTCGAAATATTTCCAGGGTATTGTACATTGTACTGCTTATTGTGGGAAAAAAATTATTTTCTTGCCTCTGGCTTATAAGAAAGATATTGAGTGAAAACCAGCTGCATTTGTACCTTAACGTTTCCATTGCATGTATTGTGTCTTTGTTTCTGGATCTCACGTAATTGCTGACTGTGAAATTAAAATACCAAGCTCATTATTTCAATCCTGAAATAGAACTTGCTTTAGACTTACGCTTTTGTCTCTAATTGTAGTGTCCATGTGTTGAGCTTCATTAACTTGAAACAGAAGGAGCCCCCACTTTTCTGTTAAAGTTAATTAAACCTGGTAATGGTTATTGTCTGAAAATTTTCTGGGTTCAAGTAGGTTACTTTGCCTCTGTCTCCATTTTCATGCATCATTTCATCAGTTGTGGTTTGTCATTTCATAATATACAGGATTTGCCTGGACTCAGTGAACTATGGGGGTTTTTAATCAGAAAAATACACTTGCATGTTTAATTAATGCATAGTTGGAAACTTCTCCTTGTGAAATAGTCAGTGGTGACTTTTAAACTCAGATTAAAAAAAAAAAAATCTAGAAAAGCAAAAGCAATTATTTTTCCATGAATAATAGGTGACAGCACAGCACAGAGGAGATAGATGTCAAGGGCCACAGTTAATGACTTTCAGGTCTTTTTAATACAAAACCTGAAAATTTCAAAATTTGACAAATCTATGACGTGTAAAACCTTCAGACTTGGAAATACAGCCTTCTGAGCTGTGCTCCACATAGACCTGTGGCCATGACTGAGAGGATGAATTAAATATGCACATTTAAAGGCATGTATAGTTCAGTATTTATGCTTTGATCATTTTGTTCGAAGTTCTGCAATTCAGCCTCAAGTACAATGCATGATGTGCACATCTTTATCACTGGTTTTGTGGGTTTGCTGAGGGAGATGTCCTCCTTAAAAAAATACCCCAAAAAACCCCCTAGTGAAAGACCGTGTCTAAGATCAGGCCATGGGTTTTGCTCAACAAAGCTCAATGATTAAGTGCATGAAATAGAAGATTAGAAGATGTACTTGCCTGTGGGAAAAGCGTGGGAAAACAATGATGGTCTCTTGAAAAATTATGCAGGCCAGGTTTAAATAAGTGTTTTGTTTGTGATTCATTAAAAAAGAAAAAGAAAGACAACATTTGAATAACAGTAATTTTATTTAATATTACTTTTCATGCATTTTAGAGTTCAGATTTAAACCATCAGCTGTTCAGCTAAAGCTTTCGGACTATTCAATTGAGATGTAAAAAAAATAATGATTTTAATTCTTATTCTGTGTCCAGTTAGCTTTTTGAAACGAGGAACATGTGTTCAGAAAAATATTGCTGTACATCCAAAAAGTGCCAATCAGAGACATTAGTGAAAGGTTTAATGGATATTCTGTGCTGTGTGAAACTCCTGCTGACAAATTCAGCTCAAGAGCTTTCAGCATCATATGCAAACCAGAATTTTGCATCAAAGAAGGGATGAGTAGAGGGGGTTGTGCTGTGTTGGAATGGACCATGGAGGTTTTGGGTAGAGGGATGGCAAAGGCCCAGCTGGTTGACAGCAAAGTGAGGAGATTTGGTACAGTTTATATGGCTTGTGGAAGCTTATGTTGGATTTGTGATTATTTTTCTTTTTTTGACAGGGTGTATGGAATTGTGATGAGGTAAAACAGTCTGGACAGAGGCCGTCTGAGGTTATGGAAAGCTGTGGGAGGTTTTGGAGGCTGTGAGGTCTTTCCAAGCCTTTCTGCCCGGCCCAGTGGCCTTGCTGCCCTTGCACAGTTCTGAACTGCCTGCCATGGTCTTCCCTCCTTTCAGTCACACTTCCCTCCTCGCCGGGGGGCCTGACTCACTTCCCCCCTCTCCTGCTTCAAATTCTGCCCCCATGGCAGCAGCAGAGAGCCCTGGGGGAGACAGGCTGGGGACCTGCTGTGGGAAGGTGCTGCCCTGGCTCATCCTCAGCACAGCCTGCTGCCCTGGGCTGTCTGGCCTGTGTTCCACACAGCCCCGGCTGCTGCTGGATCCTGTCTCACACAGGACTTGTCACAGAAGGCCCAGCAGCACTGCAGATCCCTGTGTCTTTCCCCATCACAAGTGTCACATCTTCTAATGCATTTAATGCTGGAGAAGCAGTTGCTTCCTGCAAACACTTGGGAAATTAATAGTCCCACTAAGGATAGCAGTGTTGGTGCCACAGATTAATGACAGGGTAGAGATGTTCAAAGTTAAGTGCAAACCTCTCAGTAAAGGGGCAAATCCTACGCTGCCCTTTGAAAAATTCCCTCATTTTCACTGGAATTCCTACACATGTAAATATCTATTGAGGTAGTGCTCTAAAACTCAAACGATTATTTTTCTCCTAGGAAGACCTAAATTTCCAGGCTTTTACTACGTGTTAAATGTCAATAATATGAAAAGGCATAATAAGGAGGTGAAATACCAGATGGAATTGTTACGAGAAATTATTCAGTATCTATATCCTCTCCCCTTCTCTACTCTGTTTCATCCCTTAGAATAGCAATTTTCTGCAGATTTTATGGGACCTACATTCATTGGGATCTATTACGGGTTATAGAATGAGAAATATCTTAAAGAGTAATTGAAATTTAGAGAATAAGAATGTGTAGCATGTACTAAAAAACCACTTGAATCCCAAAATACTTTTTCATTTTGATCTGAGTTCTGCACTGAACTCCTTAAAATAGCAGCCCTAAGAGTATCTGCAATTAACCTCATAGATAAATGATTTTTTTTTTTTTTTTTAATTCCTTGGTTAGTACCCTACTGTGTATTTCCTCCAAAAATTCCCAATCCTTGACCTTTCCACATTCAGGCAGCACCAGTGTTCCTCTTGAGCTGGGGTTGCTGGGCTTGTGGAGAAATAGAACAATGCAGATTCTCACCTCATCTTCCTGTTTTCCCTCTGTGTGTGAGAAGACAAAACTGAGAGGTGGGATTGTTATCAAGGCCAGTTTGGGTGGATCCAGTTTTGTTTTATCTGGGTGACTCGCCTGTGTCACTTGTGTAAACCAGGAGAGCCCCTGGTGTGCCAGGATAAATCAAGAGAGAGGCAGGAGGAGATACAAAGGATATGGGATTCAAAGCTGCTTCATTTGCTGCCTTGCCCTTACTCTTCAGACTGCAGCTCAGCTCTTCTTTTGACTGAAAAAGCATTTCTGCAGTGACAAGTCCTCCTCCTGTCCGAGGATGTGGCTGATGGTTCCATCAGCTCTTTGCCATGGTTGCCTGGCTCTGGGAGCGCTCAGCCGTGTGCAGGCCCCTCTGCTCCGGGCTCCAGATAAACCCTGACAGTCACTGGTGAATTAGGGGAGCGCTGCCTTCAGCCAGTGTGTGAGGGGACTCCTGAAGGACAGTGTGAAATCTGTGTTTTCTGGTTTGGACTTCACAGTGCCATCAACAGTGACATCATTGTATATACACACAAACATATAATGATGAATACAGCAAATGCACTCTTGCACGTTGGCTGGAAAATACATGCTCCAGGCCCAGATTTAATAGAAACTTTCATATTCCATTCTTGAAATATAAAGCCAGCATTTTTGTCTATTTTGACTTTTGCATTAATAAAATGAGGTCAGGAAATCTGTTAAAGTTTATCTTTAAAAATGTTTTCAACCTAGTCACCTTGTTTTAAAAATCATTTCCGTTTGTTATCTGCACATTTAAGTAGATTGTGTTTCCTTGTGATTGAGTCCCTGAAGGAATGCACTAACAGATTCCTGTAATTGATTATACTTTAATGATACATAATGGCAAGTTCTGTTTTCCATTATTGTTACCCTACACCCTGAACTGTAACTGCTGCGATACCAGAACGTATATTGATATAGAATTGATTTAGTAATATTTTACCAGTTGAAATGTCCTGCATTAACTAGAACCACGTCTCCACGACTTCAGGAAAAGCGGCCATTCACACTCCCAGGGCAGGGACTGTACAGATCTGCAGATGTCCCTTCCCCAGCTCGCTGCAGTTTGCAAAGGCCAGCCCTGCTGGGGAGCTCTGCAGTCACTGGCTCTGGCTATGGGAGCTGTTCTTACATTTGCCGTGTTTGGCTAATTACATTATTTTCTTTTTGATTGTCGTTTTTCAACAAGTGATCCACCACTTCTCCCTCCCACTCCCACCCCCCGCAAACCCTGGATGGCGAATAAAATAAAGTGGTTGATGATCTGAAGGTGTTGCTTGTCTTCCTGATTGGGATAACCTAATTATTAATGGATGTCCCCTGATGGTATAAATCTTCTCCCTTGTGTTTAGGTGGAAAACTCAAGAGCAGGGATTGCTTTGCATGCTTGCACGTGGTGGTGTGTGCATGTGGAGGGGCAGTGAGCACACCCGAGTCCTGATCTGTGGCTCACACTCCTGCTCTTTGCCCACACAAATACATGGTGCAGTTCTGTTCCCCTTAGCTGGGACTGTAACCCCTGGGCACTCAGCCTGTCCTAACAGAAAGTTCACAGGGAAGTTCTGGTGAGTGATCCAGCACACAGAGATGGCCTGGTGGGGAAAAAAAAATAATTAAAAAGCCAATTTAAATGTTGCGTTTTGCAGGTACTGCAAAAAGCCACAGAGCTGTTGTCTTCTCAATAATCATAGAATATGGAAACTTAATAGCTAGAGCATTATAATGATGTAAGATTGGTGATGTATGTTCAAAACACTGCATAGAATCACACCGTGTAGTCAGATAACGTGCTGACTGAGGCTTTGCTTTTGTCTAAATTTTTAATTTTCTTTGCTGAGAAGAGGATGGTACTTAAAGCTTGCAATTCTGGCAAGTTGTTCTAACAAATCTCATTTATTGTATTGCAAGTCAGCAGCTATATTATCAAAATCCTTTATTTTCCAAGAATTTAAATCTAAGCTTTCTCATAGCATTCACCATATTAAGCCAGTGACCGTTCTTAACAAAAATTCAGGGAAAAAAAAAGAAGCTAAAAACCTGCTGTTTGGACTTGGTGAATGTCAATGTCTGGCAGAATGAAAATATTTTCTAAAAATCTGAAATAATGGGGTTTTTTCAGTTTTAAAAATGAAATTTTAGCTTTAAATTTCACTTTAAATTCCGAAAACTAAAAAAAGAAAGTCACTTCTGAAGTAAATAGACTTTGGTAAGTTGAACTCAGATGCAATGACTTACCACCACACACAGATTTTTTGGTTTATTCTCTGCTACATACATTTTGTAATGTTTTAAATTACATCACTGTACATATATGTGTTAGCATTCAACACTTGGATTCTGTTTAATATAGGTTAAATATTAGTTTAATGGCTTTGTGTCTGACACTGATTACAATTCAAATCCTCCTTGCATGCTGTTCTGCTGATAGTAATAGCAGCAATTGTAATGTTCAGCCATTTGCCATCCAAGTCATAAACAGTAATATCAATTAATATATACTTATGCTTGTGTGGTTACTCTGTGCAGGGATAAATAGAGAAATCATTTTTACTATCAGATAACCATTTCAGAGAGATGAGAACGGCAAATGCAAGGCAGATGAAGTTACTTAAATGGCCTTTTCAGTGGTGATATTTGAATGTTTGTAGCGTCTCACAGCAGTTTTGGAATATAATACACAATTTAATTTCCTGTGTATTTGTGTTGTAGAGGAACAGTTTTTGGACTGTGAAAGAAAATTTATGCTCTAGTGCAATGTATTCTCAGCTCAACCTCACATTGCAAAAGAAACCTCTACACATTTCTTTAATTTAAGAAACATGAGTTCCTAATTAGTTATACATAGACAATGGTGGATTTTTCCAACTGCAAAATGATTAATAATACGTAATTAAAGTGGAACCTGGATCAAAACCTCATCAAGTTTCCCTAATGCCATAATACTGTACCCTTTTCCTAGGCAAGTGATCCTTCCCCAGGGGATCTGAATGACTCTCTGGAAATGCATTCCTGCAAATGCACTGTCTGCTCTCATAAAGAACTTCCAAATTTTCAGTTGGGGAACTTTTTTTCAATGTTAAAAATTTTCATGTTAAAAATATGTAACTCATGAGTATTGAGTAAATTTTGGAAAATACGGCCAAATGTGTATACAGGGTATGAACATGCTCTATTAATATGCTTTATAGTTGGAAGTCAGGTGTAAGTAAACAAGCACACATGAAGAACCAACCTGTATTAGTCCTATGGTTTTACTGAACATTTTCTTAAAGAGTGTACAATTTATTCCTGCCAGATTAAAACAAAAATCCCACCTACTTGCCTCTAAGCAAAGTTCCTAACAAAGCACCGATAAACCGAGAATAAAATCTCTTTACTTTATTCCTTTACTTGTTAACCTCCCCACTCCCCCGTGGCCCAGTTTTGCCATCAAGGACTCACCAGATACTCAGTTCCAGCCCCGAGGGTTGGAATGAGCCCTGCAGAAAAGCGGGACTGGGCCGAATCCCAGCTGTTCCAGGGGAAGAAGCACCGTAACGCTGGGAGCCACTAGATGCCACTCTTGTCTCGTTCCATTACGAATCTGAGAGTATTTATGGTTGTTTAAAAAACCCAACTGTGCCCTCCCACCCCCAAAGTCCCTTTAAAGATGTTCCTTTGGTATTTCAGATATTTTGCCTTTTATTTTTTTTTTAATTAAACTTACAATATGACCCTATTGTTTATAGTTTTCCTTCCCTCCGCTGTAACGCTACACTTGTTTATAAATATTTCAAAGCCATGCCTAGACAATATTTTTGTTGCTGGGCTCTTGCATAGCTGTGTTGTGCTCTATCTCATTTTTCTCTTTGAGTGGGATTCGCAAAATTCTGACATAAGTATTCATCTATGTTTGATTGATTTCACAGCCACTTATGGTGTAAGAACCTCTAAATCTAATTTTTAAAAAAATCCTTCAAAGAACTTCATCTTTGCAATATTTTCAATACCAGATACAGTAGGAAGCTCTTGAACCTGTTGTATATTCAGATTTTGCCATTGATGACCTTTTTGCTACATTTGTCATGGCATTTCCAAGCAAGTTGCCTGACTGTAGATTCCCCAGTTTTCAGGATTTTCTTAGCCAGGTAGTTGAGGAAGAATTAATGTAAAAATATTCAGGTTATTTAAGACAATAGAGGAAAAATTTAAAAAGTAAAATAATCCATACAACCTTCAACATAACAAAATTATAATGTTCTAGCTACACAGTAGTAAACCTAAATTTCTTTTGTTGGCAAGACTGAAGCTGTCCTCTTGTTTGTGTGAACTGGACATAGATCTTGAGATTTTAATACTGCCTTCCATACAGAATCATATATGTGAGATGACTTCTATGTGCTGTGAGCTACCTGTATGGCAGCCACAGCTGATGAAGTCCCTTGCTTGAAGGATAGCATATACTTTGTAGGTAATGTGCAAAAGCTTCTGAATAACATAGCTGAATAATGATGCAATTTTGTAGGTGTATAAAGACTTCCTGCACATTCAATTAAGTTAGATTTAACTATTTTCTTGCACATGTGGAATGCTGTGAATTAATACAAAAATGCAGAGGGGAGAAAGCTTTTTGTACCCTGCTTAGTTTCTTAGAGGTGAGGGTTATTGGTGGAGCTCTGTGGAGAGAAATGTGATTTTGGAACATCAAAATGTGAGAATAGAGGGAAGAGATGTTAGTGAATAAAAATACGTCCGTAAAAAGGAAACTGGATTATTTAAACACAGTAGAGCTACCTTTATTGAGAATTTATAGACTGTATGCCAATAAAAACTATTATTCTGTTCTTTTTCAGAAAAACTCCAAAACTATTAGTGGTTTATGGAATTAACAACCACACTACATGCAGACCAAAGTCCAGAGCTGAAGTTGCCTGTGGAACCTTAACTTTATTGCTTCCATATCTCTGAATAATAACTCTGCAACTTGAAAGTTCCCTTTTTGTCATTTGCAATGGAATGATTTAATTTATTTAAGTTTCTGTGATGAACACTTAATGCCTTACACATGTAGGGAAGGGTATGGTCTGTGACTCAGCGCCTGAGTCTAACTACAGCATGTCTGCACTGCTGCACTCAGGAAGCTTTTTGTGGTCATTAGCAAAGGCTGACCTCTCTGTTTGTATACAATATCTTGACCATGCAATTGTTGAAGGGCAAGTTTAGGGATGTGGTTAAATTAGTCTGTCATTTTATTAACTTGTTTGAGACCATGGCAGTTATTTATTAAAGGTCATTCTGTAGTTCTGTTCTCCTCTACTATCAGATCTTTCCTTTGTAATCTCTTCCTAATAAACTCCCCATTACTTCCCTTTCCTATGAATATTTTAGTGGTGATGGTGAAAAGAGAGTCTGTATCAGCTTTTCCGAAGCACGTCCTCATGTGGTGCATCTGGAGGATATAAACCCCTCACAGAGCTTTATGGGCTTGCAGAAATGGGAGGAAGTGTTGAGTGTCCTCCCCAAGGGACAGTGGCTGGCAGTCCTCTTTGTCAAGAGTAATTCCACGCCCTTGCTTGGACAGTTCCATGCCAAGGGTTTGCAGATGCCAGTTTTGCTCAGGAGCCACCATCAGCAGGATCAGCAGCTCCTGGGATGGGCACACACCCTCTGACCCACAGCAGCTCCCTCACACCACATCCATCTCAGCCGAGAAGTGTCCCTCTCCCATGGGAGCCCTGCTCCCCACAGTGTCCATCCTCACCTCTCCCAGCAGCTGGAGCACAAGGACAGCACACCTCTTACACCTGCTGTTGGCACTAAAATAAAGAAGTGTGAGTATCCAGTACAGTTTTCCTCTCTGTGGTGATCTTCAGGTGATGTCTCCTTACCCTGATGTGGGCAAGTTGCCCATGAGGAAATGTCTTGTCTGGCAGTAAATGACCTTGGCTCGTTCCACCTTTGGGGCACCTACCAAGAAGGGGCAGCTCTGGTACAAGGCTTCCAATCCTGTACTTGCATCCCAACTCCTGCAATATTTCTTGCAGTCTGGAGAAGTGCAGGCACAGGCTGGGCCTGGAAGCAGCATGAGCTGCCTGCAGGGCAGGGCTGCCTTGGTGGGGTTGCACCTGGATCTGCAGCAGGGCCCAGGCCAGCACTGGGCTCCTGGTGGGAAACCTCGGGCGCAGCTTGTAGGGAGCCCCAGAGTGGGAGAGGACTGTGCCATACAGGGATGAAAGGATGTCTGTTGTCATTGTGGGGGTCTGTGCATATTTTTCCCCCTAGTTGACTAGGGCTTTTTCCCTCTCTTCCAATATTAAGTCAGGATGTTTTCCTCAGATGTAGGAGGGCAGACATTTTGAAGGAAATTAGTTTTAATCTAATAAAGTCTGTTCCAGGACAGAATTTGCAGTAAGCATAACCTTTTATAAATAAAGCTGAAAAAGTAAAAAACCACTGAATTTAAGTGAAAAGAGAGTACATGATATATTTTTTTGAGTAAATACTGGGACAAAGAGGTTTGTTCCCCCATTGGTGTAGGTAAATAGCTTGGAGGCCAGTAAGTGCCAGATAAATATGGACTAAAAATATAAAGTGTGGTTAAGAGAGAGATTTTATTTTCAGTTTTTTCACCACTTCATATGCTGAACCTCGTTAAAAAATAGTTACTAAAGAATGACAACAATATAATAATTGATGAGCTTATGGATATAATCAATGATCTATATGTTTTTTAGCTGACAAAAATAATAACCTTGATAGAAACTGATGAGGGAGAATTTATATTAGAGTCAACATAATGATAGTTATTATCAGAGTAGGAAATTATGATTAGAATGAGGGATGTATTATGAGATCTTTTAGTGTCATTTATAATATAATTTGTTTATTCATATTTTTTCTGTTTTCAATGTACGGAATGCTTCTTTTTAGCAACTCACAGTAAGAAATGGGTAGCTCAGGACAGTTTAACGGGAGCCTTGTAACTTATTTTTGAGTAAAATGATGAGAAAACCCTGAATCCAGTTTTTCTGTGACATCCTTTGTGGTGCTGTAAGGTGCTGCTCTGTGTGGTCAGCCCCAGGGCCGTGAGGAAGCTGTTGGCTCTTGGGGTTTTGATAGCAGGTGATCTGTGTAGGACCAGGCTGCCTCCAAGGTCATAGGCTCTCCTCATAATAATTCTAATTAACTCAGGCACACTACAGGGTAGGTAAGGTAATACAGCTGCTAGCTCACTTTTTTCAGTCTCTGTATCAAGAGAGCTGCTGCCCTGGATTTTGCTGTACACCATAGTTGTACTTTATCACAGCAGAGGTCACACCAAATTTAAGGCCAAATGTAAGTTTTGCGAATGAGAATTTAATATTTAAGTCACCCAGGCATTTATTTTTTCCATTTCAGTTATCTTTCCAGGAGGCATGTGGAATTTTGGGTAGAGAACTAAAGTAATAATTCCTTTTCCCCTGCTTTATTCCCTATATCACTTTTTTTTCCTCTGTCATCTTGCTTTCACTTAAATTTAATTTTAGCATGGTGAAATACACACCGAATTCAGAAACTAAGCCTACATTAGGAATGTATTATTCTTGCTGATTGCAGGTAAGTAAACACCAGTGAAAGACTGTGCTTGCCAGTGCTTTCCAAACCTTATGTTAGAACTTGTGGAACCATGCCAAGCACTGATGGACTTCAGCTATCATTAAAAGCTAAATTTCCATGAGAAATTTGCTAAGGTTCACAGAACTCCTCAAGCAAATTTGAGCCTCATGGCAGTAGTCTAAGGATTGATTTATTGTTGTGCATCAAACTCTAAAATGGTTTGGGTTTCATGTTTTCAGCATTACAAGTAAACTTGGAAGCTCTGATCCTGATGCATAGCTGAGTGCAAAATCCAGAGTGAGCCAGTGTAGAAATCAAAACTGATCCTTCTCAAACCATGCAGATGAAACCTGCAGATTTTTTTCCTAGAAGCCTGTACTATGTGCCTTTCAAAGGACTGATAATAGCTCGTTCTTATTTTACAAATATAGAGAGATAAGAGTTGGCAAACACTCTTGTGAGAAAGGAAAGAGAATGAAGGAAAATAGGTATGAAAAAGCTGTGAGCCAACCAGCCCCAGAACCATACTGTGAAATGATACGACTGAAATATGTGCATGGTAAATAGTGTGACATTGAAAAATGAAACATTCAATACTACAGCCAGAGGAGAAAATTGCCAGCTCCCAAAATTGGGTTCTGGCAGTATGTTCAGAGAGTCAAACAGGCATATGCTTGATTGCAGTTTGGGTGGAGAGAAAGGAGATTCACAGAGCTCTATTTCAGTTCATTCTGTATTTTCCCACACTATGAATTAATCACATCTAATACTAATTATATACTTGCAACATTCTGAATTCCTGCATAAACTGTGGAAAAATGTGAAGATGTTTCCAAGACTGGAGCAGCTCTAACAATGAATCCCTATATGTGCTTTTGCAACTGTTTGCTGTGCGTCATATTCAAACCCAGTTATGTTCTGCAGATTTAGTCTCCTGTACTTTGATGGTGATTTACACTCCTAGGGAAGCAGTTGGGTGAAACCATGTCTCAGAAATGTGGAAGCTCAATGTAAATAAATTAAACCCAGGCACTTGATTTCAGTGAATCACAGCCTTTTGACGTTTATAATTTCAACACATGATTGTCCCCAGCTACTCAACCTCTGTGACTCATGGTGCTGCTTCAGCTATTGGCTTGATAGAAAATGTAAAACATGAGGTTGGGGTTTTTTAGCTATTCTAGGATGCTAAAAGATCTGGATCTACACAAGTGGGACAAATTCATACATACTGACAGCGTGTTAGGAAACTGTCTAATCATTCTGGTTTAATGATGCCCTGATTATCTTGCCTGTTACCATTAGGCCAAACGAAGAGTTTTCTCCAGGCTGTGAGATGCAGGTGTATTTTGTTGCTGTTTAAAATAGAAGCACAGCCTAACTGCAGAGGTAAAATTGCTTCAGGAGGTAAATCTGAGAGAGTTAAATCCTTCATGTTGCTAGGGTGCTCTTGTCTGGAATTAGCCAGTGTTATGCAAGCTGCTGTGGGGAGGTTTCATCCAAAGGGAACCCGTCAGGGGGCTGGTGTGATCAGGAGCTGCAGGTGCTGCACTCAGGAATGGGGACTTTGAGCTGCCCTGTGTCAGTGTGAGGGCAGGGACTCTGGGGTGCTGCTCTGTGTGTTCAGGTGGGATCCATCAGACAGAACATCCGAAGGCACAGAAGTACCAGTGATGCTCTGAGGGGCAGGTAATGCTGTGGGGATTTTTCATCAGGCAGTTTCAGTTCGGCAGGTATGACAAATGTGATAATTCTCATCTTGCAGCTCAGGAATCAAGACTGATCTCTCTCATGAGATATACATAATGCTAATTTTTGTGGTTTGTTGTTTTTTTTCTGCACTTTTTTCAAAGTGATGAAAGAACAGTATCTAATGAAAAATTGAATCAGTTTCAGCAAGATTTTGTTGTAGAAAGATGTAGATAAGCCTGATTTTCTGATTTGAAGTAAAAGAACTTGCTTTTGGAGGGAGGAAAAATTGAAGTGTGAGGAAAAATTTTAAGTTTCAGAAACAAGATTAAAATTTCCCAACTTCATTAACCCACTAAATTGCTGTTAATAGCAGACACACACTTAGTAAAAACCCCATGAGGCCGGTGTAAAGTATTAAGTTTCTCATTTTTATCTGATTTGCTCAGTTTTTTACTTCTAGCAGCCTGGTGAAGGTACATTTACTGTTTCAGTTTCCTCTGCATTTCTGATAAACTAGATTTAAGAAAAGTAGAAAGAAACAAAGAATGAATAGAATAAGAAAATACAAAGGGTGAAGCTCCTCTTCTGTCATCTGGCAGCACTTCAGCAGATCTGCCCAGTGTGATGGGGTGTACAACAACTGTCTTTGGAAATACTCTAAAGGTTTGAGAAACAAGGCTATCAGAGCTAATTGGGAAAGACATCAGTGAGCTAATCTTACTGCTTTCCATGGAGAACTATAAAGCTGGCTGTATTTTCAGGGCTGTTTTCTCTTTTGCCGTTTGTTAGTATTTGCCTGACTGAGTCCTGCCTTTCAGTAAGGCTCAGTGGGAGAAACTCCAACTTAACATTTGAACTGAGTCTGGATGATGCCAGTGTTGTGTGTTGATACTTTGAGCTGGGAACATAAGAAAATGTTTTGGATTTGTGAGTCATGAACTCTCAGCACTCTGATCTCTTTCTGAGAGTCCTTAGTGCAGACCAGGCAGGTGATTTGCTCTTTGGCCCCTGCTCACAAGAGTGCCTGGGAGCTGAGCTCTGCCAGAACAACTGCTGCAGAGCTAAAAACCAGATTTATTTCACCTCTTCTGGCACAGTCATACACAGGATTTGGGGAGTGGGTATTGAAATGTGCAGATGCAACCCCTCCTAATTCTTCTGTACATAAAAGTGGTATTGTATCAGATTAACTTCTTAGTCCTGTGTATGCTCCAAGATAAATGGACAGCTGTTTTTTTCAGCTGCAGCACCCACCATTCATATCAAAGTCTCTGCATAGCTGTAACAGAGATGAGAAGCTTTTTTTAATCGAATGTGTCTTCTTTCCTTCAAGTATTTATGGCTTGTCACTGCCTAACTGAACCCAAGATGCTGACAAATATGCAAGTCACTTGTAAAGCAGTTAAAGTACAGGATATATATAAGTAGAGACATTCTTCTGATTGGAAAATAATCTTGTAATAATAATAAGTCTTCCTGTTGTAAAATTCTTTTTAAATACACTAATATTCAGAATGGGAATTAGAGATATTTCAGGGATGACATTTCATTATTTCCAATCAGCTTTACTATAAACAAATCCTGCAAATTTTCAGTGTCAGCATATAGCTCAGGTAAAACTAAGCTCATATTTGTGCTCTGAGTACCTGGATGTTTGCTGAGGATTTATTCATGGCATATTTCTGTTTCAGGATGATGTGTGTTACATTAGGCATTTTGAATGGTATCCATTAGCATAAGCCCTTCTGTCTTTGAAAATATTTTTGTCACTAAAGTTTATAAGTCTGTTTTAGGTCTCTATGTTTGTTTAAATTACAGATCAGTAAATGGCTGAGATGTGTGTTACATTTCAGGGTTTCTCCATGATCCGTTGTTGTTCAGATCCCTGTGTGGTCCAGGCATGCCATATATTATTTCAATAAAATAGCTAATGACAAGCTATTGCTTAATGAAGTGCTTTCATGGCACCTTATTTAGGAGGGAGGATCTTTTTTCTGGCAGTTGGAGGCTTTTGTAACAATATCTACTGTAATTTCTCCCTTGGAATCTACACAGAGTAAGTCATCTGTGCAGTAAACTTGTGTCCAGGAAGCCTGAATTAATAACCTCTGGGTCAGCTTCACAAATTTCTCATTATTCCAAATACCTTTTCCTGTTGGCTAAGCCTTTTGTTCAAGATGACCCTGAACTGCAGTGGTTATAGATGGCTTATGACCTGGAAAAGGCTATTGGCAATACAGGTACATTTTGTCACAGGCTTAAAATGAAGCAAACATGGAACTAAAAGATATTAAATGTAGTAATTATCCATGAAAATAACCATTACAAACAGTAAATATGTTTATATTTTTATGAATATTGTTGTAGCTTTTGCAATAAGCTCAGAGCCAACACATTCAAAACTGATACATCTTTTTTATAAGGGAGTAAATTATATTAGCTCTAGTCTTTATTTCTAAAATAAATATTTAAAGGCAATGGAGGATTTTCCTGCCAATCAAAATTAACAAATTTATATAATATTTTTATGTTCAAATCTTATCCTTCAGTGTAGACAAATGCAGTGGAATATCAGTATATCATCTTTTCCATTAAGAAGATAGTAACGAAAGCAAGAAAAAATGCTATTTGTCCTTAAAAATGTCATTGTTTAGATGATGTCCTGGTAATAAAAGATGCAGGATCTCAGATAAACATCTGGTAGGAATGAGGGCTTCTTCATGTTTTTTGTTAGATGAGCATTTCAGACTCATTTGTGACTGAATGATACTGTATTTTCTCTTGTTATTGTCAATTTATCCTTTACCAGAGAGACAGGAAGGAGCAGTGAAATAGGAAATTAGGATGTTTAGAGAGAGTAATTAGAGAGAGCTAAAAAATGTTTTTTAAACTGTTTAGATGGCTGAGAGGCCCCTGTGTGTGTGATCTTTCCTGCTGAGCTGGGGGAAATGCACAAATACAAGATGTACCCAGTCTGGGCTGCCACTGTCTGCTGGGGACTTCCTCAGCTCTCAGCAGATGTTTCACGCAAAGCCCATCCTAAATCCCAATGTTTCTTGGATTCCTCAGAGTCTTTGGGAGATGTTATCTCTCTTGCTCTTGAACCTAAACTTCTAATGATTGTAAACAAGACAGAGCAGAAAACTGGATTGTGGGGTAGTTGATTCATAAAACTACCAGTTATCCCATCCCCCAGATGGATTTCAAACTAGAAATTTGCCTCTGGTTGACTTAATTTGCCTGATCAGCTCTTCTAAAAGTGTTTATCTCTTTTAATTTAGAATAGATAAAGTTGCCACATGAGCTAGAGGTGGAACATGGAAGTGGTGGTAGTGTTTCTGCAAATCTCAGTCATTTCTTCAGTTGCATTCAGAGTCTCCCCCTGTGCTCTGGTTTGACCATAACTCTGAGGTTGTGCATGGGATTCCAATAGCAACACAGTCCACAGCTCACTGAGTGTCCCAGTAAATTGTTCTGTGAGTATGTGAGAATTTAATATAGTGAAGAAATAGTTGTCCAGGCTCCAGATAGTTTCATGATGTTGCTCTGACCAATTCAGTTTATGTAATGTGTTCTATTGCTGCTGTTATATTTGTCATTGTTGGCCTGTCTTTGCTTGATGTGAAAAATGGTTAGAAGTTGAAAACATAAAAGAGATTGTTTTTGTATTTCATAAACTTAACTCTTGGGCTCTACCTCTCACTTATTTGCACAAGTTCAGGACGGCAATAGTGTACAGATGTTCATTTTACCCACACAGATATTTTTCAATATCCAGGTTCTTAACTTGCCCCTCTTTCCAACCTCCCTTGTCTCCCAGCTCTCTCCTAGGGCAAATAAAAACTCGTATTTGATGTAAACCTGCCTGAGCTGGTTTCTGTGGATTCTGAATTTCTGTATGTAGGACTCATGCTTGCTGAATGGAGTCAAGAAAAAACTTTGTGTGACATGAAAAAGTATTTTCTTTGTGTCCTTTTTAAAAATTTATTCATACAATCAGTACAAAGCAAAATTGTAAAGAATCACAAAATTGTAAGTGCATACTCTGTGATACTCTGTGAGATGTTTTTAAACACTTCAAACTTATTTTATGAATAAAATAGATGCCATTGTCCTTCCCCCTTTACTCTAGAGACATGTGTTTCTTTTATTAAATTAACTCATCATCATGGTTTTGTTATTTCAACTGTGGGCTTAGCTGACCAAATTTCTATATTGCTTGAGAGAGTCATTAATCATTTGAAGAGGATTTGTATATGTTCAGTTGCTTAACATCTCATCTCTCACTTTACCCCCAAATAAATTCAATAATGTTGCACGTGTTCTGCTTTCCTTTTTGTAGTCAATAATATTAATTTAACCTCCTGTGTGTTGGTGGGTGGTTGGAAGTAGCTAAACAAAGATGGGATTGTAGTGAGCACCACGAAATTCTGTTCTATTCTAGTTCTTCACTATTTAATTATTTTGATTATCCCCTGTTGGTCTGAAAAAAATAAATCTGGTAAAGTACATGTTTAATTCATCATTCAGGACCCCAGTTAGTGTTCAGATGTTGACTGCTGGATACGAACTGCTTGTTACTTTCTGTATTTGTGGGAAGAGTTATTAACCCCCAGCCCAGCCCAGGGTTATGTACAGGCTGTCCTGTCCCTGAGCATGTTGTGCTGGGGAGGCTGCACAGCCCTTGCTGAGCACAGAGCAGCAATATGTGCCTGCTTTAGGCTGAAGAGACTGGGTTAAACTTGCTTCTCATGGGAGACAGTGAAGATGCAGAGCTCGAGAAATATTTTTTTCTTCCTGCTTGGAAGTAGGAATGAGGCACTTAGGGCATATGATTGCAGAAAGGCACAGAGAAGTCACAGAACGTCTCCATCGATAATTAGAAGCAGCCTTGAGGTTGTCATCAACCTGAATGTGTCAGATGAGCTGAACATGCACAGAACAACACTGATTTCACTTTAAAAGTTTTCATCTTATCTGCTTGTGAAATAGTTTGCTTTTCCATCTCTATAGCACGTTTTAAACTATATGTATGGTATTTTTTTAATGTTCTATATTGAACACCATTCACTGGTTGCCTTGTGGTAAAATGAAAAACATCAGAATATATTAGTGCATTGATTTTGAAGCAAGTCTGCCATTTTGCTCTTCTCTTTTACAGAATTATTTTGCAGAAGTTGTTGATCTTGCTTGTTCATTAGCTTGGTATTAGCCGTAGGGCTTTCAAAAGAAATGAAAAAATCCTGTGGTTCTAGCTAGTAATAAAAATGGTATTAAATGAATTAGAATCTTGCAGATTTTTTTTTCATCTGTAATGATACACATGTGGTGTAATTTTTTTAAAAAAGGTCTGCCCCATAAAACTGGTTTGGGGAATATTTGAGTTAGTGGAATTTAGAAGAAAGATATCCTCACAACCTGTTGGCATGTGTTTTGCTCTAAGTATTCTGCATCTGTGATTTGGCCACATCTGTATCAGTGGGATGCTACTTCTAACCTAAAAATAAAATGAGACATAGTGAAGGTTTTTAATGTTCTGAAAATATTATTAATCTAATCATAGCTTACTGTGTAATGTTTTATCTTGGTTTTCCTAGCTTGAAAAAGGAGGATCAACCCTACTGCAGGATGGAAGTAATTGCAAACTTGATACAAGTGTGCTCAAAAATGTTTTAACATCCTCAAGCCTGCAGAAGTACCTATTAGTCTTCTCTTGTTTTCTTTGATCTCGCACGATTTGTCCTTTTGGAGTGATAAGTTTTAGGCTAATTGCTGCTGCTTCCAAAGTGTTGTTTAAATAAAGCCCAACAAACCTCTCATGTTTATTAGTAAGAAAATGGAGCTACTGTAGCAGTCTGTTTCTGAACTGGAAGCAGTAAGTGCAGAGCCCTTGTCCCTTTCCGTGAGCAAAGGGAAGCAGCATCCTCAGCTGAATGCAGAGCCCAGGGAGCTGTGCCTGAGGCCAGAGTGGGAGAGCAGGAGGGAGCTGAGAAGGGGCTGCCCCAGCCCCACAAGAGTTCCTGTCCTGCTCACACAGCAGTGTGTGCAGGAGATGATAAATAAACCTCAGCAAAGGGCCACGCTGCCATACTGGTACACTTGCCAGGTTGGGTTTTTTTGCCTTTTCATCCTTTCCTAGTGTTTGACAGTAACTGGGCTGCAAGTTTTTCCTGTTCATTGACTGGGCAACAGGCTTTAAGGGATTGGGGTAAATTTTGTGTGTTTGAAATGCTCAACCTCCACAAATGCACAGAGTCTACAATTATTGTCCTCTGGTTGCAAGATGATTCCCTTAAGTCATGGAAGTTTTGTTCAACGTTGCTCTAGAAATTTTCATTGAATTTATTCCATGGTTTGCTGCATCTCTAGGATCATGATCCCTGGCTCTGAACTCACTCATCCATGCAACTGGAATCTTTTTAACTTACACACACTGGGAGAAGGGAAAAATCACGATGTCACCAGAGTAGGGATTTGTTTTGTTCTTTGTCAGAAAGCGTTCCTTGGAGGCTCCTTATGTGTATGAAAATGAATACACAGAATATTTGCTCTTCTAGACCCAACAAAAATGATAAGTAAGGTTTGTCAAGGTGTCCAAAATATTAAACTAAAAGGCTGTTGCATAAATGTTTTCTCCTTCCTTGTTTTATTTACTAAATTTTAGTGAACAAAGAGTTTTTTGTTCAGTCTTGTGACAACGAAGAGACTCTTGGGAGGTTTTGCATATAAAAGTAAATATTTTTGAAGTTATTTATCTGTAAAGGAAAAGGGGGCTTAATCTGAAACTTGTAACCTAAAATGATGTTTTTTAACTTTAATGGATGGTTTAAAATAGCCTTCATAATAACTTTCTACATTTAGTGAATCAGTTAATCCTTACAAGTCTGAGACCTTAATGTCTTATCAATTTACTGCTATAATAGATTTTATACTATAATGAAGTATTATTTATTTATCCTCTTTTATGGCAATTTTAATAGGGTAATCATATTGGGAAAGAATGTATAGCCTGGGGGAAGGTTATCTTAATTTGATTGTGTAGAACACAGATCAGTTGTTTTTTCAAGGATGCAAGTAATGTTTCTGTACTACTTCCATAATTGAAGCAGGACTGATAACAGCTTTTCAAATCCCAGGTGTTTTTTGAGCGTTGCTGCTGAATAAAGACATAAAAAAGAGGGGGGAAAAGTGCTGGATGTTCCTACAGAGGAGCAAGGAGGAATCTTCAGAGAATAATTGGAAATTATAAAGATTGTCTCTTACAAAAGAGATGCTGTTTTCTCAGACATAAAAGCTTTTTAAAATTCAGAAGTTTTTATTGAATGAGCACTTTGCTTTTATGACCTTTTATAGTTACTTGCTAAACAGACCAAGTTATTGAATACAAGAGCTTTAATCATATGCTTGAAAACAGAGATTCTCCTTAGTGGACAACTGCCAGAAGAGGATTTTTTTGAGCCTTAGAAGCAGATATGCATTCAGATGTTTGCCACTTCTTTAACTCGAGTACCAGAATGGGGAGCACTGTCTCCAGTGTGTCCTTAATAGCACAGCCTCCCTCAGAGTGGAGAACTTTCCTCATTTTGCTCTTCACATATCGTGAACCTTTCTGTTCTCCTTGGAGATGTGTCTTACTTGTCAGTCTTGAGAAAATAAACTATTTGTCTTTTTTGTTTAAAGTCTGATGATAATAATTATTTTGCTGCAACTGTCGTAGATGTTTCAAATATTGTGCATTTCTAGCCGTCTGTGTTATTTCTTGGTAGCTTTTGCTTTCCCTTTAATTTTCCATGCAACTCGCTGCTACTTCATTTTCTCTGATGCTCTAACGTTTTGAAGCTCAATACAAATGCCATAAGCTTTCCTTAATTTAATATCTTTCAGATACATTTAACTTTCTCTTTAGATGAGCTGCAAGGTTACAGAAACACTGTGAAAATGGCTCTTGAGTAGTTAAGAATTATCAGTGTAATCCAAATATTGTTCTAATAGTGGCTCATAAGTGCAAATCGTCCCCATTTACACCTTTCTGGTCCTCATTGCTCTGTGAATGAGGCTTTTTTTGCTGTCTTGGTAAAAACAAATTCTATAGTTTAGAAAAAAAAATAGCAAACTAAAATTGTGGCTTGCATTCTTTTGTGCTGTTAAAACCCAAAATACTTCATTTTAAAATACAATGATAAAACCTGGTACTTGTTTACTCTTATGTGCCAAATACTCTCTGACTTGGAAAGGCAGTGGGCATTGTGATGTATCTTTTAAGTTGAATAGTAAACATTTATGTTTAAATAAATATGCTGTTCACAGTGTTAACAAATACTTGATAAAATACTTAGGCATCACTGGATGCCTGTTTACAGAATGATAAATGTAGAAGGCAATATCAATCTTGTACCACACTTTGTACAATAATGCAGTTATGTGAGATGTGTGCAATACTTTTCAATACTGCATCTAAATTACTGAAGTTTTGTTTCAGACAAGTATCCATTGTTATCAAGGTTTAGCTGAGACATCATGCCAAAGTAAGTGGCTAGGCTGGAACAGAGAACTTGGAAAAAATTTCCTTCTTACCTTGCAGATCAGTTCTCGTCTCCAACCTACCCCTGTGGTTCTCATTGCAGGCCACAAACTTTGCATTTCACTGGTTTTTCTGTTATTTTGACCAGATTGATTTTTGTCATAATTAACAGAACATCCTTGGCAGCCATCCTAAGCGATCACACAGCATGCTTTTTTATTGTGGCTGAAGGTATCTTTTGTTTCAAAACAAACTTGCTTTTGCCTGTCAGCATGAATGATGCTGTGAAGTGATTTTGTGATCAGTTCTGTAACAGCCCCATAAGTCTCCGTCTCCTGTGATTACAGGGCATGGCAGAGTTCTGCAGGCAGGGTTCTGCAGACTGCCAGCAATAGGATTATTTGGGGTGTGTCAAATATGGTCAGCTCCCTGTTGGGGCAGAATGGTCCAGTGCTTGTTCTGCTGGGCATTGATCCCTTTATATTGGCTTGCACTAGGAAAACTTTACAGGGATAAAACTGAAAACTGAGATTCCTATTTGCCTTGTCTTATTTTTATGATACAGTGTGGGCTTTCAAAATGTCAGCTCAAACATGCAGAGTGATGCAGATACTGCCAAGGAATGTACAAGCAAAAAACCCCAATGTATTTACTTGAGCAAACCTAACTGCACAGGAGTCTAAACGTTGAGTTTGAGTCCTAATGCTTCATAGAACAGCTGACATGAAGATTTCCTCGTTCACCTGCAGGTTTCTAGGTATGGTTGGAGTAAACTCATCTGTTGGACAAGTCACACCAGAGCTGAGTCAGCTCCTAACCTGGATAATGATCTTGTTATTTATTAGACTAATAACTTTCTGTTATACTGTGTGCACTCAGAACTCACCTAGTTAAGGTTATATCAAAGACTGACCTCCATTGACAAGATTAAATTGAAGTAATTTTCTCTAAGAGCGTAGGTAGAGTATTTGTGTTGTCAGCAAACAGGACTTTATCCTCTTTCCCTTGGGCTTTATCTCAAATGCAGTGTCAGAATGGCAGATGGATTTACTTTATTATTTTTTCTTCAATTTTTAATGTTCTTTCTATCACCTTTCAGCTGTCACACTCAATAATTTCCTTGGAAAGGAAGAGCCCAAAAGCAGCCATTGTATAACAGCTCTGCTTAAATGCTCATCTTTTGCAGTGGTATTTTTGAGTTGCATACATTACTTGATGTTTAATCCTTAGAACTTGTGGGACTGTCTTAAATAGGCTATTTTTGTAGGCTTCTCACTTGCAAAAAAACCTTCAACAAGCCCAAGCCAATCCCCACCCCACCCCCCTGCCTCAGATCAAACAGAAAAAACCCCAAAACTAAACAGGATAATATTAATAATCTGCAATAGCATAAGGACTACTTCGTGCTACAATTTGCCTTTTAAAATCCCCAAACATAAATCATATTATTGTGTATACACTGGTAGAACTGAGAAGAGAAAATACAGACTCAGACCAATAAATCAATGAATGTTAAATCAACTGAAGAAACAATCAGTCCTAAATATCCTTAATTGTAAAATAAGTAGTTTCTTTTTTCCTTTTTTTTTTTTTTTAATATAGCAGATTTTAGTAGTTGGCTAGCCTTGCCACTTAGTGAACTTGATGAAGGAGGTTGTCTACTAATTAACTTATTTGGAAAAGGAAATAATCCACTGAATGAAATGAAATAATGCTTTTTTTGGAGTTGATTTCAAGTGTATTCTGACATCCTTACTTGAAATTTGTCCATTTTTCCTTCCATTTACAAAGTATTATAAAAGCAATGGGCAAATGAAATTTACATCCTTGAAATTACTATGTCTGTGTGTGAATTTCAGTAAAGATTACTTAATGTAATCCAGTACCTTCATGTACCCTCAGTTCAGTTCAGTTCAAGAAGAACAGTGTATTGCTGCATATTCTAGTACAGAATCCTCAAATAAACATAGATTTATGTTTAAATATTATATGCATTTACTCTCAAATGGATATTAGGGCATGAACTCATACATGTGATTCTTCAAAGACACTTAACTTTGGCCTCCTCCAATTAGGAAGCACATCACAAATTGTTGCCAAGGGTTAAAGTATTTAAGAGGTTAAAAAGTAGTCTGTACTGTTTGTTGCTTTCAAAGCTTAGTAAAGTTTCTGGTTAAACTAGGTCATAAAGATATCAATAATTTTATCTAAATTGCTTTTGCTTATCTGGTTATAGTTCTGTACAAAATAGGCCAAATAGTCTTCAGGAATCTTTAACAGGGAGACAATAATTTCTTGTTCAAAATAAGACTCTACTAAGTTTAAATGTCCATATTAAAGTATGCATAATTTACAAGGCCAGCTATGATGTGCATTTCTAAAATTCAGTATAAAGCAAATAATGTTAGGGAATGTCAGTCAGTGCACATTGAGTACACAGCTACAGCTGTAGTTAATACTCCTGTGAAGTAAAAACACTTTTAGTTTGTCAGGGAATAAGTTCAGCACTGACAGCAGTTCTTGATCTGGTGGAAATAAGCTAAACAGAAATCATAATTAAGTAATCATCCAGAAAAATATTTAAATTTTGAAAGCTTTGTATTAAAAATAGTACATACATTGTTTATGACTAGAGCTTTTCTTGGACTGCCCTTAATATTTTCAGGGCAGCCAGAGAACTGAAACAATATGGGATTTTCTTCAGATATGTTGATAAATCTGTTTTCATAAATGTACCTGAATTAAGAGTGTAGAGGGGATCTGAGAGAGGATAAAAATTTCTTGTTCTACTCTTCTAGCTGGAGATGTTAATCAGTGGCTTGATAGATGTATTAAACTGTTCAAAGTGCATTTTGATGCCGAATGTGCATTGTGAGTAGAGAATGTGGCTTTCTGTTGCAGTATGAATACTTCAATGCTGTGCTCATAAATGAACGAGATGAAGAGGGAAACTATCTGGAGCTGGGGAAGGAGTTCATCCTTGTGCCAAACGACCACTTCAACAACCTGCCTGTGAACATCAGTCTGAGTGACGTCCAAGTACCCACCAATATGTACAATAAGGGTAAGAAAAGAGCTGCTTTATTTCATCATTCCACTGGCCAAACAAAAGCACACCCTTGCTTAAAAATGAAGCTGTTGATTAACTGTGTATTTTCTGTGTTTTCCAGTTGGCAATAATACTGACATTTTCTGTGGAAGAATGTTTTAAGCATGACAGTTCTGTAATATCTTTTGTTTTGGGGCAATTTAACAGTTTAATGAAGTTAATGATTTGCATATGAGGCTTGCATGAGTTCTGCCATAGAGTATGGCAGAATATGTTTATTCTAGTGAATTATTTTCCAGAATCTTCTAATCATTTGAGCAGAGCTTACATTGTCACCAGTTTTATGCTCTCTTTGCTGAGATCTAGAATTGTCTTTGACATATATAGGATAGGTGGAGGGGGATACTTTATTAGATTTATGATTTCAAACTACTGAGAATATTTCTAGCAGTATATGTGCTATTCTAGCTCTATACACAAACTCTGCTGTGAGTTTGCAGATAATAATTAGAAGGGATAATTTCTGCTCCCCTATTTGATGTAGGTGCTGGACAGCACATTGTACTAGCAAACAGCAACATTAGATATTAGAAGTGATGGACTTCAGTCTAAAAACTTGGAATGTAAACTAACCTCAGATATATATTTACTCATTTTCCTTTTGCCACTTCCCTTTAATCAGACAGCAGGAATTTGTATTTTTTTTGCAGTGCTTATGCAGCACCTATCTATTTATTTTTCTCAAGCCAGTAATAAAAGAAAAATTAATAAGGAAAGCACCAAAGTTTCCTAACAATATCTACAGTATATTTGTTACTGCTCTGTAGAAAGCTGCCTAATCTCATTATCTGGTTCCTCTTCTGTGTTTTAACTATTCTAAAAGACTTCTAAAAGGACATTAAGTGCTTTTCTCTTAATACATTCCAGGCTAGCAATTGGGGTAATTCGTGCAAGGATATTGTGTAATAAGGAAAGTTAGTTCAGATAAGTTGGTCTGGTAAGAGAAACAGTGAATATGGCAGCTACTTTTCAAAGTTAGGATTCTGACTTGAGAATCCTGAGAAGCCAAAACTCCTGCAATAAAGTCTTAAACTAGGGATGAAAAATAAATCTTCCTAGAGAGTATTTGAAAGGTTGTGAAATGATTAATGCAGGATATTTTGGAAAGACCTGGAAAATAAAGCTTCTAAAGATACCAAATGACTTTTTTTTTTTTGTGCAAGTGCTAATATTTATTTACTCAAGCCTGTCTATAAATTAATTCATTCCAGAGTTTCTAAGGAATATAGAGGTCAGGCAACTGTGCTTTTCTGGAGAAGGAAATTATCCTGAGTAGTTAGTGAGAACAGGAGAACTAAAGAACCTTCAGCTATGTGATATGTGCTACTGCTGTATATTGAATGCATTTTATATGCTGATTACTAACAGTTAAAGGCCAAAGTCAAAGGGCTTGCTGCATCTTGGTTTGCCTTGTTATACAGGGATTTTCTGTAGAGAAGGGGAAGATAGAGTTCTGTGATGATTCCTGTTTCTACTTTGTGTAATTCAGACCATCCAAAATTGTCACTTTATGCAGCTGCAGAAAAAAGCATTATTTTTTTAATCATTTAAATGTATTCCAACTGCAGAAATATGGTTTGTTATTGGCATTTTCCTTGCACATGGACATAATAATCTTGTTTGGAGACTGTCAATGTTTGGAAATAGTCTTCTTACCAAGAAGAGAACGATATACTTAATTTTTTGTTGCCCAGTTCTGTAATGCAGAGGAGTGATAACAAGTTAATTTAATCCTAGCCTGAGGGTACAAGCAGTAGATATTGATAGGTTTATAACCAAGTGTCTGCAGAATACCATTTCTCTATAAAGGGCCTGTTGTTCATTTCCAGGTTATGTTTTATTTTATTGAATTACTAGGGAGAACCACAGCCAGAACTCACAGTTGAATACAGACAAGTGTGATCACTGAATAGTTAAACACAGGGCTCTTGAGTCAATGTAGAAAAAAAAAAGAACTCTATTTTTAGGGTAATTCTGAACTTTTCCCTTAATTTTGTTTTTTTTAGTTGCACAGATATTGATAAGTTGCTGTGGATTCAGAGAAGAGTCACAGGACTCATTAAAGAATCAGCAAATGTGCTGTGGACTGAGACCACAGGAGCTCAGTTGATTTAGCTTATTCAAGAGATGATTAAAGGCTTAATTAGTTGTTCTGTAGTTAATTACTAATACCAGGCTCTATAATCTGGTTGCCAAAGATTGCAAGAATCCTGTGGCTGAATTCAGGTTCCATTACTTTGCAAATTGCACAACTGTGGGCTCAGTTAAGCTCTGGGAAAAGGTTTGGCCTGGTCAACTTCCATGATCACAGTGATCCTGCCCAGCTGTGGAACCACTGAAGTTCACAGTCCCTAAACTGGGCACTAAATGAGATTGGCTTAAAAATCTTGGCACATAAACATATTGCTATTCCTCATATATCTTCTGGCTCTTTCAGCCTCTTCATAGAAAAGGTTAAAAATATTGATGGCAACAACAGGATTAAATAATTCCCGTTCTAAAGTCACCTTCAATTTTGGAATCTGAAAATAGAGAGAAAAACCAAATTTCATTACATTTATGGTGAAATTAAAAAAATGAAAATATGATAAATATCAAATCTATGATATTAAAATTTAGCATGGAACATTTAGAAAAGGAAAATGAGAGCCAATAAAAAAGTCTGCCAACCTAATTTGTAAGCATACACCTGTGCTGTCTTGGAGTACAGCGTGCATGCACTTACTATAATATAGAAGGAAATATAAACTAATTATTTTAAAAGAAAATCACAGCTTTGCATTTACAGTGCTCTTGATCATCATTGTAAAATATAAAGTCTGGTTATTGATGTGCTTTTATACTTCTCAATTCCCTCTTCTGCACACCCTTGTTCCCTGCTTTCTCCATGTCTTAGAATGGTGTATTGGTTTTGCACAGCCTGGGTTTTGGCACAGAGGCACCACAAACTTGGCTCTGTGAAAAGCTGCTGGAAACTTCCACCGTGTCCAGCAGAGCCAATCCCTGCTGGCTCTGAAGATGCACATGCTGCTGGCCAAGGCTGGCCCAGTTAGAGAGGTTGGCAACACCTCTGTGATGACATATTCAAGAAAATCTAAACAAACTGGACAGTTTTTTCTAGTCAAAGAAGATGAGGAGGCGAGAACATGTGAGGGAAACAACACGGAGACACCAAGGGCAGTGGCACAGGAGGGGGAGGAGCTGCTCCAGGAGCTGAGATTCCTCTGCAGCCCTGGGGAGACCCTGGTGGGGCAGCTGTGCCCCTGCAGCCCCTGGGGATCCACCCACAGCCCCTGGGGA
>VXBB01001140.1:135758-164707 GCA_013399915.1 Illadopsis cleaveri | reverse complement strand
TAAACTTTTTTTTTTTTTTTTTGGTTATGTAACCCAAGACATGACCAACCCCCCCTGTGCCCTGTCTACTTGTGCTGTCATGGGAAGGAGGGAGGGGCTGGGGGAAGAAAAAGTGTTTTTAAGGGCTTATTTTACTTCTCATTATCCTCCTCTGATTCTGTTAGTAATAAAATTCATTTTGCAACCTCAAGCTGAGCCTGTTTTGCCCTTGCAGTGTTTTCTCCTGGTCCTTATCTCAGTCCTGAACCTTTCATTAACTTTTTTTTTCTCTCCTCTGCCCAACTGTGGCAGGGGTGGGTGAGTGAGTGACTCTCATGGGTGCCTGGTGTTGGGCCAGTGTCAAACCATGACAAATGGACAGCCATTAATGTTAGAAAGTGTAAATATTACTGGTCTTTGGAATATAAACCCTGTGCAGTTCAGAAAATAAGTATTTTGGTATTCCTGTAATGTTCATACACTGAAGGAAGTCAGAACAAAGAAAAATGGGATAATTGTGCTTTACAGTTAAATGTATTTACCTGTGTGTCCATAGTGACCTGTCACCTTTAGGACATTTTGCAGAAAAGCTGGTGCTCCTTTTAAACTGCACAACGTTCTCCTGGCCTCCTTCATTTTTTCCTGAAGAAGACTGCTCATTATAATGTTTTGTTTTGGAAAGGCTTAAGCATATTTTGGGAGTGTAAATCTGTCACTGCATTCTATTTTCTTTGAACACAAAGTGTCCTCATTACATAGCTAATTTAGGTAATAGGTAATAGCCTCATTGCCTACAGCCACAGGACTTGCAAGGCAGTATCTTTTTAAACAATGAATAATTAATTAATTAAGACATTTTGTATTAACTGTCTTAGCAAGCAGTAGCTCTTCCATTCACAAATTTGGCGATTGTCAGCTGTGTATAGATTTCTGACAGAAAGCAGGGAAAAGGTTGTTAGTGAATTAGTCATATAAAAATACCCATAGAGGAAAAATGAGGGAAGAATTAAGGTATTTTTTTCATGTTAGGAGGAAAGTTTAATTTTTGGAAGTACGGAATCAATCTGAATCTGGTTTGGGCAATGCAAAGGCAGAGTCCAGGTGTATATGAGTCACTGTCTCATTCAGCTGCTGGGCTCTTTTATTAAAAATTTTTACACAGGTTACATACAGGCACAAAATGAGTTCTCATAGGTCTTACTTTTTATGTCTTCCTAATTATTTAGAACGTAAGTGATTTGGGATGTGCTGCTGTCTTGGACATATCTTGCATGTATACTTCCACAGCTACACATTCCTAAGATACTCAGATACAACTTTCTACATATCAATCAGTCTATTTTAAACAGCTGTTGTAGAAGACATTCGTAATAATGAAAAAATGATTACTAATTTAAAATTTGCATGGTTTCAACATTTGATTTATTACTTTCTGAAATGACAGTAGTATATTTGGAAGAATCTCAGAACGTGACATATACTTTTAAAGTAGAATTTGGAATGTGGGCTAGGCTATCTGGCAACCATCCACGGGGAGCATGGCAGTAAGATTGCCACTGGGGAGAGTAAGATTCTATAATGGATTTATGTACACAAGGAAATGATGAAAGAAGACTCAAAACTGATCTTGCAGATGTTGACAGTGTATAAAAGAAAAATGGAGTAGCATTTTACCTTTTGTTAGTATGAGAATTTAGGTAGCCAGGATCCCATATTCTTTATCCAAAGTATGTGCTGTATCTGGGGTGAAGAATCTACTCCAGTTTTTGGTTTTTTCTTTTCCTGAATCTGTCACCTCATATTTACTCCTACTTGTGGAGAGCAGTGACATATTTTGTGCTATTGAGTTTTCACTCAGCAGTTTTTTCCATGGAAGGGGCTTATGAACACTTGGATAAATGTGGTTTTCAGAGGAATGTAGATGAAAACCAAAGCCAAGGTGAGGGTCAGTGTGTCTTGGTGACACATGCTCAGACAGTTCTAAGTTATGGCACCTGTTGAAAAGCAAAGCCTACCATAGTACAGTGCCAGAGGTGACACACAGCATCTTATCCACTTACAGTAGCTTTGCATAAAATCTAGGAAACACACGAGGAAATCCATTGTCTCAATATTAATGGAAAACAACTCCAAGTTCTGAGAATTTGCGGTTGGTCTTTGTTCATATGACAGGATAGGCTTTACGTTTGGAGAAAGGGCAAGAGCCCAGGTTCTCTTCTTTTCAATGATTCAATAGATCAGGATGCAGGCACTTCTCCTTGCCTTTTAAACTCTATTTCTCAGTGCAACAGTTTCTTCACAATAGGAAATTTAGAACTAAAGAGAGACTTCTGTGCCTGAGAACTTTTTCCTGTAAAAAATTATTATTTTGTTCTAACCTTCTTACATTTCATAAAATCTTACAATATCTCTGCCTCCATATTTGGTCTGACTGAGATTTTGGACTAAAATATTACACACCCAAAGACAACCTTTCTAAATATTTTTCAAAACAAAAATGCCTTGTAGAATGAGCCAAGTTTGACTTTCCTCACTGGGTATTTTGACAGAAGTAGGGTAAGGGTGACCATATGTGAATCTTGTCTAGCAGCCCTGGACAGTATCTCTGAGATGTGGTGGAGGAGGCAGACATGTGCCAATAGAGGTAGATTGGAGAAAGGATAATTTCTTTGTTTAGATCAGATCAGATGCATCTTGAGAAGTATGTTTGATTTTGCCTTAAAAAAACCCCAAAAAACAACAAAGTTAAACAATTTATCTTGGCAATAGAAAGGAAAGTAGGCTTATATAAGTTGATTTAAAGTAATGGGAGGTTTTTCCTTGGTCGTCATTTCTAGTTTACTGAATATATAATCTTGTTTTACTTGCTCAGTTTTATAATGGAGAAACACTTCCTAGAGGATAAACCTTCATCCCATTACCACAGCTTACAGTGCAATTAAGTGCATTCTACGGCTTTGCAAGACTTAGTTATGCATTGAATTTTTTATACTTATTAAAAGTTATTGAGCACAGAGTCCAAACTTAACTACTGGATAAACCCCCCAGATTTTCCAATTTTAAATACTCTCAATTAAGGATATTTTTGTTTTCATCACTAGTGAATGTCTGAGGAAAAGACATATGCATATAGATATATATGAAAGTATATATATTTATATCTATATCTGTATGTGTATATATATCTCTCCTACATGGTGGAGAGTGGTGCAGTCTGTTCTCACACCAAAGGATGTTGACATATATGTGTGATTCACTGAAGTTATTGCAGGAAATATTATGGACATAAGATAGTTTTGTGACCATGGTTCTGGAACTAAGTCGTCAAGTCCTGCATCAGAAGAATTTTAATTTAAGCTGTAGTACAAGGTTAATGTCTCTATTTTCCTGCCCGTGCAGAGATAGTCAGATCACAGTTCTGCACTGCCTTGTGTTTGTACAGCACACAGAGCACTTCTGAGAGCCAGGAATATCTTGTAACCAGTATTTTAGTGCTTGCCTGTTTTCCCAGTGTTTGTTTCCGCTGAGATTCCATTGTACAGCCCGAGGCACAGCTTCTCACTTTAAGCTCTGTGACTATTGAAGCATTTCAGAGCTGGCTCAGCAGTCTGGTCTCTTCAGCACAGCCCCAAGTGCCACTGTCACACACAGAGTTACATTTTCATGGTCCTGAAATTCAACACGTGCTCAGCTACTGTGGCCCATGTGTGGAGACTGAGGCCTGTGCTTCAGAATTCTGTGGAACTGACATCTGTATCTTTTAGCTTGGGCTTTTTGCCATTTACTCCTGGTAAAGCCCTGGGGTGAATATCACATGAACTCTTAAATGCCATGTGGAGGTGCACACACAGCAGCACCATGCTGGTACAAATGAATAGACTTGTTCTGAACAGACTCTCTTTGGGAAATTTTTCTTCCCAGGTTGATTTACAGTGATGTCTGTTCAAATTAGTTTGAACACGGAAGTGTCCACTCCTGCCGTGGAACTTTGTGAAAAGAATTGATTACTGTCTTTGAAGGGCCTAAGGTGAAATGTTGGTTGGTGTGTGGGAAAGTGAGATGCAATGGGTAAAGCACAAAAGGACCATATGAAGTAGTGAAGTCTACAATAATAACTGTATTTCTTCCATGGCTTTCTTGGTACCTTCCTGCTTTTCCTCACTGCTCCAGCTGAAATACCAGTGTCTGGGCATGTGCAGAGGGTTATTCATGTGCATTTTCTCCTTTTAGAAACCTGATCTCAATAACTGCCTCACCTAAAAGGCATTGGGCTCTGCTTCAGGGAGGATGTGTGCTCTCTGCAGGCAGAAGAAAATATGCTAGAATCAATTAGCGAATCTAATAATGATACGTCAAAATAAAGAATAAAACTTCCCTGAAAGTGTTGGGTCTGGAAAGTTGCTCTCCTGCTTTCGTTTTACTGGAGAATGAGACTTATACTAATGAACAAGTTTCAGTTTTTTCCTCATATGAATACATTTTAAACTCAGGCAGTTGAGTGAACTTCTAGCCCAGTGCTTACACTGATTTCTTTTTAATGTTGACATGATTTATACTGAATACATTTTTCATAATTTACCGACAACTATTTCTGACATTTCATCATGTCTACCTCTATAAAAGGCTGAATTTTCACATCCTTTCTTACATCTAGCAAGTTATATTTCATACTACTGCCATGTGATTAATATTTTGAAAATATAATTGAAATTATAATGTGAAAAAACACAGTCATGTTTTTGTGAATTTTGTAATTAAATCTTTATTCCCTACTATAACGTATTTGAGAGGGGAACAACTGAATAATATGGCTTAAATATAATTGTAATTGACATCCAAAAACCTCTCCTTAATAAGAGTTCCCTTTTTCCTACCCCTGACATTAGACTGTGCATTCTGCTAGTTGCAGTTTTGGCACTAGGGAGGATTTTTCTTATCAGATTGGCTGTCTTTGGCAAATACCTATCAGCAGCCCAGTGGTTGGTTGGTTTATAAAATCTCTGTTATCATAAACTGCCAGGTGCCTCAGTAAATTACTTCTGCATTTTTACATTGTCAGGCCTGGTTCTCTGTTAAGTTAGGAAATCCACGTGTGTTACAGGAAAGACCTTTTTTTAAGGCAGCTGGAGAACAGTCTGTGCATGGTCAGGTGAAAAATTATTTTCTCCAAATCCTTTTTTCGATTGAGATTAAAAGAAGAAAAAAACCTGAAAAAGCAAAACAAAGCCCAAAAGCAGAATATTCCACTGGATTACAGAGTGTCAGATATCTATCCAGATATATTTCGATAATGAAGTAGAAGCCTTAGTGCAAGATATTGCTTTGTCTTCACTGACAGAGTAGACAGAATCAAGGGAAAAATACAATTTGATGATCAATTATACAGTCTGAAGTTAATCTGCTGTTTGAAAATTAAAAGCAATAATATAAGTTTTAATGTAGAGATGTCTGTCTTAACTGTCTTCTGTCTGTTCTTCTCATCCTGATAGAGTTGCTGTTGTGGAGTTTTTGAAGTACAGGAAGCAATTTTATCAGTGCTTTCCATAGCTGCAGAGTTTTTCAGTGATGGATGTTGAAGTCCATGAATATTTTCAAGCGTTTCTGTCAACAGGAGATATGGTTTATTTCAACTCAGCTAACAAACATAAGGCACACAATATGTTGCTGAGAGTCTCAAACTGTGTAAATCAAGCTGTAAAATCCATGTTTTTTAAAACTGCTTCATGACTGTAAAATACACTTTAAAGTTCAATAATAAGTAAAAAGATAAAGAAGTCTTCATTAATAATAGTCTAAATTCATTTTTTATTAAGTTAATACCACACTAATACTAATTCCATGTCAATGGATTTGGAATACATTCAAATATTAACAACCATTTTGACTGTGTAACCATGATCACTCTGTGTAAATATGGATTTATGAAAAAAAAGCGATTAAAAAGTATCTTAAAGCTTTTAAGGTATATCTGTACTTCACTTTTTTTGAGAACAAGATGACTATAAATATTTTTGTATGGATTCCAGTTCAATTCTTATCATTGCTCACATTTTCACAATTCAGTTCCTTTCCGTGGGTTTTTTTTACATGGTTGCAATACTGTTTTGCAGAAAGAGGCTTTGTCTCTGTCTTACAGCTTTGCTCATGACACGATTCTCTGCAGCACATGTGCACTGTCTGTTGTGCCTCCCTTTGTCTCTGTCATGGATCATTTCACTGGCTGTTGAAAGTATAGATTTTATCATGTGACTTCAACCTGGGTTTAAAAGCCTTCTGGTAGGATTATTGTTATTGCTGCTGTGGGAAGTTGGCAATCAGTTATTGTGTGCTCTTTTATTGTTTTGTGGATTGCAGATTGTGGAATTATTTGGGTTGGAAGAGACCTTCAAAGGTCACCTACTGTAATTCCCCTGCAAAGAGCAGGGACATCTTCACCTCAGTCAGGGTGCTCAGAGCCTGGCCTGCAGTGTTTGCAGGGAGGGGACATCAACCAACTCTCAGTGACCTGTTCCAGTGCCTCACCAACTTCATCGTAAAAAATTTCTTCCTTATATCTAGTCTGAACCTACCATCTTTTAATTTGACACCTTTATCTCTTATTCTATTGCAAGATATTTTCTTCCAATTGTTTCCATTCTTCACCTCTTTCTACCTTTATTATCACCAATACTTTTAAAATTATTCACAAACAATATGAATAGAATACAACAGTGAATAATTCTGACCTCAATGTCTTTGGTACAAAAGACATCAGGTGTAGCCTGTGTTTCTCTGCTTACCATATTTACTTCTTGATTGCTGAAGACATTGTAAAAGAAGATCTTGGACTTGAGCTTCACAAATATTATTTAAGTTCTGAGTGAACAGTTTAGAGGCTGGTAAAGAATACTGCCTGTGTCAAATGGCATTTCCATTGCATGATGCTGACTGCATGCTAAAAGATAAGTTTATGCACTGCAAGTCAATAAATGCAGACTCTAATCAAAAGTTTTGCTTGCATAGGAAAAAAAATCTGCTGCATGTAATAGAGCCTTCTCTAAAAGATATTGAAATGTGATGAACCACAGCCATTTTTTGATTAAGTGAGGTTTTTTCAATTTGATACTTAAAAAGAGCTATGAATATCATTCAGTCATACTTTCCTATCAATGCCTTCCAAATGGCTGCCAAAATTGAGATTACCTATTTTCTAGAATATTAGAACCAAAAAAAAAAAAAATCATTTCTGAAGTGATGCAGAAAGATTATAATCTGCAGCAAGCACATATGCAAAACCATTTTCCAGTAAGGTGTGAAATTAAGAAATACAATCTTGTCTGTCACTGTTGTATATGATTTTATAGACTTTGCTTCTGAACATTCGACATCCTGGAGTTGTTACTAAAATACTCATAGTCACATACTGTCCTGGGCCACTATGTTTATGTTTCGAAATCCTTCCCCTGGATTGTTTGTCTTCACATTTTAAGGTTTCTACGAGAGTGTTTGTGCTGTCTTCCTAACACGGGACATTGTTTAATTTAAAAGGAGTTTTCTTAGTCCAACAGATTTAATCAAGGTTGCAGAGAATGTCCTGTCTTCCCATATTTCTTTGTTTTAACTCTTGTTGCGTGTTGGATAGAGATGCACAGACTTCTCTGCTTCTTCCATCTGGTTTTGCTTAAATTCTGCCTCAAATCTGATTCCCAGAATTTGCTCAGTCTGCTGCTTTGTTCTTTAAAAGGGCTTTAGCTTCACGGATTTTTTTTTAAAAATTTTTTCCTCTCAAGCCTCTGTCTTTAACAGCAAGCCTTTTGGAAATGTTGGCATGGCCAGCAAGATGTGTACTATGCTTTATCTTTGCTGTGTTCTAGTCTGTCTCTGGCTGTGGATTGATCTGTGTGTTTCTAATACATCCTCATCACTATGGCAACTAGATGTCAGATCCAGGCGACGTGGAAACGTGAAGTATTTCCTCTAGAAAGCCCCACTCTCCCACTCCTGATCCAGCAGCTGTTGCTTAGTTACTCAGAGTTGGGCTTTGCCTTTTGACAAATGTGAGCCCGTGAGTGTTTATTACTGAACACTGTCTCAGGTACAATATTAAGAGGTTTTTTGACCTGACGCACCTCTGTCAGTCGTGGTGCCACCCCTACTTCCTTGCTGCTTTTAAGGACAGGAAAGTGACAATAGTCCTGTGTTTCTGAAAACCTTTAGCAGTGATATGTATTAATTAAATGGTTGTCTGGTGAAGTAAAAACTGTAACTTTACTATGTAGTGACGAAGATTGACATTTGACAAAGAATAATAATAGTTTATCTAAATATACATATTCATTTTGTCTACTGTTTTAGAATACTGTAAGAATTTGTTTCTCCATGCTGCTACATTACACAGACCCTTTTTTTTCCTCGGGTATGTGTTGTGTGAAGAGGAAGGTGGCTTGCTCTTCTGGTTTAGCATTAGTATGCTTGGCTAGAATATAAACTGTTTCAAAATATTGTTTGGCTAAAAATGTACAAAGACATTTTTACACTATACTTTGTTTATTTAGGTGTCCTGCAGCTTTTATTTGGCACATTCCTGAAGGAGTAAATAATGTTTAAGAATGCATAACGGATTTTGTAGTGTGCTCATCCCAAGATACATTTGTACATCTGCTGAGTGTTTTTAATGCTATCTTCAGAGGCTTTAGAGCCAGCTGAACATTTTCATATCTTGTATGAGTAAAGCTTCCATTTTACTCAAATTGTGCAGTCTTTTGTGCAAGGAGGTGCTACACAAGGGTTATAAAAGCACAAGAGAAGTAAGGGCCTGTTGACTTGAGAGGATATGAGATGGTGACTTGCCCTGGTAGTAACCCAGTGTGCTGTTATATCCAGTACTTGCACATTCATACTCTGTTGGTGCTCCCAGGAACAGAACAGTAGAGGTTTAATTTATTACAGCCCAATACAGCTGTGATGCATTTAATCTGCTAAAACATTTCTCTCTAAAGGTTTTCATGCCTCCATTTGCTGTATGCAAGAAGCATGGTGATAAACACAGGATGACTTTGGAGCCTCCTTCAAAGCATTATTTGTTAGTCCCAGCTGCACTGTGCTGTGCTGTTAGGTCAGCCTGCTTCTGTAACTCCGTGTCTCTGAATATCTGTGCAGTAGGGATGGGACACTCTTTGTGAAGTGCCAGTTAACACATTTGCATGGTCTGTGTCTCAAATGGCTTTTGTAAGAGTGGTGGATGGATCTGTCCCTGAGAAATTTCTGTAAGGATGAGTTTTATTTCCAAGGCTGTGCCTTGCCTTTGTCATACATCACTTTGACTATAGCTCTGACAAAATTGTTCCTTTTGGTATCTTGTGCATTAAATATTTTCCAGCACGGTTGGCTGGCTTTAGCAGCAGTTGCAGTTGCATTAGCATTTCCCCCTGATTTGCAGTGTGTTCCACTGCCTTCCTCTATTGCTCATTGTGATACTTTTCCTGGTCTGCCACTTGCCAGAGGTTGGAATTTCCTGGCTGCTGATAGTTACTCTTCCATCAGACTGTGCAGAAACTTCTTCTTGCCGTGTGTTAGGACTGGCTTCTTTTTTTGTTTGCAGTATTCATGACTAATTTTGCTTCTGTGATGAAAATGCAAAATGGATATAAGGCCTCTGTTCAATTTGCTTAATTCCTGTGTTATCTTAATTCCTGTTTTCTCTTTTCCACTTGAAAAATCATTTCTGTCAGTGATTTTCCATGTTGTTCACCCTTTCTCTTTACCTTGTAGCATCTTAGAGTCCTGTGGTGTGGTATTTTCCTACTATCCTTTGATTTTTAACAGTCCTCAATTTGTGTCATGCAGAAGTGTGGAAATGAGTATGTTTCACTGAAAACACATAAATATCCTATCTGCAGTAACATGAATTAATTTATCTGTCAGGATTACTGGGTTTTGACTTTAGCTCAAAGCAATTGCTGGATGGGCAATCCCCTCTATTAGGAGCATGTTAGGGACAGGTCTAACTGCCCCATATACCTGGCTCCTGGGACAACAGCTCTATTAGAGCAGCATCTTTCTCCTTTGTCCTGGGATGCCCTTGACTTCTGCTCTGAGTTTCTCCTTTAATTTAAAAGAGACAATAATATTCTGTTTTCATAGATGGTGCCTATATGCTGTTTCCAGAGCTTTGCTCTAACCTGGTCAGCCCCCACACTGATTACTTTTAGCTGTTACATCTAAGAAATTAAGCAAAATCCAGCCAGGCCACTACCAAATGGGTGAAGTGGGCTCAAATCTCCAATGATTTGCTGCAGGACATTTTCTATAACTCATAAGAAGGCAAGCCCTTAGGACATAGAAATTAGTCTCTATCCCAGAATGCTGTTGGTGAAGAATTTGCAGCTGTAATTCTGGCTTTCAAATGAGCTAAAGTTGAATCTCAGTCCATCTTGGTAATTAAAAAAAAGAATTACAAATTCACCCCCTCCACCAAACAAAAAGAACACTATCCCTGCCCCCCACCATAAAACAGTAAAATGCATCACCCAAATGCACTCATGAAACTCAGCATGAAAATAAACACATCTGGCCATACTCCAGTTCTTCTGCTGCCACTTCAAAGGAGAAGGGTAAGGTTATTAGGGAAATGTTGGAAGATGAAGGCACTAAATGCCTACTGCTGAGCCTTTGTGCAGTCACGTACTTGAAGTCTTTACCGTCCCATATTCTTCCAAGGAGGGAATGTGATTTCTGACATTGGTGAACAGTTTCCAGCACATGAAGCAAAATGCACAAACACCTTCTTTTATGTCTACAGATGGCCAGATGCTTTGATCTGTGAGCTGATGCATCCACATTACCCTGGAGTCAGAGAGAGGGGAAGAGAGGGAGAAAAGTGAAGGCTGTTGCCAAAACTGGCATCCAGCCCCAGCTCTGGAACATGCTGGACCACCCTGAAAAGCATTCATCTTAGTGTTGAGTAGTGTAATTATTAGATTGTTGGTATATGTCCCAGCAAAGTATGTGATTTTGTTATTCTTTAAAATATGACCAGACTAAATATGTTGTCAATGTCATAAAAACTAAGCTAATATTGCTGCTATCTCTGAGCCAGCAAGAGTGCAGGATTTTGCATTCCTTTTCCAGTGCTTGTGCAATAGGTTTGTGTTGCTTCATGGTGTGACAGAACTGCTCTGCAGTTTAGGGCTGCCATCAAGGCTGTCAGATATTACAAGGGGAAAGATAATTTTCAGTGCCAGCATCTTTGATAGCTTTCCAGGAGAAAGTAATGATTATATCACAAAAGGAATAGAAAAGGGGGAAAAGACTAAGGGTCATTAGTAACTTCTCTTTTCTTGATAATAAACCAGAATATGGTAAGAAAGAGAACTATTCCACACTTACTTCATAGTTGCTGAGTTCCTCAGTGGTTTCCATTATTTTCTGTAAAACATGCTGCAATAATTGAAATGCAGAATGGGTTGTGTAGGTATTAGTTTTCTTCTATAGACTTAGCATACTCTAGATACATTTGTGGATTCTGTGAACCAAAAAAAAAGTCATTACCTTTGGCTGTTGCACATCTTTCAGTCTGTGCACCTTCCTTGCCTTTGTTGAGACTTCAGTCTTTTCTGGGCCAGCAGGATCTGTGACAGCCACTTAATTGCTACATGAATTTGTACTGTTCTTTGGCAATCTCATTTCAGTTTTGTGTCCCTGTACCTATTTTCCTGGAGGTTGGTTTTATGTTAAATGTCAGTAAAAACAGGTAACAGCTACACAAACAATGGTGGAGCAAAATCCCATATAATTGCAAACCAGCTCATCTAAAAGACAAGGGAAAGGGAACATTTTAATTATATTTTATCTGCCAGGAAGCAAAAGTAGAAATTATATTTCAAGAGCTGTGGTGAAAGCTATTTATATTTATTATCTTTGAGCCCCATAAAATCACATTAATGATTTTGCATTTATATTAAGCTTTACTTTTTCTTTTCCCCCCCCACCAAATTTCTGAATATTCACACAGATTAATTTACCACTATTGACATTTAACTATCTGGGGGATGCAGATGATGTTCACCAGTAATTGAAAAACTTAAGAATACTGTTTCTAAATGAAATACTGGGGGAATTTTAACTGTTTAGTGTAATTACTAAAATTGGAAATTGCCTAGAACAAGTTTAACATACAGGTTGTTAGATGATGAGAGTGTAAGATTTTAATGAGGACATAAGGTCAGAAATGCAGATGTATTTGGGATGGTGGACAGAGCTGCACCCACACAGCAGTGTTAGAAAGTTCACAACAAAGAGCCTCAGTGTGGAATCCTTCTGCCTGCAGGTGCAGCAGCCAGGGGAGGCTCAGCATTCCCAGCTCTGCTCTTTTGTACTGTGGCTGCATTTGTCCCTACTCCACTTTTCCTCTTGTTGCAAGGATCAAACTGATTGTAGCCCTATTTGTTTCTTTTATTAAAGTGGCTGATGCCTAAAACAACTTGATATATTGTAAAAAGAACAGCCAGAATAACAGAAATGCAGAGTGTGGAAAGGCAGGGAATTGTCACCAGCTTTGATTTTGAAGGAACACAGTGAATATAGGTCACATTTTATTCGTGCCCTCTTATTTAAAATGCCTGCTTTATGCTCCTTCCAGCTAAAAAAATTAATCTATTAGTTTCAGAGTCACTGAATCAGTGTTTAGAGTGATCAGCAGTTGGATGATTAGTGTTGTCAGCCTAATGCAGAATATAGACTCTACCAGTCTCATTCAGGGAAAATTTCCTGATTTTATTTCCATGGAGTTCTGTAATCTGTAATACGGATATATAAACATGTTAAGTGGCTCTTCACAGATGGTCTAAAAAAGTGATCCAAAATATCCATGGATATTTATAATATATATTTATAATTATATTTATAATCATATTGAAATTATGATTTTTTTAAAAGTGATTTATATTTGTATTTTTTTAATACAAATATATTTTTAATATGCTAATGGAAGGACTTCAATTCAGAACTTAAGAGGTGAATGACTAATGTTGTGCCATGATCTTATAGAAGTGGAATGCATACAGAATTCAAAGAAAATTGTCATTGAGTTGGGAGGCAGAGGGTTCTGCCCACGAGTGCATTAGAGCTCAGATTCATTAGGAAAGGACATTAAAAATTAAGCCCTGAGGGATCCAGGATAGGAGACATCCAATGAATTGATAAAACTCTACAAGGTACAGTGGGCAGTCTTGGAATGGCATCCAAACATAAGTTGCTAAGCACTGCGGGTTATTTTAATACAAATGAATATAGAATTATTTTGTTTGATTTGTTTGGCTTTTCACTAATCCTGATGTCTGAAGGGCATATAACGAGCCATGGTCCTCTAGAGGCTTGAGAAATGGTGTCTTCTCTTTTCATCTAAACAGACTTTTCTAGCAACACCAGGAAAAGTAAAAGAACAAAACCCAAACCCACCCCTCTGAACTTGGTTGCTCTTTTCAAAGATGAATTAAACTTACTGCCTTATCTCAGGATTGTGATGCTGAGGCAACAGTGCCACTGCAGTTTGTAGTGATTTGAATACTCGATTAGAAATGAAGTATGGGAGCAGAATCAGAATATCAGTGTTTGAACTGGTACTGGGGAGTTCCTGTGGGCTGTGGAATAGAATTCTCATTTTAGTGTTTTACAGTTCAGGTGACGTCTAAATGCTGAACACTGGGCTGATATTTTGGAATGCTGACATAGGAGAATATTTTTACAAACCAATGACAGATCTCAGTCTTGAGAGCTGATTTGTGGTGTTTTGGTCACAGCTCATTATTGGGGTAACAGATTAGGAAACAATTGGACAGTGGGTTTTGCCAGCTAGGCAGGACTGAAGCAGTGCCCTTGGACCAGTGACATCAGTTTGTTTGATGTGTGTCTGGTGTGGCAGATTTTGAGTGTATATTTCATCCTCTAGAGAAACAAGTAACTACACTCCAGTGTTTTGAAAACAACATCTGTTTTGTTCACCTTGCTTTTTCATCATTTCATCTGTATATAAACCTAAATATTTAGGTGAAAGCAACATGCAAAGTTGTGTAGCTGAGACATTTTCATTTTTCTGCTGTTTTTCTTGATGAATGCAGGGGAAGATAACAATTTACCTTTTTTCCACTCCATTAAAATCACATTTGAAGCAGTCTTCTGAAATCAGTACAGTGACATTATTTTGGAAGCTAATGGCTGCTTTATTTCAAATGCCTGAGCAAATGTTACTGTGTATTCATGTATGCACACTTTTGCAAATTAAATAATACGTCTGTGATTTCAGTCCTGTTTTTTCCCTTCTATTCTGCTGACTCCACATAAGATTGAACTGGGAATATTCTGCATCTTAATTGTTTCTCACCATTCAAAATTCACGGTTTGAAATCCAGTAACTAAGACATGTTCATTGATTTCTCATTTCCCACTATTGAACCAAATCTGCAGCTTAAAAACATTCTTGGGCAGCCTGGGGTTTTAGGGATTGATGGGGATGTCTTCAACAGAACAGTTTCAGCGTCAAGGATTTACTTTGTAGTTCTCTTTCTATGGAAATAGAAACGAATTGGTAATTGTTGTGGAATGTGGGTTCAATGCTTTTCAAATAACAACTAGTGGAGTTTATCATGAGATGTTGTGTTTTCATGCATATCATAGTTCAAGTGCAAATAAAAGGTATTTCACTTTCTGTTCCAACATGAAAACTTTCAAACATTACCAAATTTCATGTTTACAATAATAAAGTGTTGCCGTGGGACATTCCATGCATTTAGGGAAGGTACATTGAGCAAATAATCTACATTAGATTGACTTATTTATGTTCTCCAGAACAAGAGATGTGGTGGTTCAAGATGGGTGCTCTAAAGAGCAATTTTAAGTTATCTAAAAAGTAGTACCAGGTTTCCCTGCTCTATTTGAGCTGTGTTTCTGTTCTTTAAGTGAATTATTTATTTTGGATCACTTATTTGACAAAGGAAACTGAAACCATTTTGCAACAGTTTTCAGTCAATACATTTTTGGGAATTGAATAAGCTGAAGATGGTAGAGTTCATGGGATTCTACTTAGTTAAAATCACTTTTCATTGTGCATATGTGTGTTCTTTATTTTTTTTTCCAGATCCAGCCATTGTAAATGGAGTTTATTGGTCAGAATCTTTAAATAAGGTGTTCGTTGATAACTTTGATCGTGACCCTTCTCTCATCTGGCAGTACTTTGGAAGTGCAAAAGGATTTTTCAGGCAATATCCAGGTAAGAGAAGAGAAGTTCTTAAAATACAGTAAAGAATGCTATGGCTGCATTGAGTATTGTCACAAAGCCTGACTGCCACAGGTACTTGCAGGTTTGATTTTACCTCATCTAGTTCTCAGAGAGATTTCCAATCAACATTTTGAAAATTTTGAGGCTTTTCTACCAATTTCTATTTGGAGGTGAAACCCTCACGATAACTCATGTACTCATAAAAATTTCTGTTCAGATGGACATATATACACATGTGAAAAATAACTTCTAAAGAGGCTTTGAGGAAGGAGGGGAAAAGGATTAGAGCCTTCATACAGTACTAAACTTAAATTATGTGCTCTATCAATGCACGTGGTAAGACTCCATCATTATTTGTTGTTCAGTTTTTAAACTTCCACTTACCCTGGCAGATTTACATTTCAAGATTTAAAAAAACTTGTTAGAAAGTTTATTTTCACACCAGTTGTAATAAAATGCAATCACATCACTCGTATTATTTCTATAGAAATAGGTTAAAACCTATATTGTTGCCTATTAAGTTTTATGTTTAATCTTGCACAAAATTTACCACATTAAAATAAACTATGAAGTTAAATAAACTGATTTTCAGCTTCTGTAACTTTGAGTCAAGCTCATAGTGGGTATTGTTCCTTTGGCTGATGAGGGTTAGCAACCCATGTTTCTCTAAGTTGGGAGTTTAAGCAAGTTCACCATAAGCCTATGTGTCTGAAAGTGACTGAGAGTCATGGCTGCTACATCTGTGTTAGTTTTGGATTATATTTCAGTTCCCAAACTCCATGATATTTCAAATACTGGTCCGACTTTTCAAGGCTATTTCTTGTTTTGTGGAAGAAAATGAGTGTGAAAAGCAGGAAGAATTCCTCTGCCATTTTTTTCCTTTGTGATATTTCTACCATACTTCTTCTGACCTCCAACCAGGAGATATTGCCTCTTCATAGTGATGTGGGTGCCAATTCAGAGTATGACCTGAGAGGGAAGCAGGCAGTGTAACAGGAGCTGCTGGAGCCAGCCATGGGTAGGAAGTGCTCAAGGTCTGGAAAGGAATTGGCAAGATGTGATAAAGCTTGCCAGCACCAAAGAGCAAGAATGGCAAGAACTTTGTGAAGACAGTGCAATGAACATAATAGGCCTGAAGAGGTTTCACCTTACAGTAGACTAAAAAAGAGTGAGGAAAAAAATTATTTCTGGTTGACCTAATTTAGGAACTTTGCTTCCTCCCAGTATTTCCTCAGTTATGATAGCACTGCTTGTTAGATTAAATATGAAACTCCATTAACTGCTACTTAGTCCCAATACCACAGAAAAATTTTGAACAGTTACTGTGAAAAGTTAATTTAATATTTTATTCTCTATTTTTTTAAACAGGAATTAAATGGGAACCTGATGAGAACGGAGTCATTGCATTTGACTGCAGAAACAGAAAGTGGTAGGCAACTGATGACTGTCAGTGTTTAAGAAATTTGAAATAATGAAAAGTTCAGTATTTAAAAGTAGGTTTGTCTTTCATCTCAGGTACATCCAGGCAGCAACTTCTCCAAAAGATGTGGTGATTTTAGTGGATGTCAGTGGCAGCATGAAAGGGCTTCGCTTGACTATTGCAAAACAGACAGTTTCATCTATTTTGGATACCCTTGGAGATGATGACTTCTTCAATATAATTGCTGTGAGTGTCTCAGGATTTTTTTTTTTTTAAGTATTTTTCTTCCATCATTTCTTGCTATCTGTCATGTTTTACTTCACATAAGCCACTTGAAAAATGTTGCAGACAGGTGATGGATAAGATGACATCTGAACCCACTGGACAGACATTGTGTTTGTGTTTTATCAGTGCCACATTCTTCAATAGTCAGAGATTTCAGATTGTTTGTCTGTGACTTGCAATTTGAAACCCCTTAAAGAAGTGATCTTTAGTCTGGGATTGCAAAGAATAGTTATATATATATTTCTTTTTTTATTTTGCTTGAACTTTGTTTATTACCTTAACTTTTAACTTCAGGATGTGTCTGCCTTCGCCCCTGTTTTTCCCCCTCAGCTTCTGCAATAATACAGGGGAATATGCAAAATGGGTAAAAACATAAGAATTAATAGATTTAGATTTTAGCTTTTGCTAAAGCTTGCATGGCATGATAGAATGCCAACATAACTCCTCAATGTTCATGTTCTGGTCTGAAATCTCTGTATGTGTAAGTTGTGTAGAGGTGTTTACTAACAGTGAGAAATCAGATCCTCAGTAGCTCACCTGGTGTGTGGTAGTGAGTTTTCCATGGTACAGGTACAAGTTTTAAAGCTATGACAAGAGACTGGTTTTACTGTACTTAAGAGTAATGAGATTAATCTTGTGGGTAAGGATGACTTCAAATCCAAAACTGACATCAGAACTATGATTTGCAGGGGAAGGAAGGGAGGAGGTATTGGTCGTTACATTAATTTTCTTTTGCTGATATTCTCTTGCTAATACTTTATAAATAAATAGTTTTCTCCAATGTGTAAATGTCTTCAACTTCTTGAATATAAGAAAGATTTTGGCCTTTTTTTTTGCTACAAGGGAAATGTCCTTTGTGTACTAAATTAAATTACCCCAGAGACACAAGTGTAAATCATTGAGATTCTATAGAAAATGAAATATATGTGCATGAAGTATATGCACATATACAGTATTTTTAATGTATAGCAAGCAGTTCAGACTATCTTTCATATTAATCTCTTTGCATGATTATTGCATAATTAGTAGAAACTCATGTTGTATAAAGATATATTACATACTTTGTAAAAGAAAGATTTACTGTCCTTAATAAAAATGTGATTAACTGTAATCTAAATGACTTCTGTAAGTTGAAAGAATGTTTCAACTAGAGTAATTACTAAGATGCCTGGCCAGCCAATTTTTGGTGCATAATCTCTGTTTATCAGTAGTTGTAACAGTTACTGTGAATTATCTAGGAAGAAAAAAAGAAAAGTTGTTTTTTTAAGTGAAAATTTTACTGTGGGAAAATCAAAAGGCTCACCTACAACAAAAAAAACCAAACAAAAAACCAAAACCATACATAGCTTGAATCCAAAGTAATGATTTTGCCTAAGTAGTACAGCAGAAATAACATGCAAATACTTTTAAAAAAAGCTTTTAAAAAGTAGCTTCTTTCATGCTTTTTAATCTATGAAAAAGCTAATTGTCACTTTTTCCAATTTAAAGTTTATTTGAACATGAACTGAGCTGTATGTAAAACACCATGGAGTCACAGAATTTTTTACATAACTTACTGTCAAATTACACAAGCTTCTGATCACTGAATTTGTGTTGGGAAAAGGAAAGAATCACCCACCTGAGCCTTTCCTCCCAGTTGCCCAGGCTGGAATGTGCCCAGCACCTCCCTGGGGCCCTTCCAGCCCCTTTGCTGCCCCTCCAGTGTCTCCCCTCTCGGGGTGAGGTGCAGGTGCCTGAGGCAGCTGAGCCAGGGGCTGGTTTCCAGCAGCAGTTCTGTCTTTGCAGCTTCTCCAGGCCCTCCTGGCTGGACCTTCCCTGCTCATTGTTGTCCCCCTCAGCTGTGTCACCCACGGCCACGGTCCCTCAGGGGTGTCCCCAGCTCAGCCTGGCTCCCTCAGGGGTGCCCTCGCCCTGGCGTGGGTCACTCACAGCCCCTGGTGTCCAGCAGCACATCCCTTTCACCATGGCACTTTCCCAGCTGTGATGCAGATGTTTCCAGCTGCTGATGGCTCTCTCCAGCCTGCTGTGCCTGCATTTGGGCACCTTGCAGTGTCTGCAGCCACAGCTGCTGCTGATGGAACTGCCTGTGAGGGCACAGGGCACTTGGTGGCCCTCTCCCACACTGCAGCCCTCCTGCAGTGCAGAAATTCTGAATTTTTAGGTAGAAACCAAATTATGTGCTAATTACATAATTTGTCTGAGGTAATTTTTTCCACTGTAGGTTCTCTCCTCTCTTGAACCTCTTTTAGAACTGATCTGTGTGTCTTTGTTTAAATAAGTAGAAATAGCAATGAAGAATGTGTTTTTATGCCTACCAGCTCAGCTGTTTAATTTCATTAGGACGTTGCTGTGCAAGTGTGAACATGAAGGTATTAATTGCATTGAAAGAGGTACCACAGAAATGTAGGGGCAGCAAGAAGAACGTGACAGGAGTGGTGGCAAAGGGGTAAAGTGCTGTCCTGTTGCCTTGGGGTTCTGCAGGAAGAGCTTATAGGGAGTTGTTTTGTACTAAGAAAAGGAATCATGGAATATGCTGAGTTAGAAGGGATCCATCAGCATCATCAAATCCAACTCCTGGCCCTGCTCAGGACACCCCAAGAATCCCACCAGGTGCCTGAGAGCGTTTTCCAAACATTCTTTGACCTCTGGCAGGCTTGATGCTGTGACCACTTCCCTGGGGAGTCTGTTCCACTCTTCAAGCACCCTCTGGTTGAAAAATCTTTTCCTGGTATATAATATAAACCTCCCCTGACTCAGCTTCCTCTTGCTGTCTCACGAGGCAAAAAAGTAACAATGTAAACAGACAAAAAATTTGTTTGCTTGAAAATGGAACAAACTAGCAAGAGAGACCTGTGCTGTGGGGAAGGGAGTGGGCAGTTCAGGGTTTTCAACACCACATTTTGAAAGGAGTTCATGGTTCAGCCCCAGCCTACCTGTGCCAGGAGGAATGGCCTGCTTTGAAAATGTGTGTGTGAAAGACATAGCAAGGGGCCACAGCAAAGCCAGTCACTGTGATTTATGTTATCTGCAGAAATTGTTTCCGAGGCATTGCTTTGACCAAGTGCCAGCGGGGCAAAGGAAATTTGTCAAGAACGGAGATGTTTTCAGTGATCAAAACATGAGACAACAAAGCCCACACAAGAGGCTGTGTGGTGTGAAAGCACTGAAAATCCCATCCAGCTTTTATCTGTAGACAAATGTTTGAGTGAGATTGTATCTTACTCTTTGTAATTCAGGCACAGCCTGCTGATGTGACAGCAGTTTCATTTGAAGGTAGGATACACACGTGTCAGTCTAAGAAATGCCCTCTGTATGAGTGGATCCCCTCTGTCTCCTGAGCTGTCCAGCTCCAGTGTGTGCAAAAATAGATTTGCTGTGCCCAGATGTGGGGACTGAACCTTCAAACAGCACAGGCTGCTCCTTGCTCAGACTGACTGCTCTGCAAGGCCGCTCCGAATCGTTGCTCTGGGAGGGCTCCTGGGCATCTGAAGTCTCAGACAAATGGCCAAGCACCTCCCTCTCTCCCCAGACCAAAATCTGAGGTGGAATAAGAGCTTTTTTAGTGTGGGAAATCTGGACAAGCAGTGTGTACTTACTGGATGAAGTAAAATTTTGAACTTGAATGACTATGACTGTCAGGATGGCTTTATTACCCACAGTGATTAACAGAAGCTCCAGTGTTATGTATTTTTGTATATCTATGTGTACATATATATATAGATATAAATGTATATATTAGGAAGCAGAAAAACTGTAGGTCTTCCCAGAGAACAAGCATAAAAGGATAATGTTAAAGATCATTTTAGCTTTCATGGGTGGATTGTTGCAATATCCATCTGAAATTGATGGACTAGATGATTGAATTGCAAAAAAAAATAAATATTGAAATACAGGAGTGATTTTCTGCTGCCTATGTTAAAATTTAAGGTCAGTTCACTGGTAAATGAACAGAGATATCTGCAACAACAAGAGAAAAGGCATATTTTTCCATTTCGCTTTGAAGTATAATTCCAAGTCAAGCATTAAATTAACAATATTATCATAAAACGAGTACTAATTTTGTCAAATGCTGAAAATTTTAAAATGCTTTTATACAAACTCCACATTGAATTAGGAAAATATTATCTGAGCCAAGAATGTTAAATTAATTTTACTGCTTTAGACACACCCTTTTAGCAAAATTGATTAGAATAAAAGTATTTTTTAATTCAAAGCACAGTAGTATAGCTCCCAGTATTCATATGTAGAATTTTCTAATATAAATAGTCACCTCTTTTTTTTTTTATTCCTATAGAATAGACCATGGATAAATTTACTTTTCAGCCTGCCTGAATAATCAGTCTCTGTAGAGCTGATGTGTGAGCAGGCTGACAAAGAGAGGCAGCCAAAATAAACCTCCATATGAAGTCCCCAGGCAGTGGGCTGTGCTTGTGTGCCACTTTTTCAGCCCAGTAAACTATGGAAACACCAATTCCTTTGGTTCCTTTTCTGGATTGGCATCTTAGGCTGGGCTGAATTTGATATCTGAATATGCTTTAATATAATGTTTTATAATAAATATTTTATCTGAGTATTGTTGCACAACAAAACGGAATTTAATTTATTTCTGTGGCCCTTGTGCCAGGCAGCCTAAATGTGACAGAGAAGAAATCTGGAAAATGCTAATGAAAATGTGTACTACTTGTGTAGGTGTGCTAAAACCATATATATCTCATTTTCAGAATATGAATAATATCTTATTATAGAATGTAGGCCAGCAACTCTCTAACTAACTCTATGGTTTCTCTTAGTCCACATTTTAGCCCACTTACATTTTTATGCCTATTGTGCAAAGAAGCAAGAAGAAGGACAAAATAATGTGAAGTAATAAGACAGCTAACTATGTAAATAAAATAATAAACATCAGTGTAATTACATGTTCAACTTACAAGAGTAAACCGGGGTTTTCGAAGAAGAGCTCAGAAAGGAAGGCAATTATTTTTGACCTTCCTCCCCTCAGCAAAACAGGCTATTCCAGCTGTTGTGCTGGTATCAGCTCTCCCAGCTGTCCCTACTGTCACGTGCAGAGATGTCACATGCCAGGACATGGAGCAATGGGACGTGTAACACTGGGAAATGCAAGAACCCTTGAAAAGCCAAATGCAGGCTGTCACTGAGATAAATTAACAAGACATCTATGCTGGGCATTGCTGGAGAGGGCAGCACTTGTTAATCAGCTCAGGAAGTTTTTTCACTAAATATGAAATTTTGCTTGTCAGAAGAAATGCAGGACTAAGTCCAAGTTACTGATGAGGTAGTGGGGAGGTGGAGGAGGGGAGAATTCTTCACTTCTTGCACTTGCAGATTTGGCACTGTTAAAAGAAAGGCACCACCAATATCACTGTAAAACACCCTATGACAAGGGGAAAGAAATCAAATATCTGCTGTGAAGCACAAGTTAGGTGTTTTACTAGAAAGTTACAGTTGTACTAAGGATCTTATCAAGTGGATACGCAAATTTAAGTAGCAAATGCTGCTTGAATGCTTTCACATGTTACATCAGAATTCCAGTTTTTGTGGACTTAGATACTCTTTTGGGAATTTCATTAGGAACTGAAATAATTCTATGCAGTGAATTTTTCCATCTGTTTATATTTGAGATTTAAAAAAATGATTAGAAAGTGTATCCAATTAGTAAAGAGATAAAATATTAAATAGGTCAATAAAATGCACCCTTGCAAGAATTCAAACCATGAGAAGCTTCTATACCTTCTTATATAAAGATTTTTTTTACTGTACTTTCATTTATATCTACAATAGATGCACAACACAGAGAATACTTCCAAATTGTGCTTTTTATCTTGGAACACCATTAGATAATATATTCCTTTTCACATGTTGGCACCATCCAGTTACTTCTGCCATGTATGCTGCATTGCTTAACATATTTTTGGTAGGAATAATCTTAAGGTGAATTGGATGCCACAACTGGAAATAGTGACAATTTTTCTGGGATTCAGAATGATCAATATCTACGTTTTCTGTGTAATTGTGTTCTCTGTGTGAGAGTGAAAATTTTTAATTACTCTTTTCTGAAGCAGGTTGCTGTAGGGGGCTGTGAAGGGACTTGAAGCACATCCTCTCTAAAAGCATCAGTGCCCTTTATCCTGCACAACCCCAAAGGCTCAGTGGGAAACTACTGGGAATCTCTCTGGGTTGTGATGCAGCTGCAGTCTCTGTGAATAGCCTGATGGCATGAGTTACTCAAAATAGTAGTTAAATCTTTTGGAAATCTAATGGACAGAAATTACAACTATTTACATGCAAGGCCTGATAGAGTAGGAACTACTTTCATTTATTTGCTGGTAGTTATAAACCCTAAAAAAAAAAAAAAAGAAAAGAAAAAAGTGGTGTTACTACAACATTAGGAAACCTTGAATTTACTTGCATGCAGGTGTTTAAGCCTTTAGCATTTTATTGCATGTTGGCAGACACTGTGCCTGGTGTGATATAAAGATAAATATGTATGCTCTTGTAATTTCCAATGACAGCTACAGAGATAAAACTAAGAAGAAGCTTAAGTGGAAAGTATCTTGATTAAAGAACATCTGAGAAAAACCTGTATATGACCAGAAAAAAGCTTGGGAGTAAGGGCTGATGTACCAGTCTGTCACAGATTTTCAGTATTTTATTTTTTAAAATGGAATGGAGTATGGTTTTGACTTTGGGCTATAATAGGAGCTGCTGTGTCGATTTGGCATTATTATTTTGCAATGACTCTCTGGAGATAGATTGGAAAGTAGTCTGAAGAGAGAAACTGCAGGGGAAAGTACATCACTTATCAGATCAATAAACTGTTGTGAGGCTGAGATGCACATGGGACACTCTGGGTGACTCTAAACTGCTCTAGAAGCCTTTGCCTTGTACTTTGTATTAACTATGGAACAATAGAAAAGTCCATACACTCTCATACATTGAAATAACATTGATGGCAATAAAGCAATTAGGGAAGCATGCAAATCTGCTGCAGAAATTTTGTGTGTATATCTTTCAAATATCTTTTTCTTGTTTGTCTGTAAGCAGTTCCTGTGCTGATGCTGATATTAATGATCTGTATATCCAGTAACGGCGAGTTACTCTGGGTTTATATTCCCTTGTAGCTGAGGACTGAGTCTGGCACAGTGCCTTCATGCAGTTCAAATTAAATACTCTTCCCTATGCAGGAGTAATTATGTGGTGATGAATGTGGTGAGCAGTGAGTGCACTGCTGGAGTGAATGGTGACGACAGGTGTCCAAAGTGGATCAGGTTGCAGGGGTCTGTGGGGTAGAGAGAGGACTGGTGTTAAATTGAAGGGAGTAGAGCAAATCTGGAGCTACAGGCAGATAGAGACAGTGAGAATTCACAGTGACCCCTGTCTATGCAGCTTTTTGTTATGAGTCATTTATTGGAGAGCTTGCTTTGCTCCCACTGAGGTGGAGGAAGAAGGGAGTAAATGCTTAAATTAATCTAATGAAATGTTTTCCCTGATTGTTTTTGTGTTGTTTGCTGTGGATTTCCTGATTCACTTAATCCTTTATGAAAGGATGAAACCACCTAAAGCCTAGATGCAAAGCCCTTACAGTTTGATCTGTAATGACTTATAAAGTTACCTTCTTCTACAGGAGATTAAATTAGCAGGAGAAGGAATGCAGTTAAGGCTCTACCTAGAAAACTATTTGTTGAAGGTACTTCTTTATTAATTTCACCTGTGTTCAAAGGTTTAAAAGATTGAAACGAGTCCAAACTTCAATCAATTGTCCATTACGAGTTCTACTGACTGCAGATGAGTTTTCATTTTTTAATGCTTGGGATGCTTCTGAATGTAGGACTAGGCTAACTTACCTACGCACTGTGAAAAAAACAGATAATTCCATCAAGGTCTGTGACATATTCATGACTTTATGTGTAATAAGCCACTGCTTGACTGAAATTTTGAAAACTGTAAGTCATTTAGAGGATTAATTCAATTTACAGATTTTTTTGGTGTAGTTGTTCCAGTATCAACCTTTTAAAATGTTAGACCATGCCACAAATATTTTTCAGGACTTTTCTTACATGTAGAAAAGAATTGAGAGTTCATTTTGTGATGTATCAAACATGATCTCTTAATATTATCCAGATTTAAATTTGAGGGATATTTTTGCCAGCTAGTGGTATATAGTGCCCTTAAGTCCACCTGAGTTTTGACATCCATTCAACGCTCCTTTAGAAGTATAAAACTCTGAAAAATTAAGAATCATGTAAAAGGAAAAGAAATACCACAGCCAGTATTTAGAAATGAACAAAATCCTTTTGTTCTTGCTTTCTGTGCATATTTCATTCACTGTAGTTCTAAGTCATTAAATTGACTTGTATCTTGCGAGCTTTTAATTAAATTTTTCATCATACTTTGTATTTCCCTCTGTAGTATAATGAAGAACTCCACTATGTAGAGCCGTGTCTGAATGGAACATTAGTTCAAGCAGACAGAGCCAACAAAGAGGTAAGGAATGAAAGTAACAAAACAGTGGAGAGCTGGGATGCAGTGGGTAACAACGTGCTATAATGATCTTTTCCTAGTACAATGCATTCCATTATTAAAATTTATTAATTATTCTACTCATACCATTTCAAAGGAGTTTTATGTGACTCCATAGAAAGAAAGAAATAATCTCCTAGTCAATTTGGTTGAATAAACTTAATGGAAAATTGCAGGAGTCATTGAAAATATACTGTTAATAAAGTTTGGTAATTACTTTAAGTAAAATATTTCAACCACTTTAAATTGAACTATCATTCTGTTAACAAAAATTACTGAGGAAGAGATTGCATTCTTAACTCAAAGTAACATTAAAGTTGAAGCAAAATCTCCAAATAAATGTAGTACTATAAAAGAATTTAACATTCCAAACAAGTCTGTCAATGTAATAATGTACTCATTTAATAATGTTCTGTGAAAATGTTCATATTACTTTCATCCTGCTAGACTTTTTTAGGGAAAAAAAAAATGCATTATGGTGACTATAGTGCAAATTTTATTTGAAGAGAGATTGCAGTATGAATCTCTAGCTTGAAGTTTAGTTTATGGCCTGACAGTTTTCTGCAGTGGTTCTGTGCAGACACACTTTAGGAGCTGAAGTGAGATTGTTTATGCCGTGTGAAATGATGAAATAAGATGGTTGAAAAGCCCTGTGATTCCTGAAGGGGGAAAGGCCTGTTAAAATGAGCCACGTCTGTTATTACAGAGCTTCTTCCTTGCTAAGGCTTCCTCTCTTCCTAAAGTTTTTTGTCCACCTGTCCTGAGTCTTGCCTATGCCTGGAGAGGGCAGCAGTCGTATGTCTTTCTTTAACTAGTTTCTATTTTAACTAAAAGAAAGTAAAAAGGTAAGTTTCAGGTCAACACTGAATTCTGCCCAACACGCAATGTTCATTTGTGCTCTCCTTGTCATGGGTCTGTTACAGGAAGTAGGGAACACAGCTCTGAAAACAGCCTGTGAACCGTGTCAGTGCTGGATCTCTTTATGTTTACCAAGACAAAATGATTTTTGATGTTTTTATCCTGATCCTTACTCTAGTTTATTACTCCCAAGAGTTCTTTGCATTTTATCTGTGTCCTACAGAAATTATTCTTCATGGGCTTCTTCTTTTTATATATTTGATATTTACCACTGTAGGTATCTAAATATCATTTGGTTGCTATGTGGGCATGAATTGTTTCTAATAATTTAATGTTGAAGTCCCTTATTTATGAATTGTGATCAGCTTTCTGAACAAGCACTTTATTGTGGGTGCATCAAATGAGCCACATGAAATCTGTGCAAGTTCTAGATGCAGACCTACAGATTCAAATGTATTGCCCAGGTGTCCTGTCTGGAATGAATCCTACAGTTAACCTTTCCATCATTCTGCAACTGATCAAAATGCAGATTACCCCACACCCATATGTTACTTAATGTCAGATTTATTTTAATTTAATTGATCAAAAAGTTTTTATGCCACTCAGATGATGCTCAGATTTTATGAACAGAGCTCAGTTTTTCAAAATAACTAAGTAAAAGTTCATATTTTGTTTTTCAGAGTAAACATTGATATAATTTCTGGTTAGTGAAATTATTCTTTTATTTATTTATTTATAGAATGACTTTGTTCTTTGTCTATAAACTGAATATGCAAGGTTTGGGGGAATAATTAAATATGACCTTTTTCTAGTTGGTTACATTAGTGAGGTAGTTCATGTTCTTTCCTTGAAAGGCCAGGACTAGAGAAAAAACCTGAGATAGGTAGCTTGTAATAGTTTGGTGCATTTGTATATACCATCACTTTGCCAATCTTCATTTCTTTCTTATATATGAGCTTATATGTTCTTATATCATTTTTCTAGACACGGTAACGAAGTTAAAAATTTATTTGCCTAAACACTAGAAGGCACAAAAGTTTCATTGTCCCCAGTATAGCTGAGAGTACAGAGTAAAGATTGTCCAAGGAGGTAGACAGCTAGTTAATCCTACACAAGTAATTCAGTTATCATGCTCCTGAAGCCAGTTAAAAACAGCTTTCTGAAATATCTGATACTGTTGTAAGATGTGATACTGTGTGATTTGACTGTACTGACATAGCAAATTTACCTGGGGGCCTCATCAAAACCTCACTGAATTAACTAGAAAAGTTTCTCTTGCATTCATAGCTCTTTGGTCAGGCCCAGAGAAAAAAGATGTCCTAAAATGTTGTTCATGTGCCCATTCCAAGACTGGTCCAGAGCTGTCAGAGTATTTAGCTGTGTTTTGAACTTATCAAAAGCATTCAACTGTTTAGGTTATAACTTTTATTTCTGTGAGTCTCACAGATACACAAGATTAGTCCTGTAGCCTTTTTTTTTTTTTTTTTTGTGTGTGTGTGTGTGTAATTGCCGCTGATCCATTGTAATATCAGAAAAAAGTAGATAAAATTACACTTTCTCAACCAGTCTTATAAGGTAAATACTCCTTTGCAAGTTCACTGGTAATAATATTAACTCTTTCTTTTGTTTATTAAATGATAAAAACCCCAAGAAGAACATCAAGACAAACACTGTGTTTTGTAGCTTTTCCAAGCAGTCATTATCAGCACGTGGCCGTGTTTCTGTACTGGCAAAGTAGAGCAGGAGAGTGACAGGCAATGTTTTGATATAATCTATTGTTTCCATTTACATATGGCTACATGTGCCTGATTTTTTTGAATTCCAACCTAGGTCTGAAAATGTAGCTATATATTTAGTTCTGAACTTTCTATCCTTCATTTTGATGTCAAATATTCTCCTCAATTGACTTGGTGTGAGGATGATCACATCTGTTACACACACTACAAGCTTTATTAGCACCAAAAGAAATGTGAGTATTGTAAAAAAGTTACAACACTTTTTCTTTAGCTGGCAGATATCTATTGTCAAATGATAACTTTAAATAGAAACAATTAAAATTTGCTGTAGTGGTATTTCATATTGATATAGTTTCCTTTTATGTGGAGAGAGGAGATATGTGGTGCTGATGATTGCAGGGACTAATTTTTTAACAGTTCACTCTACCACTCTTTTCTGTTGCTTTTAATAGTCCTGACCTTTCTTAAGACACATATCACTTAATGCAGCACTGTGGCTGGAAACCTGCATGGAACCAAATAGTTTTACCAAACTATTAGCTTATGCTGAATAAACTTAAATTTCTACCATTTTGGCATTATTTTTCTCTCCCTCTCTCTCTCTCTCGCCCTTTTTTTTTTTTTTTGTTTGTTTGTTTGTTTGTTTGTTTGTTTGTTTGTTTGTTTGTTTGTTTGTTTGTTTGTTTGTTTGTTTGTTTGTTTGTTTGTTTGTTTGTTTGTTTGTTTGTTTGTTTGTTTGTTTGTTTGTTTGTTTGTTTGTTTGTTTGTTTGTTTGTTTGTTTGTTTGTTTGTTTGTTTGTTTGTTTGTTTGTTTTGTTTTGTGTTTTTTTTGGTGTTGTTGTTTTTTGTTTTTTTTACCATAGTATATGAGTTCCAATAT
>VXBB01001140.1:100292-135734 GCA_013399915.1 Illadopsis cleaveri | reverse complement strand
CCCTTTTTTTTTTTTTTTTTTTTTTTACCATAATATATGAGTTCCAATATAAAAAAATTCCCATCAAATGATCCTTAAGGAAAAAATCCCCCCTGTATCATGCACGGATGCACACCCCAGCTCTTCCTAACTGCATCTAGGTTCATCTGACATCACTTGTACCAAATACAGACAGTTCTTAGGAGCAGAGATAAGAAATGACTCTGAGATATTTGGTGCTTTTAATCTCATGAGGAAAGCAGCTGTCTCAATAAAATAAATAACGTCCCAATAAAAATTGCGCTCACAGGATCAGTACCCCAGTCTATATTTGTCTTGAAATAATTTATTGAAGAACTACTTTGCTATCTTTCTGCAAGGCTCACATCTTCTCAAATGGGATCTTTCCACTCTGAGAATGTCACTGCTGAATCGTGTTTAATCTCTCAACTTTAACAAAACAAAGAATCAGAATCTAGAAGAATAGCTGTGCTTCTCACTTGCACTTCATNAGTCGGCTGTCAACCAGAACCCCCAGGTCCCTTTCTGCCTGGGCACTGTCCAGCCACACTGTCTCAGCAGAATAAATAGGGTTAAATTATACTGACTAGGGGCAGCCGGGCCAGGGCTGGGTGTGGGGACAGACCAAGCCCTCTTCCCCAAGGAGAGCCCAAAGTGCTGTTCGCTGCTGCTGAGGGGACTCTGTGGTGCCGGCAGGGCCAGCCCCGCTCACCCCTGGCCGCAGCCTTGGCTTCCCCAGGCCCAGGCGTGAGGGGATCCTGCGTTTGCCGCCTGGGCCACAGCCGGAGCCTGTTCTGTTCCCAGGCCTGCCTAGGTAAAACGAGTCCTGGGAGCGTCTCCAGGGAATGGAAGGATTTTTTTGTAGGCTACAGGAAACAGCTTCAGCCTCAGGGCTCACAGCAGCCTGGGAAATGAGTGAGTGCTTCTTAGTGGTGGTGATGCTGAATATTCAGTGGGATTACGGGTAGCAAATAAACATGCTCTTTCACATTCGGGGATGGGTTGCAGGAGCTCTTACCCATAATGTTCAGGGAATGTAACAGGCTTCCACAGAACCAGACTTTCAGAAAATTCAATTAGTCTTAGAAAAAAAAAAAAAAACAGGCTGTCTGGTTTATACATTTTCGTATTGGAACACTGTCACTCTTGATCCCCTCCCACCTCTTCTCTTTTTGGGATGCAAACAGTGTTGTAAACGCAGCGTTAATTCCACACATCGGCTCTAGAACATTTACAATTATTTTCTAGACCACAGTAGTAAGAGAACTACTTACCTAAAAGAAAAAAAATCCACTCTCATTAAAGTATGAAAAAGCATTTAGAGCATTGTAGCTCTTTTATATCCACACTCTCCCTTCAGCAATGTATTTTATTTTCTCTTGCAAGCATCAGGAAAGATATTACAAAGCCAACTTCAGTTCCATCCCTCTGCTTTCATTTTTCTCTGTCTTTCAGGTAAGAACATATACCTGACATTAGAGTAAAATCTGTACCAAGTGCACACAGAAGAAGGAAGCTGCATTTCTCTTTGAATAGCATCCCAGTTATTATTGATGAAGCATTCTTTTCCTTTACAATCTGCGGGTTTTATTCCATTTGCATCTTTACTTAAATTAAGAGTTACGATTCAACTGTATTATCTGAACTGAATTCTCCTCTCACAGCTATATTAATAAGGGGTGAAAAGCTAGACTTAATTTGTGTGATAGTGGAACTCAAGTTAGCCAAAGGTTCTTGATCCTGCATTGTTTTATTAAGTAAAGAGAGCAGTCAGACAAAAAAGAAAATACAGCGTGAGTACTTTTACCTCTACAATGTTCAGCCTTGCTAAATGAATGTTTTGAAGACTGGTACAGATTTCACAGTGATTGGTGAAGCAGAAGCAGGAATGTTGTTTGAGCAAGCCTAATCTAACCCCTAACAAGTTAGGTGATTAAGACCACTCCTTTGTTAAAGCATTAATAAATGTCTGGTGTATTACAGGAGATTTTTGGGGGACACCAAATACATTTAGTATCATTAAGCATTTTAACGTTTAACACATCCATGAATTTTTGTGATGGGAAAGGAGCAAAGGTTGGAGAAAACATGTTTTCAGCCCCCAGTCTCCAGCATGTAATGTGCTTTCTTTAGGAAAGTGTGAAGATACTTTGAAAGAAGTAAGGGTTCTAAGCATCTAGACCTCTCTCCTGCCAGCTTAAAGAATGGCCAAGTAATGCAGACTTGAGTTGTAAATCTTCACATAACTTTAGGTTTTTTACTGCTAGCAACAAGCTACAAGGAGGAGATGCTAGTATAATTAGTAGAATCTGTTTAGAAACTTTCCCAGGTTTTGAGCAGGTTGTTCTATTAGTTTTCTGCAAAAGTGCTGCTTCTGTAAGTGCTTGTTGTGTGTAGCTTTCAGAGCAATGAGGATCTAATTGAACCTTGAATTACTCTCAGGTACACTTCAGAAAGCATTCTGCTTTTCAGAAACCTTATTGAATGGAGTTTACTTGATGTATTTGTAAAAGACAAAGTTACAACTTCAGGTGTGACAGTGATGTGAGTGGTGTTAATATGTGTGCCACCAGTTTTCCTAAGACACACATCAGCAACCCAGTACTAGAATTCTTCCAAGATAGAGTGTCTCAGCTTTCATTTTACAATAGGAGAATATATTAATTTGGTTTTGGAATAATTATAATGACAGGTGATATGGCAGGTGTCACTGTGTCTCCACTTATTTCTAAACGTTTTCACAGCCCAGCAATTGTCGTAGTTTTTTGTGTTGGCACAACCTACAGTAAAGTTCAGTTTAGATATGTGCGTATTGTAAGCTATCCCTAATTTGCAGAATTTGCTTTAAGTTTTGTTTATCACAAAAATTAAATCTGTAATTACACTGGGTAGCATAACTGAGGTTGAAATTAATCTGTGATCCTAAATGTGGTTTAGTAATATAAAATATGCAAGGTATATTTGAATTTTACCAGACTAGTTTATAATTTGGCATAAGTGTTAAACAGCTGCTACCTTGAAGTGTATCAATTTGCTATACACAAATTTAAAAAAGAGTGGGAAATAGTTCAGACACTATTCTGTCACCGTCTGCACTTTCTCCACAAATTACAAACATGTGGAACTGCCTATTTTAATACTGGTTTTCTTGGGCCAAGAGGTTTTCATCTTTGAGAAACTCCATGTTACAATTTACCTACCCCAAAGGAATTGGATGACAATCTGATTTAATGTAACTTCAGATTTAAAGTAACAATATTACAATATACATTCCTCTTTTATATGTTTTTTTAATGTACTATATATGGGTTGAGGACATTTCCCTGTAAATGTTTCCAGATGAAATATATCATCTTCTAGATGCACAGATAGGCACAGTAACTCCAAACTAAATCAAGAACTTACCCCAGCGTAAATTCGAGTGACAGAAATAGACAGATGTAGTGTATAACTTCCAAAAAGCTTTTATTTTTCTATGCAATTACCAGAAATTAAATAACCAGAAGACTGATTCAGCAAAGAAGCTGAGTGAAATTGCCAGTAAGAGGTTGGTAAATACAAATTTTGCATATTGAATTTTATTTAAGCAAATTACTTTTGCATATTTATCTATCCATCTCTGTCAGATCTCAAAAAAAAAAAAAAAAAGAAAAAGAAAAATCAACTGCATTGCTTGGCTGTTAAAAACCCCAAAACAGTAAAGTCTCACTAAAGTCTACTCTTATTTTAAAACTGTCAAGCTGTTACAGACCCTCAAAACTTTCAGTAGCCCCCGACCACTGAAATTTGGTCTGACGTTTTCTATTGCAGTAACTGATTTACTTAAGAAGAATTTGGTTTTCATCTGAGTGTATTGAATCTTGAGCTCTTCATTCAGCATTGTTTTTATGATTATTTTTTCCAAGAAAAGCCCCCTTCTTTTCCAATACAATGTGTTAGGAAACAGAAGGGGTTGGATAATCATTATAGGGTAACAGTAATTGCCCTGACAAAGGATTTGGAATGGGGTGATGCCTAAATGCATTTTACACATGTGCTGCACATTCATCTGTCAGTACATGTGGGTAAACCTCCCTGTGACACACAAGTGAACATCACTCTCCCACCTCACACAGGCCTTCTGATCGTTTTTTTTTTCTTTCCTGTTTATGTGCTGATGTAGTCCATCTTCACAAATCTGACAAATCTTTGCCAAGAATGTCCCAGGACCATTTGGAGTTACAGCATGTGTGGATAGGCATGGGAAGTAATCCTAGAAGTAGCAGAGACTTGCAGTAAAGCTGACAAGGAAACCTGGAGGAATGTTGAACTCTGAGGATGATAATGATGCTTTTCTGTAGGAAGCTCAACTTTGTCAGACAGTGAATAGCAAATATCATGCTTTTCCAGTGTAACTGTACAACTGCTAGCATGTATCAGTTGTGAACTGTTCCTTTGTGGAATCAGTGGAAAATGCTGTATTCATTGGCTTGAATCCATGGTCCTGTACCCAGTCTTATTTGTGTATTCCTACTCATCATCAGTGGTACCTTATTTTTTGTAAACAGAAAAATAAACATTTAAACAAATAAATAAAACATTTGTGCAAGGTACTGGGACTCCTGTGCAGCATCTTGGCTTAAAAAGAATAGAATCAAAACTTTGGTGGTTGTAATAAAAATTAAAATCAATTCACTAATTCTGAAGCCCTAAAGTAAATAAAAATAATTTTAAAAATGCATTCTTTTTTTTTTCTATATAAGTGGGAAGAGTAGAGATGAGGATTTGATTTGGTCAGTTTATGAGAAGAAACTTGCTATTGGTTTCCTTCTGTTTTGTCAGAACCAGAGAGAGATAATATAAAGAGAAACAGGTTTCCAGGACTTCCAGGAGAGGGATCTGCTATAAACCATAGCAAGCTCAACTTACTGAGTGATGTATCTCTGTGTGTGAGGCTTCAGGTGGTGTTCTCATGTTAAGATGCATTAAAGCAGCCTGTGAGGTCTTGTAATCTGTGTGCCAATTAAAAGGTGAGCCAAGCTCACCCTTGTGACAGCTTTGTCATGATGCTGGGGAAAAATCCATTGGCAGAATTCTGCAAATGTTTGCTCTGGTAAACATGAATGCTGGGCATTGGGGATTGCCTCAGCTGGCATCTTCTGTGCTTCTTCCTGTGTGTCTGAGATGGGCTGGTTGTCACAGCTCTTACCTGGAATTGAAGAGTTGGAACTCAGTTCTCTGTTAATGTATCATTACCTGCTTTCAAATGTGTTTGTTTCCTCAGATGTTAAATGAAGATGGCTGTAGTTTGTTCTTTTCCTTTTATTCTTGTTTGAAAGGGATAAAAACTTTGAAGGTTATGGAGTATTCTTATATTATTTTAGTGAAAGCCAAAGAATTTCCCTGATGATTGTGCAGAGACTGGGTCCTATTATTTGCTTGGAGGGTGACCACTCTCCATTTGCTTCCAGAATACAAAAATCTGTCATCTTCTTGTGATCATAGATACCAGTCAGCTTGACTAATCTCAGTAAACCTTGTGAGGCCATTAGAGCAGCCTCTAAGATAGAGATCAGTAAAAGGAGTTGCCTTGGAATTTCCTGAAAATTGCCACCAAATTAGCAAATTATTCTTCAGGTTTTGTATGGGATACATAAATCAGTGTCTCATTTTGACTATAAGTTTGACAGTGTCTGCCACAAAGGAAAAACTGAGTTTCTGGCCTTCACCTCAGAAGAGTTTTTAAATTGCTTGCAATGACCTGGAATCAGGAAAGGAGAATCAAATTCTTGCCTGTGTTGAGATTGCCCCCTCTACCTCCCTAACTTTGCCCACGTCCTGAATCATGACAAGTGCTCTGAATATGTATCAACTCCCAAGAACAGATTTGCTGTAATATATTGCTTAACTTGAATTATTTGAAGTCATTAGCTCTTAAATTCTAGTAAATCAAAAGTAGGAAAGTAAGAAAAGAAGTTACAAAAATGCTAGTTGCTATCATATTTTGAGACACAATTTTGCCTAATCCCTGAAGAATGAAAACTTAGTGTAATCATCTAACCAAGTATGATCCCAAATCCCTACAGCTGTTCATTTAACTGTGAGGCTAGAAAAGGGGAATACACTAGGGTGTACCAAAAAATGCTTTCAACAACCTCATTGCAAGAGAAATTCCAAGTTCAATCATGATAGTTGGTTATGAATTTGTCCTCCTGTTCAGTTATGCCAAAACCATATGCAACAGTGGTGTGATTTTAATGTTCTGTGTGACTGTCCCATGACACACAGAATATGAAGGACAATAAAAACCATCCTGGGTTTCTGCTCATTTAAGTTCTGAAAGACCTCATCCTGACTTACCTGCACATGTGGATTTGTATCCTCATTCTCTTCAGCTCATCTTTCAGACACTTCTGGATGATCACAGACACCTCCCCAGCTGAACCCTTCCATGCTTCCTCACACAACTTCTGTGGAGCTCTGACCCTGTAATTTTGTAATCAGACATCAATGTCTGACTGTCATAATTGTGTGCCTAATTTGCATTCAGAGTTTCCAAGACTATGCATGCCAATTAGGTATATGAGTCTACAATTAGACCTTGCACATTCTGGTATTTGCACATGGAAATTAAGCATACAGTTGCCTGGGAATGTTTGTGCACACAGTTGGACAGATACCCCAGTCAAACAAGAGCCTCAAAATGACAGCAAAAAGAGACTGAGATAAACCAGTTTATTGCTAAAAAGAGCTCTTTAAGCTGTAAAGTTGAAGTGTGCTTTTTGACTCATTAAGGGTTGGGGACTCCAAATTTTTGAGATCTGTTTGGTTTTTGAAAGTTACTGAAAGTGGAATTAAGGTGGTTTATATCTTATTCTGAAATCACATATTCTTTTTTTTAAAACTGATATTTCAGTGGTATATGTCTTGCCCTGACATTTTTTCTCTACTAGTTGGGTTGAAATATCCTTTTCTGTTTTGCATTTCTTTTGTACTTTTTAGCCAGTTGTGAAGACTGAAATAGCACTTCAAAAAACCATTGCCTCCCCTGCTATTTACCACCGCACAGATCTTCATTTTCTTTTTGCATGTTAATAGTCTCATCTTCTTGTGTAGAACAGTTTTTAATAAGTCTAATATTAATCTTGACACTGATAAATGGCATTTACACTTCAGTGACCTAATGATTAGAATCTACCATCTTTTAGAGCTATGTATTCTCAAAGCTAAATTTCAGAAAGAATTATTTTTATTAAGTATCAGATTTCAAAAACCTAGAGGGAAAACAGTTAGAATTTATATGAAATTACTATACAAAGTGAAAAGAAAAGATGAAGATCCATAAATAGAAACAAACAAAAAACCAAAACAAAATTATTTGATTGAATAAGTAGCCAAAAACATATCAAAAACTTGATGCCTTTGCCTTATTATTATACTAACACAACCTTAGTTTAGTGTTACTTAAAGAGTCAAAAAGGATTAACTGGAAATAATTTTGTTAATTAGTGTGTGTGGTCATTTAAGCCTAAGATGTAGCTCTAAAGTATTCAGAGATCCTTAGTCATTGACAGGTCTGTTGAAACAACATTCTGACAAATGAAACCTTCTTGTTCATGTTTCAGCATTTCAGGGAACACCTTGACAAACTTTTTGCTAAAGGAATTGGAATGCTGGACATAGCTTTAAATGAAGCTTTCAACATGCTCAATGAAGTAAGTTCATGCTTTTCAGATCCTTTTTCCTTTTCACCTCCTGCTTGTTTTACCTTTTTTCAGCTGAGTTATATTTGTGAAAATGTTTTAAAATGTTTCCTGATGTATAATCATGTATTTTGTGGAAAAAATACTCAAATGTGTTAGTCTGCTGGAACATGAAAAAAACTCATCCAAACTAAGTAGGAAAATGTCTTTTGATTGAAGGATGTGCCTTGGAAATAAGAGCTCAAACGCAAATATTCTCAAAAAAAGTTTGACTTGACAAGTGTTCCTGCCTTTATGCTGTGTGATCCTAGATTAATTAATGGTTCTAATTCCTGTGTATTCATCTTGAAGGGCAATATTGATTGATTCCTTTCCAGGCATAAAATCCTAAAATGAAAAAAGGAGCATCTTCTTCCACCCACTGCTCATGTGTTCAGTTAGACAGTGTGGAACTAATGCCTTCATGTGGTGCATGCCAAAAATGACAATGGGAAAAGGTTCCTGAAGTAAAGGACACTGTAGGCTGTTTTTAGGGGTTCTATTAAGAATTGTGGGCACCAAATAGAGTCCTGGGAACCAGAAAAACAGTGTGAATGGCTCAGTGCAAGAGATGTTCTATGCTGTTCCTCCAAATCTACGTAAACTGAAAAAAAGTCAAATTGCAGAAAGTGAAGGAGGAGACCTGAAACAAGATCTGTTTTGCTTTGCTTTAAAATCTGTGAGGTAACTGAAGTTATAATGATGAATGTGGTATAAAAATCTCATTAGACCATCTGATAGTTCTGAGAATAAAGGGTTCTGACATCCCATGTGCTGAATTGTTCCCATGATGAGAGATCTGTAAGATCATGATGGGCTGTGCTACAGGTATGTTCAGCTCTCTCCAAGGTGCCGTATTGATTCCTTCTATTTATACTTTAAATGGAAGTATAATAGGTTCAATCCTTCTTGCATATAAACTTCCAGAAATCCCAGCATAAAAATCTTTTCCATTTTATAGAGGCATCTCTGCAAAGTCTCTGGGAGATTCAATTAAGCAGCCTAGGCCAGAGGAAAAGCTTCTAAATCTGCCCTTAGAACAATACAGCAAACCATTTTCCACTTTGTCTACAGGATGTGACCTTTGTGTGCCAGAAGCCTGTTCTTTGAATTATAGGTTAACCAAGGATGTCTTTTCTTCCTTAAAAAAGAAAATGGTGGGTGGATGAGGAGGGGGAAGGAGTGGGTGGTGGTGTAGGAAAGGAAAAAAAAAAATAGAGAAAGCTTTGTGTTACACAAATAGTCTATAAAAATTCTGGTTGGATTTTAAAATGCTTCAGGGGTTACACTAATTAAACTCAGTCAATTTTGCCTTGCAATTACTTTCCAATATTTGCTATGGTTGTCAAGACTTGAAGATGTTTGCTACTGATATCTTTGAAAAGCTTGTTTAAAAATCCACTTCCAAATTCTTTCCAATCGTCAGTTTCTGCCGTGTACATCACAGAGGGTGAGAATACAGAAGTGCTTGGTACAGTAGTTAGACACCTACCATGTCATGTGACAACTGCAATTATCTCTTTTGGTGACAAATGTGCTCTTTGCAGTGATTACCTTTAAAAAAAATCCTAGCCAATTAAATAAAATTCTGTGACATTTCAAAGACTGTTAATCACAACCAAATGCTGTAAATGTCAGGATGCATTGAAATTTTTGCTGCTAACTGATGAATCACTGAGTTAATTGTAGTTCATCATAAGCCCCTTGTCATTGTTATTATTATGGAAAACACTTTCATCACTCTTGCTATTCAATAAAATTAAAAGTTTTAGACAAATATGAGAAGATATTACTCATCAAAGTATTTGAATTTAATCTCATTCTTCAAAATATTCAGATAACTGTGTAGAATAATGCAGATGCATACTGAGTGGTATTTTAAAATAAATGTACAAAGGCATTTCCCATTCATTAATTTCTCTTTTAAGATACCTTGCCACTTTTAAAATATATTGTCCATGTGAGGAAGATAGCCCTAAACAAAGTAACTTCACCTTTATGAGAAAATAGTGTCTGTAAGATCATGAAGGAATCTCACTTTAATAATTCTGGTTCTGATTAAAACTGGAAAACCTGTCATGATGGGGGAATTTTTAGGAGTGAGTGCCTTGCAAATTACACAGAGAAGAGTTTTCAACCAGGCAGTCATCACAATACAGTTGACTGTAAATCCACATTAGCTGTCCTTTAAGGCAGAGTGTTTCTGTTATTGTTTGCTGAGGTTTCTGTTTGATGGAAAAGAAGCTGATTTTGAGGAGAGATGCAGGTGATAGAAATGGTTGTTGAATGTGGGTGTGGTTACTCAGGTACAAAAATATGAAGGCAGACAAGGCAGAGGACTTCTGGAACCCACCAGCCACCCTTTTCTACTGCAGGCATTTCTACAAAGATGAAATTTTTAGGAGAACATTTTTAGAAAAAGTGGGTTTTGGAGTTTGGACAAACAGTGAATTTGTAAGGGCGAGTAGACTGCCGAAAGCTTAAAAAACAGAGCTGCTGGCAGTACAAATCACACCAGAACACTCTGAATGATTTTTCATGACTGCAGAAGCAGTCAGAATCCCTGCAAGGTAATTCACCTTGAGCACAGGTACTGCTTTTTAAACGGGACCAGCAAAGGTGGAACAAGGTAATTCTTGCTTGGTTTTCTCAGCATCACCACAGAGGTGATAGGATGAGGCCTTGCCTGATCTCAGATGTGATAATGTACATGAAAACTAGAAGTAAGTAATTGTAATAGTCCATTTATTGACATTTTCATAGGTTTTTTCAAAGTGTTCATACAGAGCAATTAAAAATCAAACAATTTTACAACTTTGTTTTTTTTTTTTTTGCTAAAAGATGGATGGTCCACCAAAGTTTCTTGAATTCATAAGGTAATACAGAGACAAATAAGAATCAAAGCAACCAAAGCAAGTGGAGACACAGGGATTCAAAGCAGAGCACCAACTCCAGAATGAAGAGATCAAAGCTCATATTATGACTCAGTCCAATGTGTTTGCACTTTGACTGGAGAAAATCCCATTTGTATGATGAAGCTTCCTTTGCATATGCCAGAGGATTGCTGATTGCTGTCTGAGTACCTGTGCTCAAATACTGCACTTCAGCAGCCTGAATTACTTACATGTATTCATTTTGGATAATAGCAGCACCTCAGAATATATAAATATGAACTGGGCTCTCTCAGATAAATATTTTAAGGAAAATAGCATATGGAATGTAATCCTGAGTGAATATGAATGAATGCCATATGAATAGCCATATGTCTCAATGAGTTGTGTATCTCCTGTGCTTCACAGAAAAATCATCATTCATTACTTCTTTTTGTGTAATGTGCTCTTTTAGAATGATATTTAAATCAAAGCAATCCCTATAGATGCATCAATACTTATTATCTGTCAAAACCAGGGGAATACCATTTTAATTTTGGGTAGTGCTATATTTATGTATGTTTCTTATTTTTCAATTCACCAAGAACATAAAATCTATGCTAAAATGTTTTCAGCCTGAATATTTTTGACTTCTTCTAAGGATGTTAGAGGTTTGACAAAACCCATGTTTATCCATTGTGATCCTACCCATCTTCATATAAGAGGAATGTGCTGTTCATAGTGATTGTTTCCTTTTGCAGTTCAATCACACAGGACAAGGAAGCATTTGCAGCCAAGCCATAATGTTGATCACTGATGGAGCTGTGGACACCTATGATACAATATTTGCAAAATACAATTGGCCAGACAGAAAAGTAAGTATGCTATCACCTTTACTGAAGGGAAAACCCAGAGCTTCACATCCCATCTAAAGTGTATGTATATTGAAAAGCCAGTAACAAACTTTCTAATGATCTATAAATGATTTTGGATCACTAGGTTAAAAAAAAAAAGAGAGATGCTTCTATGGTATTGCCTGAGGATAGAGATGGCCTTTTACTGTGGTAATGAACTTAGGTTAATAAGATATAAAGGCACTCTTTCCCTCCAGGTTATATTTTTGAGCATTATATAATCCTTCCCCTAAGATACATCATTAAGCATGAAAAAAATTTTCTTTTTTCTCCCAAAATACACATTAATAATTCAATGCTTTTTCAAGCTAAAGTGAGGGGACAATGGACAGTGAGTGGCTTACTATGACAGGAGAAAGAGCAGATGTAGCACTCAGTATTTTTAATTCCTTCATTGGCAGAGTGAGGGATAGAGCTGACAGTTGGTTAGATTTGATTAAAAATTTATTTGGCCCTATTGATCTGTATAGAGAAATTCGCCCAGAGTTAAATTACCTTGTTATATAATGTGGAAATTTCACAGTAGGGCAGAAATGCCTTGAATTTACCTGATGAGGAAGCTCTAGTGAGCCTTGAGCCTCTACGTGAAATCATTTTCTTCGACATTTTATCTTCTGCTAAAACAAGTTTTGGGATTATTTTGGGAAGTTTTTGTAGTTTTTTGCCATGTTATATGACTGTGGAAGCAACAACCACACATTTGAAGTGTAGTTTGAGCAAGTAATTATTAATATGACTGTGCTGCATGGGGTTCTGTATTCTGTGGGGAAAAAAATAGTTGTTTTAATTTTCGGGTTTTAGTAATGCTTTTCTATTATAAAATTCTGTCTATTTTCTGAGGGACTTCTCTAGCTCTGTTTTATGCAAACATAATATCATTCCACTGGTGAGAAGGCCTAAAAGGTAAAAGTTTTGTGGCCAGTCCTTCCTCTCTTATTCAGTGGGATACCATTTAATTTAAGTTGTTAAGTCCTCAAATATTCTATGAGAATATTTAACTTTATCTAGCAAAAACTGGTGTTGGAGGAGATTCACAGAAGGATGTGCCTCAGATGTTCTGTATTTTCTGATTCTTTGGAGTTAGTTCCTCTCTTAAGAAGAGACTGTGGGGAAACTCTTATCGCAAGAAATCAGGGAGGAAAGAATTCTCTGAAAGAGTCAGCACAGTATTTTCAGGAAAACATGTGTTGTGGATCTTTCATGTGCTGATCCACAGCTCTGGCTGAGATAACAGTGCTCAGCACAGCTGTTACAAAAAGCAGCAGGAGAGGTTTCCATTGGGAACTCTTCTGCCAAGGCCTAGCATGGAGAGTCCTGCCTTGTGGTGTCTGGGGACCAGCTTTTAGTTAATATGCAATATTCTACTCAACTCTTCTAAAAATATTTAATGTATTAATACAGCCTTGTAAATTGTATTTTAAGAAACGTGTATGGAAAAAAAAAAAATCTAATTGGTTTTTCCTCTTTTCAGCCTGAAATGTTTCAGTATGAGAAATGTAAAAGATTTCCATATGTATGCTTTAATACATTAGAGCTTTGAATGTCTTTGTTGGATTTGTTATTCTAGGAAGGAAGGCTTATTGAAAATGCAACATCCTACATATCTGCTGTGTCCATGTGCCTAGAAATTAAGCATGCCATGCACTTGAAATTCACTTCCTTTGCATTACACCCTCTTTATTCTCTCCAAAGATGGTTGTTATATTTATAAATCACACTTTTGAACTACTTGATAGGTTTTTTTCATGTACATTTTTTTCCCTATTATCTATGCATTGCCCTGCCACCTTTCTTGTAATTTATGTTTTTCCTGTAATTTGATATTGGGATGGACAGTGGTGGAAAAGGCAATATCTCTAATTGAAGTAAATTCTGAAGTTTCTGTTTACCTCAATTACTTTGTCAGCAAAGTAGCAATTCCAGTTATAGTTGATCTAATGTTAGATAATAGGAATACTTAGTTATTATTAGTTGTAACATAAGCATCTTGTTCTCTTTCAAAATGGAAAAATGTCTTTATACAACTGTGAAGACTTCAAAAGTTTGTCAGTGAGAATCTCTAAAAATGGAGAGTGAATACAAACTTCCAGGATATAAACAATTCGTATTGTCTTCCTTTTTCCAAACCACTTGTATCTTTGCAAAATATAGTCTTAAAAAATAATACTAATAATAAATATATATATATACACCATGTAAACACGGAAAAGAACACTTTGTTACGTATTATTGGAGATATATTCTGCCTAACAACTGATTAAAATCATCTTTCTTCTGATAATGCATTAAAATATGTTGCAATGATTGGGAAAGGGAATAAAATGGCTCCAGTTAAATCCCCAAAGTAGCTTAAATTAAGCAATTGAGTTTTTTGAACGAAATCAGCCTGATCTTTTGTATGAACTAGAAAATTACGACCATCAAAAGACTATTAAAAATTATCTTCTGGACTGTTTCCTTGAAAGAAGGAATGCTTCCATTTTACTGGGTTTTTTATGAGTCTTTGTCTCCTTCAGCAAAAGAAAAAAAATTCCAAAATATTTCCCCATGTTTATTTAGTATCTTCTGCTACTTTAACTGTAAATCTAGTAGATGCTATTCTTACACCACCCTATATTTTATTTATATGACTAGTTGTTAACATCTATTTCCTTTTCTTTATGAGGCCATACGAGCAACCTTGAGCTGATTCTCACGCATTAGAAACGAGTTTGTGCTACGTACATAATTTCTGTCATTCATGAAACTTACATTCAGTACTTTCAGATTTCTGTGATTCATTCAAGGCAACTCTGCCCCGTGAAGTACCAAAAAGGGAATAATTAATCCACAAGAGTAAATAAATCTACACATCTCATTTAAAAGCCCAGCTTTCATCATGTAGCAGAAATAAGTATTTTAAAGGAATAGTACCCAGGAAATGTTTGTTTACAATGACAGCTATAAAATAGTTGCAATAATTTTATTTTTTTTAAGATGTCCTATTTTCAGGAGAAAGCCTTGTAAATCTCAAAATATCTTTTTGATGTCAATTGTACTGGAATCATGCTTTTATTCTATATTATTGCTACTACAATGAGATGCAAATGCATTATCAGAAACCAAGCAAAATACAGCACTTAGGTATTTCTCCAGGTGCTTTATTCTAATTTAAAAGGATGAAAGGCCACGGGTAGGGAAGGCAGGCAGACAGATGTGACTACATGGAAAGATAATGCTTCAGGTCTGCTCCCAGAAGATAGTGCCACTAATGATCTTTTCTTAAGTAAAACTGTCCTACTTCCTTTCTAGTGAAAAATTCCAACAATAGCTAATGGAAAATTCCATGAAGATTAACCTTGTAAATGTTGCTGAAATGCCTTAGCACACCAAAAAATGAAATTATTATGAGATTAGAGATATTAACAGAGCTCCAAGCTTTGTCAGGTTCTCAGCTGAAAGCCATTTTAATCACTAATTGAAAATCAGTAAATTTGGAACAGAAAGTATCTACTTAAATATTACTTAGCATATTTTTGTCATTTCAAATATAGCAAGACTGTCCTCAGAATGTTATGATGTTGCAAAGGAAAATAATGCTGTAAATTCTCTTGCATGAATGGGTGAGGGAAAAATTTTAAACCCTATTAACCCACTGGCAACTCCATGAGGTCTCATGATGTTTTTTCTCCACTGGCTAAAATGACCCAGTGCCTCATATTTGAAGGTCTTTTTCTCTCCTTCTTTTCCCCATTGTTTTTGTGTGGCTATCAAGTTCTATACTTCTACAAAACCCATCTACTCCTGGTTTTGGAGAAGCCCAAAAGCATTTCTTTCATAACCAAGATTGAGAGCAGAGTCTAAAGTCTCGTTGAGATCAAGGGGAAATCAGTATCTCAGTTTGGGTACAGATTTCTAGCATTCTTTTCTCCTGCAGGTCAATGCAGCACTCAGGTGGTCAAGGAAGATGTCAACTTTGTGATCTTTCATGACTTATGACAACCAGAAAGAGATGTTGTGCTCCTTGGCCTGAGTGGTCTTTGCTTCATGATATTGTACCTTATGTAGAATCTGGAAAAGAAAGCAAAAGAATCATTGAATTGTTTGCACTTTATCCTCCCCTGTGGGTGTATCTTTCAGTCTGAAAAGCATTTGCTTTCATAATTATGTGAAATAGCTATGTGCTATGGTAGATACATGCAAAACCAGAAGCACTAATTCCTCACTAAGTCAAGTCCAATGGAAACCAAAATCCCAACTAAAGTTTCCTCATTTTCTAGAATCAAATCCAGCTAGAGAATCTGGGATAAGAAATCCTCTGTATCCAGTTACCTTGTTAGTTATTCTGCAGCCTTTTTTTTCTGGGCAAGTAACAGGGGATAGAACTTCGTCTGTCTGTGTCCTGTTATCCTGAGGGCTCTGGCTAGAATTTTGTATGGCACAGAAATATTTTCTTTATGTATGAACCATTACAAAAAGGCAGAGATGGTTTCTATCACAGCTAAGACTTCAAGTAGGGTGAATATAAAGCATAACTGGAATAGCATCTTTATTCCAAATGCTAAATGATTATGGTGTAGAAAGACCTAACAGCCAATGCTGCCCATGTCTGAATGGTACTGTTGAAATTACAATATAAATAGTCCCATGACTTTTAAGTGTTTATACCTACTCTTAGATCTGCTTTACAGGAAAAATTTCACAGTCTGGCAGGTCTTTGGATTTATATCCAGTACTTAAAATTATAATTGATTCCAGAGAGCAACACCTTAAAATTTGCTGGATTTAGATTTGATTTCATAATAGAATATTAGATTTGCAGGCAATAATAATCAGTAAATAGCTCCTTAATTATGTGGGACTTTCATGCATACTTTTACAGGATTAGTATTTATAGTTCATTTAATAATACATGGCTTTCTTAAATATTTAAGAAAATATTTGGTCATTCCTGGTGAGAACTGGTCACTTGGTCACTAAAGCTCTTAATTTCAATCTGTTAATTTATTTTAGAGATTTATGAAACAAATACTTACATTTCATTGTTCTACTGTTTTGTTTTTTTTAAACAAGAAACCTGTTTTGCGAGTTTATTTAGTGATCCGCAATCTATTGGCTTCAGCTACTGTATATATGAAGTAAGTGTCTGAGTTTCGGGTATATGTAAAATTCCCCGAATATTTAGATTCTGCCACAGGACAGGAAAGGAGGCTTTCCTTACTCTCCTTTAGCAAAGGAAGATGAAAACATGGCATGTTTTCATTTTCTTTGTCTGAAAGCTATCCTAAAGAAATTAATGGCTGCTATCCAAAGAGGCCACAGGGCAATGGGCGGCTGCGTCGCGGCACCGCCGCGGTGGCAAATCCTCCTTCTCTTCGTGTCTGCCACGCACAGGGCTACAAACCTTTCTGCAAATCTTTACCCACGTCTGGAGCTTGGGAACGTGGCAATGTTGGCAACATGGAACATTCGTACAGCAAATTGAATTTCTCGTGTGCAGTCCTGTCTGGATGTTATTAAACAGGGTTTTTTTTCTGAAAAGTCTGACGTACTTTGCAGGCGGATGCCATTACTGCAGCACAAACCTGGGGCTTTATTACTGGTTATCTCAAGAACAAAAGAAGGTCCAGACACTTTACAGGCCTTTCAGGCTATGATGTAACTTATATTAATTACTTATCTTTTTAGGCACTCCTGTAGTATGATGAAAGATGGGGTATATGATCAAACAGAAGTTTTTGATTTCAGGAGAAAGAGAAAAAACTCCTCACAGCTAGATTCCTGCCCCAAGTGTGATTTCACTTGGAAAAAAAAAAGTTTTTAAAAATGGTTTTTTTTGCTTTATTATTTCTCCTCTAAGAGTGAAAAATAGGCTGGTAGGTCCTGTTTCAGTGAGTATTTTTTTTGGTCGAAGCTACCATAATGATTTCTACAAATTTGTCTCTAGTGTTTTTACTTGAATTCTTTTATGTGACACTCAGAGTAGTTAAGACCTCTTTTTCAGTCACTTGTCAATTTAATTTGCCATGAAGAAACTTATCCTGCAATGTTTAAATTGAAAAAATGGAGATATGTTTTTTGTGAAGATAAGGGTAATTAAATATTATCCTCAGGGTATATATGGATTGCCAGAGGAAGGATTACTGCTTCTTGTATGCAGTCAGTTGTTGGCTAGAATCATGGAGGGGCTAATGCTTTCTGAATGTTTGAAGAATTTTAGATAGAATGATAATTTATACCCAATGAAAATGCATATTCAAAATGCCCTTACCATGCTAATATTTGCCATATTGTCAGAAATAGATACAAAAGTGAATCAGCCATGAGTCCTACAGAACATCTTAAAAGTAAGGGACAGTCGAAATGGAGAATAATCCACAATTTGAAATAGATTATCTGAAGTACTCTTTGGGAACTTGTGAGTCAGTAACACAAAACCGATTCTTTTTCCTTGTAAAAAAGGAGTTAACTTTTATGTAGTGTGTAGACACAGAGAGATCCAGAATTTGAGATAAAATAGGTGTCTATAAAACGTGCCTAGATGACTACAAGTAATCACTATTTGCATCTGGCATAAAACTCCTTGTGGCTGAAATGTTCAGCTGATGGCCCTTATTAACAAGAGAAACCAAAACATAGTGAGTAAATATCATAATAAGAAGCTGATATATTATGGATTCTGTTCACTAAAACAACTCAAACAGCCAGACTTTCTCCTGATATTTTATGTGCTGTAAGGTCTTAGTTTTTAGAAACTAAGTTATCATGCCAGAATCAAGACAGTTAAAGTGGGCATAGTAATTGCACAAATATGCCTGTTTCCTTCTGTGGACTATATCTATTCTTGAGGTAATGGGTTTTTGTGAAGAATTGTGTCATCTGCGTAAGGAAATGGTGAGATGATTTATTTCTTGAAGTTCTTTAACAGCATAATAAAAACTGTATTTTAGTTTGTGTGATTTAAACTGAGAAATACTGCAGTTATCCTAAAAGCCAGGATTCAGTTTATGGACTGTTTTTAATTCTCTTTATAATGTATGCATCTTCTTAAACATTACAGACAGAAGAGAGATGTTGAAGTTTGTCAGAACTATTCTATTTTACATGAGTATTAATAATCTTTGTAAAATATCAAGAATGTATATTGTAAATTGTGTGTGATCCCCCACTAAGAAGGTGACCATAGTTGCATATATAAAACCCATTTGGTTGCATTGGACAATAAAGAGATAATACAGTACTCCAAACAATTACTTTGGATTAATATAATTTAAAAAACAAGTATAGATAGCAAAAAAAGTTAAGGTTATGTTGGATTGAATGTTTTCTTAAATTTCCTGTTTAAAGTTTGCCTTTTAGAAAGAGTTGAAATAGTGTGATTTTATGTTAAATGTTACGTTACAGCCAAGAGTCATGGTGAAAATTAAGTTGGTGCGACAGATAAAAGTAGTGTTATGTTCACTCATCTCTGGTTCCTCCACCAATAGTTAAGATATAATAGATCTGCAAACTTGCTTAATAGGTATTTTCTGATCTGTAGAGCACAAGTTACTAAGTGAAAACTTTTCACTGACTTTACAAACAGGGAAGAGTGAAAAATTCACTCACAATTCATGTATTTTGGAATAAGTTTTAAAAAACTGTACTTATGATGTCCTGGTATAACCTTATTTTTTTAATATAAGATTAAGCTTGAATCAAAACCAGTATTGTGTAGTGGACAAGCACTTTAATAGGATTAAAGATATTTTATGACTAAGAGGAATGGCTTCAGTTTGATGCAGGAGTAGAGGAGACAATGAAATTGTGAGGCTTAAACAGGAAAATGCAGGTTATTGCATCTTTTCCTAACCAATAGGTCAGACCCCTTGCTAGTTCTGGTGAGGTATGGCAATTCCAACAGCCTGTAAGCAATTGGCAAGTACCCTGGAAAACTATGGACCACACAAAAAACTCTTGTTTTCAGACATTTTCATCTGAGTCCTGATATTTCTACCTAGTTTATATGATCCATTCTTAGTTCATTCTTTATCATTTTTCCCTTAATGAAATCTTCATACCCTCCTATTTTCTGTAACTCTCACTGTATTAAAATAAGCTATAGTGTGTTGTTTCATTACGCAGGGAAACTTTAACTTCTGTTGGATATTTACATTAAGTTGAGAAGGTTGGTAAATTGCATGTTTAAATATCAAATCTCAGGAGATGTTTGGAAAGGGAATGTTACAAAGAGAGGAAGTTAAATGTTTGGTATAGTATTCTCTTGCTGGCATCCCGTTACATACAGCAAATGGTATTTCTTGCTCATTATACTCTGAGAGGCCAAATTCTGCTGGTTTGGAAGTACAACAGACGTTGTTTATATGAAATTATTATTCATATATACCATTTTCCCAGAGTACCTCTGTTATCCTTCGTGGTGTCTGGCTGTGGAACAATCCCTCAATGCATGCACATATATCAAGGCAGTACGAAAGATTCATTCCATGCAGGGGCTCATATATGTCTAGTTTAGTATTCATTTCAGTGAAATGCTTACATATGTGAGTTATTACATCCCTGCTAACCAAAGCAATGGATTCAGGCATACATTAAAGCGCTTTACTGAATTAAGAACTAAACAAGTTATCCAAACAATCCCATCTTTAGAACTCTGTTGTGGGTCTGCTGATTCTTTCTGAGTGGTTGAATCTTTAACTTCGTTAGTGGTTATGCATTTTATAGAATACCCATTTAAAGAGCATTGTTAGTTTATCTCTCTGTATTTATACCTACTTTTTCTAAACTGGCATAACAGCATTAACTGTGTTCTGAGACTTCTGCAAAACATGGCAGCCTCTGTAGGCTTAACTTTTGTGTTCTGTTCCCATGTGCAGACATCTGCTGCAAAACTGATAAAAACCTATTGAGGTTCTAAATTCCATCATCCCATAATCCTCTCTACTACCCTTACCGTAATGTTCTGTGCAAACTGACAGAATGAGATTTGCACATCTGAATAAATATGTTGTTCTCTTTCTGTGGGATATCATTTGTGCATTGACTTATGTTGAGATTTCAGTTCAGTTGCAGAGGTTTCCCCTTACAAGTTCTTGGAAGCTTTTTGCTGGATCTTAACACTGAAGCTGAGTTAAGTGCATTGTTAGAAGACAGGAGTCTTTATTCTGCCATCTTACATCACTAGACTTATCTTGAAAAAACATGAAGGATTTTGAATCAGCCGGGACTTGTTATTGAAGAAGGCTTAAAAATCCATTGTAAAGTGAATGTGCCAATGACTGCTGTTTGGCATATTATTATGAAAATAGGAACAGCTATAAATATTTGTAAAACATTTTGAAATATGTATTACATGAAGGTTCAAAAAATAGAACACCTACAGAGCCTGGACAATTCAAGACAAAAGCCACTTAAGGGCTTGTTCTCCTGGAAAATTGTTTCTGTCTGAAATTGTACAGTCAAGTTCCTTAGCTCTCATGCTTCAATAGGATCTGGAAATATTCAGCAACTTCTGGTAACATTTTTATGTTCGCATCACCTATTTTAAAAATAAGTAGAAACAAGTTATCCCTCTGTGAGGAAAAATGCCACAAACACTCTTGGAAATATGACTACTCTCTGTTGTCATGATGCCTAGAGGAAAATTTAGAAATTTGCATGAATGGAGACGACAGGTAAATTTTCTAGGCAAGCCGGACAATCCCCTTGGCAAGAATAAGATATGATGGTGTTGTAAAATAAAGTAATTTTTCCAAGAGTTTTCAATCAAATGGTTCAGTATTTCAGCCTCTGATGAAGGAGAATTCTTTGGGGTTTTAATGATGTCTAAGGTAGTATTGGATATTTTCTGTTTCTATGCTTTTTAGCTGATTTAATAATACAAGACAGTAGTACAACCACGAAGAAAGTTTCCTAAGAATAAAAAGCAAAAGATAGAACAATACTGGCCTATCAATATTTCAGTCCAAATCTTTAACTATTGCTTAAAAAAAAATCCCTAGGCATCTTGTGTATTCTATTAACTTCATCTCCAAGAGTGAAATTAACTGAGTATACATTTATTCAGTTACCTTGTCTTGTGAAAAAGAAATGACTGAATTTTTCCTAACATGAGAATTTTGTCCAAATACTGAAACATCTGTGGTAGGGATGGGTGAAAGCTATAAACATTTGCTTTGGCTAAGTTTGCATCACGTTAGGGGGTGAGTTTTCATAAAATATGCGTGCCACCAACTTTTATAGGCACAAAAATTTATGGAGGATGAGTTTCATCCTGTATGCAAAAGTGACTCTGGTTAGACTGTCTTTCTGTCCATCCATTTCTTGTCACTTGCAATTGAAGAAGTCCCTCATCCGTCCCCAGTTTGTGGGAGCACCACCGGTGAAACCTTTTTGCAGTTGCACTGCTGGGAGCCGCAGAGTCTGTGCAGGGAATACCATCTGTCTGAGATTGCTGCTGTTTTCCAGGGTAGAATTTGAGTAGTGATCTCATGGTTTGTGTTGTACTGGAAAGGGATAAACAGCCCACCTTTCAGAAATTATTCTGGGCTTTTACTGAGGCCAAGTTCTCTTCTCATGCCCCCACTGCCTCTGTCACTGTGCTGTGGGGTCAGCACTGCATTTGTTCTGTGCCGTGGTGGGGACACAGCAGAGGACATCAGCGTGTCTCCTCACAGCTTGGGTGGGTTCTGCTCACCAGAGGCATTCAGAGTGTTTGAAGTGCAGTGTTTCTGTCCCTGCTGGGCCCATATTTGGGACACCCAGTATCTGAGCTGGCTGTGCCTTGCTTTTGCAGCAGATGTGTGCTCTGGGCTGTGCTGTCCTGGGAAGTCTGGCACATGGGCAGCACACACAGCCTGAGACTGGATCAATACATCAATACTGTGTGTTTAGCTCTCCTGGAAGAATTTCTTTAGAAAAGAGCTCTAAGTAGGGATCAATAGTAGTTTTCTTTTCTCTTTGTCTCTCACACAGGGGGCAATATTTGCCAAGACAAAAGATCCTGTTAGCTGCCTTGTGAAATAAGTTTTCCTTTTCTTTGCTGGAGGTAGTTTCTAGCACTGTCTTGGGTGTTATTCAGTATAATCCTGTCAAAATGGGAGTTATATTCTATTCTGGGGCTATGTCCCTGACTTATCACTGATTCCATGATGACTAGTACCCACAGTATATGGCCAATGGAACTGTTTAGAATTTTTTTGAAAAGGATGACAAAACTCAGTCCAAAAGAGAAACTTAGCTTACAAATGACTTAAACAAAAAATTATATCACCATTATTCTAATAACTATGACGGTAATTTTTAAAAAAATATTTCGGTACATTTAAGCAACCACACCAAATTTTTTAGAAAATATTCAAATGTGTACACAAACAGCATGAGAAAACTGTGAGTACAGAGTTTTTAGCACCACATATGATAATACTGACTTTTTGGCTAAAAATTTTACTGGCTGACTAAGTACATTTTGACATATGGCACCCCATTTTGAAACAAACTGTTTTATTTTGGCTGACCTAAATTCTCCTTAAAAGGCCATGTATGGAAACTAGAGATGAGGCAGACATCTGAGGATGCCTTTGTGGTACGTAATATTTGTGCCACTTCAAACAGAAAAATGCACTTGGCTCTGAATTTGTGTGCAGCAAACAATAATTAATAAGCCATTGGACCATCGATATAATTGGTGGGTGCTTCCCTATGGTTTTAACAGTGTTATATACAATAATCAGTTGTATGCAAAGGTAAATATCAAAATGAGGTCTTTGACTGTGCTCTGCTTTCATTAAGCAATAGGAAATAATAAATAAAATTTTCAAAGTCATAGTTTGGTTCATAATAAAATCCTCACATACCTTTCCCAAGTTAGCAGACATGGCTAGACTGAGGTCAGGCCATTTTTGGTCACACAAGGATGTATGGAATGTCTTTGCATCCCCCTGCCCCTGCACGGCCTTGACAAAAGTAGCTCAGAATGATGACAGCCATTAATCATTGGCAACCAGTCAGAACATACTTCTCAGTTGACAAATCTTGAGCCTTTAAGGGCATTAGCAAATTCCTTTCCTGAATCCCTCCATCAGGGTCCTGAATCCATCGAGGGAGCTCTGGTAAGCATTGTGCCACTCTGCACCAGAGGAACTTTCAGACCTGCTCTTCCAGAGACTCACTGCCATAACTACTAATAATTATCTCTAAGGATAACTGGTTATCAGGAATGGACAGGATCTGTGCACAGTGTAAACCACAGGGACTCTCAGGAAAAGGAGAGGAATTTAGCACAAAAGTGCCCATGTTGTGTAAATAACCACAGCTGCTTTTGCTGAGGAGGGGGGGATAGTTGAACTTGAGCTCAGCTCTAATGGCTGTCATGTTGCCATATTCCATGCATTTTCAAAACTTCATAATTCATTAGAAAACTGTCCATCATTTAGTGAGAAATAGATGAGTAGACACCTGGTTTAATTATGGTTTAGTGTGCTGCTTTTTAAATGTTGGAGCATTTAATAGCCATAAGGGAATATTAATGTAAAGGAAGCCACACAGGTATATTGCAAACACCTGTAATGAACTTCATGTTCATTTATATACATACAAATACTAATATTTTTCTACTAATGTACAGACCTAGCCTTTCCAAGAGATAGTGGCTCAACAAAAGAGGTGTATTTTCCTCCTTTTTCCAAAGTGACTTATTAGTGGGTTGTTGAGTGACAGAAGAGCCTGGTGTTCTCTCTCACATTAATATTTAATCAAGCATTAACAGCACTACAGTATCTACATGATCCAGAGCTGGTCACAGGAGTTGTGCCAGTGCAAAGTGTAGTTGCCCTCTGAGTGAGGCTGGATTATGAAACTAGAAGCATGGGCAAGATTATTATGCCATCATAAGCAGACATCTTCGTACTTCTATTTTTCTTCATTATTTTTGCTGATTTAATAGTAAAAAGTTCTAAGTGGGTTTAATTGTCTGTGTAGGACAGCTCAGATTGTGATATATTTCCCACTAGAGAAACTTCTTTCGTGGCACAGCTTCTTGAAAAAAGCTTTCTGAAAGAGCTCTGAAAAGAGACTTGAAAATTAGTCTACACTGTGCATGTATCTCTCTAAGTTTTGGAAGAGGTACATGAAAAATTGATAAGATTTTAGAAGGAACTTTGTACAACAGTGTAATTTTATAGCTGGGTGTTTTCATTTATTTTCTGATGTGTTCACTGGATGTAAACATACTGTTTTGCATTCTTTCTGAATGTGCAGAAGAGTCTTTACCACAGGTGCAGATTTGAACCCAGTTTTTAGGTTGTGCTGTGTTTTTGTTATTTTCGGTTTTTGTTAGGGTTAATTTTTGTTTGTTTGTTTGTTTTGGTTGTTGTTTGCTTTGTTAATTTAGCTCTCTGATGGGTCTGTAACTGATGGAAACACAAAATCCTAAGGGCTGGACTGTGAAAGTCTCTCCAGCTCCTCATGCCCATGTTAGAAGCCCTTTGTCAATGGAATACTGAATTATTCCTGTATTGCTGAAGTGCTCTTTACATGCTTTCAGTGTGGGTTAAGTAGCTGATGTATTCTGTTCAAATAATGCCTGTACTTCATGGCAGACACAAATAAGCAGTTCTAGTGGTTTTGACACTTGTTTGTTGTCATAAACACTTGTAATATTTTGGGAGTGTTGTACTCTGCTAATGACAAAAGTAGGCAAGATCCTATGGTAAAAATGAAAATGTAAGAGCATCTGGACTGCCTTGCAAAATGTAAGGCTTAAAAAATCTAGAATACTCTGAAGTTGGAGAGGGAATTGTCTCCCTTCAAGAAAACTTGAGTCTCAAGCTTCCTTATCCTATGATTTATAAGTCTGGATCATAATCTTGACATTAAATAGAATCTGAGAGATGCTAATATTTTATTGTATTTATGAATTCCACAGCATTTCACCTGTCAGCACTGAACAAATTTCAGGAAAAAATAGAAGAGATTCTTTTATGTAAACATGTCACTGGCAAATCTCTTACATTATTTTCCTGTAACTGCCACAGTCAGTGCTGTTGTATGACAGAAGCTGTTAATAAATTAGGCCCCAGCCTCTTGATGGCAGTGTTTTTCCTTCTTGAGTTCATAGGCTTTACAGAACATTTATGTCTCATTACAGCCAGTACAGCAGTTTATGCCCTAATAAATCAAGGGAGCTTTGCAGAGATGATCTTGACAGTAATGAATCTTTCTGTTGGCATTTCCACTTCACAGACACAAATAATGAAGCAAAACTGCCCCATCTGGCCACTCAGTAAGAGTCAAATCACAGCGGGGAGCTGTTTTCTCAAGCATGACAAAGGTCATTGTGTGCAGCAGGAGTGAGTGATAGCAGGTTGTGCTGTGAGTGACAGTGTAGAATGAAGCCATTTGTGAGCTTTTATCATTATAATTACATTTATTAGCCGTGCTGCCAAGACTCAACCCGCCCTTCTACCAAGTCTGTGTGCTCTGGCATCAAAAGCTGCCTTCACTGATTCCTGCAGCTCATTTGGAGAGCTGTTGGTTGGTTATTGCACAGGAATTGATTTCACCAGCTCCATCAGCCGGTGGAGTGGTGTTATTAAAGTCTCACACAGTAATATTTTTTTAAATTTCTGAAAATGTACTGCCTTGAAAAGAGCAAAAACTGGCAAAATATGCTGTGTGCTGGTTGTAAATGAGCAGATATACCCAGGATCATTCTACTTTAGGAACATATGGAAGAATGCAGGGTATGTCGTCTCAGATTGGCTGGTGGATCCACTGAGCCTGCTGTTTAGCCTTTGGCAGAATTGAGCAGGTGATCTTTCCACCTGTTCTAAAATCCTCAGGTCTTGTGTCTGACAGTATTGTTGTACTATTCATTTGCTAATAAAGTCCTTGCAGCACAGAACTTGGATATACACCAAGAATCCTTGAAGGTTTTTTTCCAGGGCCCTTCACAGAGCATCTTCCCCATTTTGGTTTTCCACAGCTCAACACTAAACAGTATCCCCCAGCATCTCTATTTTAAAGCATATTTCTCCCATTTTGATCTTTTCCTTCTTGATAAGATGGTTTGGCCCAATTTCTTCCTTTGATAAGATAAAGTACTTTCTCCTGCCTTAGTTTGTGGTTTTTATACTGCATCAAACAACAGAATTGAAAATCGACTCTTCTGTGGGATGGGAGTTTGGGGCTGCTTTGATTTGTTAACTTTTTATTTTTCCCCCCACCTATTTCATGCCCTCTTCCTTCCTTCTCAGCAGTGTGTTAGTCCTGCACATGTGGTGTGTGGCTGTGGCTTGCTGACATTCCAAACAGAGCCACCACGTGTCACTGAGATGTCACCCAGGCCCCTGCATGGCTCAGTGCTCCTTGTGCTTTGGGTGCACACAGAATAATTCAAGTAGCTGTAGGTGCATAGAGTCATTGTTCTGCCTTGAATCCTTCTGAATTCTGAAATGCTGTTTCTGTAGGCAAGTTAGCAAATTGATTTCAACTGACATGTAGCAATTGTCCCTTCACCTACAGTACACGTTTGTACTGTAAAGTAAAGGTGCACTTACAGGCTCCCTGTTTAGGGGTGTCTCATCCTTCTCAGGAATGCAGAGCCATTCTGTACCAGCAACATGGCACAACAAGGATTTTTTGTTTGGAAAGTGTAAAAGTTATTTTTTCCAGTTGATATTTTATAAGGGTTCTATTGTACTGTGAGAATACAAACCTGTGGAGAATACAGACACAGTCACAGGCCTGTGGGAAGCACCAAGTGTTTGTTAATGAACACAGGTCACTTCTATTTTAAAGAATATTAATAATTTAATTGAAGGAAGAAGTATATTCCAGAGACTGAGGTGCCAGGCAGATAGCATCTCTCAACAATAACATCTAAGAATGAGGAGATTAGGTTTGTATTTACAGTTCAGACAGGAAATGCCAAATTCCCCCATAGAAGAAACCAAAAATTTAAAAGAATTTTTTTTTGCACTTGAGATTAAAGGTAGATGTGAGCGAATGTGCAACAGCAAGTGCTGTAATGCTCCTCTTACATGTGGTTAGACTGCTGATGGTGAAATCAGGAATCTCTTTTGGAAAAGAGGAGCTGGTGTTCCATGAAAATGCTGGAGGTGCACACTGGATGTTACAGGCTGAGTAAGGTGCTGCCCCAGTGTTAGTGCTGGAGATTTCCTCCTTTCCACCTTTGGTTGCAAACTTTGCTTTGCCTTCCTCAGCTCAGTCCTGAGCTCAGTGATTGCCCTTTCATCCTGTTCTACCCCTGAACTCCCCAATGCCTGGGATTCTTCTCTTCCTGCTGCTTCCTGTTGGAATCTTGTTTCCATCAGGCACAATTGCACATTGATATTTCTCCCTGTCTCTCCTCATACTGTGCCTATTTGGGAGGTCTTTTCTGATTGGGACCATTTTTTTTTTAAATTTTAATTTTTTTTGCTAAAAATCTGTTGGTTTGTTATTTGTTTTTCTTTTTCCCAAAGACCTCCAACAATCATATCCATATTCAGATTTATTCAAATTTATTCCAAAGCAAAGTATTTTTTTTTTTTTTTTTAATTTTATTTTTTTTTTGCTAAAAATCTGTTGGTTTGTTATTTGTGTTTCTTTTTCCCAAAGACCTCCAACAATCATATCCATATTCAGATTTATTCAAATTTATTCCAAAGCAAAGTTGTTTTTTTTTTGCAGGACAGAGGAAGATTAAGTGCTGAAATTCCTTTTTAGTAGCAACATACAAATTTTCCCAATTGATACTAGCATTGAAAAGCTTCAGGCAACTTTCTTGCTCTTTAAGAACAAGAATGAAATGTACAAATCCCAGGCTATTTGTATGCTTTTCCTGTTCTATCCTTTCTGATTTTCCTTTTCTTTCCATTCATGAAGACTGACAAGTTAGAAGATTATACCTTTCAGCTGCAGTCTTGACAGATATTTATCTGTGGCTTTTATTTTGTCTGTCTTGTGATGGGACTCACTACAAAATTTCAGTACCTTGCCAGCATCTGTGAAATGGAGGGAAGGAAAAATACTTCTGCAGTTTTTGTGTCAGAACAACAATTTTGATTGCTGATATCCGAGCTACCTTTTGTAGTACAGCATCACTCCAGCCTGCTTTTCCTTACATTCAGGTGTTTTTATCCACTGAGTGCTAATGTGCTGGCCTGTGGGAAATTTATGGAATTGGTGCTGCTTGTTTCATCTGCTGTGAAGGTCATGAAGTTTCTCTGTAAATTCAGTTACTCTTTTTTTCAGTTCTTTCACTTTCAAAGTTGAAAGGGAGGCTCAAAGGAAGTTCATAAAATCAATGTTGCATCAATTCATTTGGATTTGTATCTTTTCTGGCTTTCACTAAAGTATTGCCATTTGTTGACTCCAATTCTGAGTGAGAAATGCATTTCTTTAAAAAAAATTATGGGCTGGTGCCTTAGAGAAAGACCATATTTATAAATAAAGTTTTTAAATTTTACTGTCCCAGAAAGTATTTCTAATCAAAGCACTTCTCCTTTTTATCCTTTTCTTCATCACCTGTTGTATCTTATAGTCAGCACAGACCTGGCTCAGCTGATCCCTCTCCTGGAATCACTGGTCCTCCATCAGAAATGAACATATTCTGCTTTCTCAGGGATGAAGTAGCAAGAATAAATTTGACCTCTGGAGATTTTACAGTTTTATCTCTGCACTTCTTATGTTTAGAGGGTTTGGCCACATGCTTGTGACTCTCAGATACAATAAAGATCTCTAGCTACCATTGCATTAGCAGCTTAAACCAATCTAAGACTATGATGCCATTATTTTATGTCATCTCACACAAAAATGTACAAATAATGCAGAATACTTTGGGAGTTGAAGGTATAATGGATGCCCCTTATCTTTGGTATGTTGTTACTCATGGCAGTCTGTGGTTTTGAAAAGAAGAATTGTCTGCTCATAAAGTTAATAATGTTCATGTTTTACTTAAGAAAATGTTACGTTGTTGTATTAAGGTGGTTTATGCTATAAGACTTGAAAGTAAAAACAGAATGCTTATTTTTTTGTTACCAGGATATATATTTTCAGCTATATTAAAAGGACTGTTTGGGAGTTGTCTAGTGAAGTAACTAAGAAATGGAGAGTAAAATTAGCCAGTGCTGCCAGTGTTTGCCGGAATACATGAAAGTGACTGTGGGAGAGAGACTGAATTTAGATTATTTGCTGTTGTGACCAGTTTCTGTCCTGTTTTCAGTTAAAAGTCTCTGATTCTAAACCAGACATAGTGTGGACCAGGTATAGTCACCTTTGTTCCTCACAAGAGATACAGGAGATACATCCCTAGAAACACCCAGGTGCTGCATTCAAGAACAACTGTGAGTGTGCAAGTGTGGGATCTCAGATGCTGGGCTAAAGAGACACAAACCTGAATTTTATGGGCTTATCTGTTAGGTACCATGCCTCAAACCATGCTGAACCTTAGTAGTAAATGCTACAGTAAATTTACATGCTAACTGGAGTGCCTAACTTGGTTGCACAAGCCAAATTGTTTTTCAGTTCAAAGATAATATTTCCATTTAAATTAGTAGGGTTTGTACAATGTGACCTTTGGAAAGAGGTTTATACCATACTAATCCCTGTTGTCAAATGTTTGTCTTAATATTCTAGTTGTTCCAAATATATATTGGTTTAAGTGGGTTTTTATTAGTAGCAGTATTTATTCCAAGTTAGAAAGTGGATGTCTAACAAAACTCTCACTGTAAGAATGTTTGGGAATGCATGCAAAAGTTTTCACAACAGCACTATGTTTTTGTATATCCTATTTAAAGTGCCTGCTGGCAGAGAAACCATTCCATTCATCTTCAGGAGATCAGGAAGTCAGTATTCCTTCCCTTATAGCACACGTCCTGAAAGTGGTTTGAGGGTTAATCACACCAGATCTTGGAGAAATTTCTGTGTTCAGAGCTTTTGTAAATATATATTTGTGATGTTCTTTACGTTATGGTGTACATAAGACATCTAGAAAACCACAGTAGCTTCAATCAATTTTACTTTCAGCTGGCAGGAAAATTAGTATTAAGAAAAAGCAGTAATTGCAATTAAGATAAACTCAAATTATGACTAGTTTGAAATATTGGCAACCTCTCCCTTTCCCTGTTTAAATTGCATGATAACTAAATTATTTGCTCTGCTTACAGTTCAATAATTTGTATTTGCTTGCAAAAGCACTAAATTTGCTTCTACTTCCAGGATAGAAACACATTATCTCCTGTTACATAGTCCCTGATGGAAACATTCAGAATCCTTGGGATATACATAGCTTTGGTGGCCTTGAAATGCAGAAATGTTCCATTAAATTTGTAAATTGAGTTTGGGCTGTGAAATACTTCTAAATCATCAAGTATTAGTATCTAATGCTGCTATTATAGTTTCTCTGAAGTAGGATTTATATTATTTGAGATATTTTTCTCTTTTTGCTGCATTTTTTTTTTAAAAAAATTAATATATTTTGCCAAGTCGAAGAGATGCCTTATGACTTTTAAAAACCCTTTTATCCCAAGAGAAATTTTTGAAAAATGCTGAAAACCTCTGCAAATTCACGGAACATTAAACAAATCCCTTTCTATTAGAAGTTATCCACAACTGAGTAAGATGTGACAGGTAAGAGGCTTTTGCTTCCTTTATGCCAGGTCCCATCTACCTGTGAGAAGAGTGTTTTAGGTCTTCTGCTTGCTAGTTGGAGCAGAGGGGATACTCTGCTGGTGTAGTTTTTCATCCTGCCACCCCACTTTAGCTAAAAGCTAAAAGCTTCCAAGTTCTTTATTTCCCATTTCTGACTGGCCCTGTAATCTCTGAGGTGTCATTTGAATATGGCCTCAGAGAGGTGAAGGTTTTTTGGATAAATTGCCTGATCAGTAGAACAATTCCTCAAAGATTCCTGGAATAAAAAGGAAGATGGTGTGTGTCTTGCACTGAGGTATTCAGCTGGAAAAGCTTCCTTGGTGATTACCATTAGCATATTCCTGAAAGCAAACTTTCCGCAGAACTCATGCTCATAATCTCTGGTTCAAAGCATGTATTAAAATACCATTAATAGAAGTTAATACAGTAAGGCAAATGCACTGCTTGCATATCAGAGGGCTTGCTGATGCATCTAATTAGAACAGCTTTTTAAAATTTTAATCTATTAATAAATTTGCATGCACATTAAGATGTTAATATTCATATTTGATTTGATTTTCCGTTGTTAACACTCATAAAGCTTTTTTTTTTAATTGATTGAAGATGGCTATATCTGCATCTCACCATTATTTAATTAAAGCATTAGTTTAATTAATAGAAGTAAAATTGCTTGTTACCTATACAGGAATACTTTCTACATCTGTTTTCTTGCATGTTTTTTCAAGCCCAATGCTTTTGTTCCAGTCTTTTTTTTTCAGATGGGTTCTGTTTGCTTTTCATTTTTACACCTTCATGATCATCAGGAGGGATGCATGCTAAAGGGAAAATTGAACTGAGCAATAAATGAGGCAGTGTGTACATTAGATCACGTTAGCATTTAACCTCAGTCAGCCTTTCTTTGGTGTCACCTGTAAATGGGTGATGCTTCCCCTGGCACCCAGTGAGAACACTCAGGGGTGCAGCCCAGGCAGGTCCTCTCAAGAATGTAAAGGGATCTGCAAGAACAGATGTGCAAATTCTGTCATTTGTCCTCCCACATCAGAATAAGCTGGAAACATGATTGGATTACTTCCTATGAACTGAAGGTGGAGACTTGCCATCTCCTTTACCTGTCAGTCAGGTGAGCACTTGTGAAGTCACTGCACTTTGTGGAGAGTAAGGCTCTTAAGACATTCTGTTGGTGCTTTGTTTTTTAAGTAATGCCTTTTCATCCTATAAAAGTTTAGAGAAATTTTTTTGCACAAAAAGTTCTTCACCTTAGTGTGCTTTTGTTATAAATTGATATAGCTCCAGTTTATTTTGGATTACGTCCTTTGCAAGAGACAGACTTTTAACACTGGGACTAACAAAATAAAGGAGGAACCAGTGCCAGCTGTGAAATAACACACGAATACAGCATCCTACATTAGATCTGTTCACATACAAGCATTATCTTTTATCTTCCACCTGTAAGGCATATGAAGACATGCCTACATAGGGAAGTCCTCAAACCCTTTCCATTTTGTCAAGTTTTGGACCCAAGGGTGCATACAGAAGTAGTAACACTCATAAATATCAGCAGGCTGAAGAGCCACTGTGCAGTGTGAGAATCCTAAACATGGCTTTGAGCACTGCCATGCCCTACAAGTCAGGTCTGGAAATGAGATGACAGGCTGCTGGTTCTTTCTGGGTAGTCTTGTCTTACATTTTGAGCTGGTTTCTGCTGTGCTTGGCTGGCTTTGGAATACAGTGCACAGACTTAACCATAAAGTGTGTCCCCAATGTGCAAGGAAGGTCTTGAAGGAAAGTGAGTACTAGAATTTTTTGATATTTTTTGTTGAGTGTTCAAAGCTTTGCTGCATGCTGTGTGATATCACTGTAGGATAAGGTATCAACAGCTGCATAAAGGTTTGCCCAGCTTTTTAAAATGGTTTAGGTATCCCTGCATCTGTTTAGGAAGCAAAAGCCAAAAGAACACCAGTTAATGCTGTGACACAGTGTTGACTTCCTTCTTCCTGGAAAACTCCCTTCCCTCTGCTGCAGCAGGAAGGAGTGGGAGGAGTTCTCAGGGACCTGCTGGAGCCCTGGGCGAGCACCAGCCATTGCCCAGTGTCCTGTGTGGAACAGTCACCATGGTGTTTAGGAATTGGGAATGCTTCACATGTTCACAGTTCTGCACAGTGCCTAAAGAGTCCTTCTATGTGCATTTAGTGGCATTTTTAAAAGCTCTCAGAAATTCTACACAGAGGATGCTGTTTTTGAGGGTCACAATGTCACTTATGTATACCTTCAGGTACCTTTGAAAAACAGTTCTTAATTCAGAGTGGCAAATCTTACTCTTCCATCTTTTTCTTGTAAGTCAAATGGAAAGAAAACCCTTTCTTTTCATAACATGTGATTATGATACTGATGCATTTTTAACTGCATGTTTTGAGTGTCTGCAGCTTCACAATTTCTGTGTACTTTAGAATTTTTTCAAACATAATGTATTAATTGACAGCAGTGTATTTTCTATTCTTTCTGCAAAAGCATCAAACTATAGAGAAAAATCCTGTACCTTATCACATGCTGTTTTAATAATACACATGTATTTGAATAGTCAAAGTTTCTTTGTCTTGTGGTCTGGTTTGATGTTCATCTACTGTGTAGAAAGGTATATATAAAAAATAATAGTAAATATATGTGTGCCATTAGATGTGCTGGAAATTGACTGGAGTGGCTGTACAAAAGATGAAAAGGAAGTGTTGAAATGTGGAAAGAGGGAGAGAAGAATCCAAAAAAGGTAATAAGGAAGTCATCATGACTATTAGGAAAGGATTGAACATACAGTCATGGTGACAATGAGAGATCCAGGAAGGAATGCCAAAGAAGCTGTCACATCTGTGCAGCATTAACAAGAGAAAAGGCAAGAAAAATAAGGAAACTGCATTTAAAAAGGGATTTGCATTTTTACTTCAATGTGTATGTTTCTTGGAAAATCAGTGCACTACATGCCCTCTGTGCATTGTCATTGCACTGACTCCAGAGGGCAAAAGTGGTGCTTGAAAATGACTCTGTTGGACTCTTTCCATATGAAAAAAGGTATGAGCAAAAAGAAATGAGAGATACCATAAAGTTTGGATAGTTTGGTGAGAGGGATGTGATGGGGTACAGCTCCTTTTCATATTTTTTTAGTAAGCATGAGGTATGCAACAATATTATGGTCAGTGCCAACCACTTCAAAGAGCTCCCTTCTGTGTATTCTCCATTTTACTGTGGCCAGACTTCATCCCATCCTGATGGAGAGCAAGCCATCACTGTCTATTTTTCATCTATAAACTAGAGAATTATTTAAAGAAAATGGCACAAGCTGGCCATTACTGAGCTGCTATTGGTAGGAATTTATTAGAAATTGCTAGTTAGTAATTGTATTGTTAATAATTAGCTGATATTTTTAAAGAAATTTGAGCAGTTAAAGGATCAATAACACGTAAAGGACTTATTCTGTGGGGTAGCACAAATTTGCAGTTCTTCAAGGAAAACCTACTTGAATATTTACCTTTGTCTCACAGTTAGCTGGACTGTGTGGCATAGAATGGAAAGAGGGTTTTTTTTACAGCTCAGTTCCTCCCTTTGGCAATACAGGAGGTTGGATTCACGTATTTTGTATTTGTAGATCCACATATTTTCACATTCTTAACTGCAATTATTCTTAGTAGGAAGAAATTGAGCTTAAGTGAATTGGGGAAAATGTTTTCCTATGTTGGCAAACAATATTTCTTCATTTGTGAAGTAAGAAAATATTTATGTAATGCTATAGATTTAATAGGTTAATTTTCCATGTGATGCTGTACTGTGGCAAAGAAACAGAATTTGGAAACTTATGGTATTGCATTTACTGTGACATTGTCATGTTTCATGGACTAATTTCTATAGAAACTGTTACATCCATAAGGTATTAACTGTAACTTTGCCATCTGCTGAAAATGAAAATGTATTACTCTGTTCATTCTAGTCTTGCTGAAGCCTGGGGTGGGTATAAGCAAAATAAAAATGAGGTGACAGGAACTCAACAAATGGAGCACCAGAGGAATATATAAATTATTTTCAATGGTTTCTTATATTACAAATTCAAGAAGGTAGAAATTAAATTTTGATACCCACAGGTTCTGGGGACTTGGGATAGACTTAAGGATGAGTCAGAACTCATCTTGCCTTTGGGGATATTGAAGGGAATGGCTGTCTTATCCAAAAAGAATAGAATGCAGCAGTATTTATCTGTTTTCATAATCTTTCTATTCACTTTGTTGCTATATTTGCTGGTAAAAAGTTTGCTAAGAATCCCCA
>VXBB01001140.1:87527-100224 GCA_013399915.1 Illadopsis cleaveri | reverse complement strand
TTTCTAGTAATTTTTTGAGTATTCTACTTTAAATTTTTAATATACATTAAAATTTGAATATATATATATATAAATTTAATAATTATTTTAATAATTTAAACCTTTTCTAGGTCTGCACGGTAGGCAAAATCATTGAATTGTTTCTCTAATACTTTTGTGTTTTTCCTAAGTTAAAATAATGCTTTTAGTTCATGCGGTAGATTTTCTTTTCGTTCTATATGCAGCAAAAGGATACCTGGTTTACAACTACCCAAAAGCAACATATTCCTGTCAGTGGCCTGATTGGAAGTGTCACAACGGAGCTGTTCCTGAATTAGCCCAAATTTAGTTAGTTTCATGAGTGAGGTGCTCAGGGTTGAATGGACAGGCTGCTGGTTGCCTGTGGATGCAAAATTCCGCTGTTCTGTACGACACTGGGAGCACTGCTCACTGTCAAAGAATTTTTCAATTTGTATTTGTTCTTCATTACTTTATAATGTTACAATTATATTCAGGACAAACACATGGTTTATTTGGCTTACCATCATCCTTCCTCATGTTTCTGATTTTGTCTGTTTGATATATATGCAGTCAAAAAGAGAAACATATTTATACTGATGGTAAAAATCAAATGCTTCAAATTTTAATAGGGATGTCAAAATTAAAACTAGAATGAAATGCTCTGGTTCTGAATGTCACATAGAAACTTGTCTTCTTTAAAAGAGTACTGGAATTCATCAATTAAAAATTATATTCTCTGAATATAATGAAGTTTTGTGCATATTATACATTTTATTAGAAGCATTTTTCTCTTCAGGCTTTTATGATAAACTGAATAAAATACATCTTCTAAGTGTTCTAAAATATCTTCTAAATGTTTTGATCACCATAGAAATTTTCACAGTTGACCAGATCATAGTGACAATAATGAATGACTGTTCAGTTTTATGGAATGTTTGTGTCTGAAGTCCTCAAAAAACTTTTTTTTTTTAATTTTATTTCTGACTTACGGAGAAAATGCATTGCAGAGAGTAAGAAATTCATGATGTTTAAAATTCATGAAGTGGCAATAGAGCCAGGATCACATTCCATTTGTAATGACTACACAATAATAATAATGGAGCTAGAGGTGCAACACAACTGCAGCTTTGATTGCAGAGCTAAGGAAACTCTCCAGGAGACAGTGCAGCTGTTTGAGTGCATTGCTCATGTTCTTCTTGGAACTCCTTGTACTTAAGTGATTTTGATCTCAAAGTCTGCTGAGCCCTGCAGCCTCATGGACCCCCTTTAACACTGGCATCTCCCTTCAGTCCCAAGGGACCAAGCACATGCCAGAGGTGATTGTCTGTTCATAACAACCACAGCAGAGAGCAGAGAAGGTGCTCAGGAGGGGCAGCATTCCCTTGGGCCAGCTGTGGTTATGAGGAACCCTGCTGTCCTACCTGAGCGAGCCAGGTGCTGCTCTGAGCCCTGGGAGAGGGTGGCACTGCCTGCTGCAGCCACGGGTCACACATTTACCTTCATCTGCTGCTTCCCTGTGGCAATGACTCCACTCCAGATCCTTGTGGCATTTCAAAATTTAGGAGAGGACTTGGGGTGCTTTCTGAGGGTACAGGCAATGGCAGCACTGCAGACAGGCCGTGCAGGGCAGGTTGGAGGCCTCCTGCCCTTCTGCTGCTTCCCGTGTTGCATCAGGTGTCCAGGGGTCGGTGCAGACCCCGTGGGGAGCCCGGGTGAGCTCACAGCTGCTCTGCCTTTGTGTTTCTGCAGTGTCTTTGCTACTCCTGTGCCTTGACCTTGCTAGATTAAAAGGTTCTGGAGTATTTCTGTCTACGTGCAGCTCCTTCTACTCTGCCTGAAGCATAAATCTGCTCTGGCCCTTTCTTGACTGCTACATTCATTTTTGTTTGGAGAAGAAGGCAGCTCTAGTGGGTAGATGACAGGGGGATAGCTGACTTTCTGTTGACTTCTCAAAACCCAGCAATAGGTTCTGATTGAGCCCAAAGGTTTTAAGAAGGTATTCCTGTTAGTTTTCAGTATTTTGCATTTTCTGAAAAGCTTGATTTATTTTTAATTAATTGTTTAGATTTTGAGGGTTTATGTATGCTGTTAATTTATAGCACTACTGGGGGAGCCCAGAGCAGACATATCTCACTCCTTTGGCATGGAGTGTGGCACTGGAGCTTTCCCTGCCACAGCCACGTGCTGCTGCTCTCTCCAGCTGCTTTATCAGCCCTTCCTCTGTGTTGCCTCAGCCCAGTCTGAGCCCGTATCTGTGAATAGGGTGACCTTGAGTAAGCCAGGCTTGTGAGGAGACTGTCAGGCATTTGATGATCAACTCAGAATACCTGGTAATGCTCTCTGTTCAGCACCTTGTGCTCCCTCAGCAGCCTTGAGCGTGTTCAGCTGCCAGGATATTGATTGGGTAGTTTCCACTGGCCACTGCAAGTGATACTGTAATTTCCAGCCTCTGTTTTTCTGCTGCCATTTAGAAAATTGTGCACAGTCCAGATTGGGATTTTATGGTCTGCTGCCCCCTTGGAAAGTTTTTTTTTCTATTTTGATGGAGAAAACCTTTGAAAATGCCTGTAATCTAAAAAGTGTATAGTTGGTGCATGGTAATGATGCTATCACAGTAAGTGAAAAATTGATAGGGGTCATTGCTCCCTTGATAAGGGATGAAAATAATGCAAACTTGCACTGGGAGAAGAAAAGCAAACAACCCAAACTGCATATAACAGATCAGAAGTTTTCACTGGCATATTAATGTAGAGGTCAAGTTTTACATTGCATGCTTGACATTTTGACGGAGTCAGAGGGCAGAAGGAAGTGCCTGGCTTAGTGCTTATCAGTAGCTGATGGGGAGCCTTATCCTGCAGGAGCTCTGCTCATAAAGGGTGGAGGGAGAGCTGTGTTTTTGTAGTGCCTCCCTGAAATACACGGGTAGGAACCTGTTTAAAAAGCTTTTAAACAAAAAATCTGTTTATGTGATAATAAACTAATAGGAGGAGGTTTTTCAAACCTAATGTTCTTGTGATTTGATGTAAAGTAGTTTTGGCTAATTCTTTAAGCTATAAATTGGTCACCAGGTAAATAGTCACTGAAACAAGCAGTTTGGTCACATTGGGACGGTGGGATGAAGGAGTGAAGGGAGTTTGCAGAGCAGTGGGAAGCGGTGTAGGCTGTAAAGGCAGGTAACTTTCAACATTTGTGGGTTTCATTCTTGCTGGTATGTACTAAGCCTTTACTCAGCCTTCAAATCATGTTTCCGGGGTTTTTTTTACATACTTCAAACTGTTTTGTCTGTAAAGTTACAAAAAAAGAGGAAAAATAGTGCCTCTTTAGCTTTCAGGTGACTTTTACATATTTTGCTTTTAATTTTTTTTATTCATATTACCTGCAGGTTTTACTTAAATAGTTATTAAATATTTACATTTTTTTTTCTTAAAAGGCATTATTCAGAAATTATGAACCCTTAATAGTAGATATTAAAAAATCATGGCTCACTAATCCAAAATGAGGTGAAGATATATCTTAAAAGATGCTGCTACATTGCTGCAGTCAGTGGAAGATTACCCAATGTTCACATATTAATGTCCACTGTAAATTCAATTAATTAGCAAGTAATTTGGAGAGAAATGCAATTACTGATCATTAATTACTCATTATTATGAAGCATACATTAAATACTTGTAGATGCAACTACAAGTGCAACTGATTCAGTTTTAACTTTCTTTGTATTTATCTTTTGACATTGTTTCTATTTTATGTTAGGATGCTGCTGTGATCCTGAAAAGGCTTAAGTATGTGCTTAGCTTTGTGCACTGGGAATGTTCTGAGAGTCTTCTGTGAAAAGCATTTTAATTTGTGACCTTGTCTGTTTACTTGTGTGTGAGTTTGCCATTTCCATAAGTAATTTCACTGAGTCCTGACACCTTTTAACTTTACTGTCCTCATGAACTGCCTAAATTTTATTTGAGCTCAGAGTGGCTAGAAGTCAAATCTGGCACCACATACTCATGAGGGAAGGATTGTCATAGGGGAAACCATTTGAATCTTCCACATTACATAATTTTTAGAAATAATATTGTGGCATTACCAAACCTTTAGGACAAAATTGTGTGTCAGGAGCCTGTGAATTTCTCATTAGCTCATGTGTCACTGGCAGTTTGACCTCATGATGGGATGGAGGCACTGCAGATGCATCCCCTCAGGATGCAGAGATTGCATCAGAAAGTGATGCAGGATCTGAGATCTTTTTCTGCTTCACAAGTTGCCCAGCATACAGAGTATCTGAGGCCAGCTTAAGGCCTTTCTCTGCTTGTTCTTTGCAGGGAAAAATAAAATCAGAAAGAACAGGTGACGTTTGTAACTTTTTGAGAGCCGGTGAAAAACTGGGTACATAGCAGGCATATATAGCTCAGTGGTCTTAAAATGTGCCTGAAAAACTTCCTGGATGAAGAGACAAGGAAGGACTGGGTGGAGAATTTGAGTTTGTACAGTGTATTTATGAAAATAATTCCAGGGGATTAAATGAAATATTTGTCTATATCTGTGCATAGTCTCATGACTGAGGTTTATGAATTCTGCTATAAAGACCTTGTCCCACTGTCTCTGAAGCAAGCAGCACTATTGGTCAATATTTGGAGTAATTATTTGATACAATACATGTAGTTGCCAACTAGAAAAGAAGTTTCTACTTTGCAGAAAGCTTCCCAACTTTCTTTGTCTTTTAATGATATGTTTCCTGCAAAAAATTCTGTGCATATCTATCTATACATTTACCTAAGTTTATTTGGGAGACTGATACCACAACCTATAGATTTTAAGAGAAATTTCTCCTTCAAGTTCCCCTGTGATACATTGGAACTGTAATCTACCTTGTAAAGTCAAATAAAAATTTTTCAGGAGAGTTTGTGGTGAGGAACTTCGTTCCTGAAGAACTTCACGCCGTTCCCTGTATGTGTGTTGCTCCTTGGTTTCACCCAGGTGTTGTGTTTTGTGAATTTTGTGGATTGCAAACACTACATGTGAAATCTGCTCCATGCTTAAAACACAGAGTGTTTGAACAAATGAAAGGCACTGAAGACTCTAGCTTAGAAATGAGATCTGACTTCTATTCCTGCCTTGTTTTCAGGGTAACACATTGCTTAGAACCTTCTAGCTTTTGCATATCTTGGCTTTCTTTTAAAGGAAGGGAGGAATAAACCCACAACATTTGCACATTTTTTTCAGTTCTGGCTATAAAAGTTCATTTTATTTATCTTCTTGGTACCCCAGTTGAATGGGCAACATCTGGGGTGTCTGACCTGCTGCAAATGAAGTGGCACATGCAGGCTGTGTCAGTGCAGCCAAAGCTTTGCATAGGAGTTTTAATATCTATGGAAATGAATAAATAGTTGGCTGGAGAGTTTATATTTGTGGCCCATTTGATTCTGAGATCTCTACAGCTACCAGAGACAAAAATCACCATAAAAAATAACAAAAATAAACCTGACACTGAATGGATAAACCTGAACAAAATGTCTTTGATTGGAGCATTTGGGATAGCTGCCAGGCTGGACTTTGAGATGTTTATAATGGGTTATGTGTTGATTGAGGAGAGGAGCATGAAAGGTGCAGTTTTAGCACCCACAACCTATGCCAAAGTATGCAAGAAGGTGGGGACTGCTGTTTGGACAGGGGACAGATCAATTAAATCTTTTAGGACAGGATGCTTTAAAATGCATGTTTGTAAGTTAAGACATAACCCAAACATTTTATTCACAGGAGATTCTGAAGTTTTATCCAGCTGGTGAGTTCTTGGTGGGGAATCAACACTGAAACAGACTCTCCCAAGTCTTCAGCAATTCTTTTCTTTTCAACCTTGTAGCTTTTGAATTGGTTGAGTGTTTAAAATTCTTTTCCCCCCTCCTAATTAGAGACCATAAGGAGATGTGGTGATGCAGCTTTTCTTTCAGTTTCAGATCAGACACAGTTTAACTTTGAATAAATCAAATACATTTTGAATCCTTTTAATGAAATAAATAAATCCTGACAAAATGTCATGGTTGAATTGTAATCTTAACTAGAAATACAGTTTTAACATACTGATTCTCAAACTCCTAAACAAAATCAAAGGTTAAAAAGGGCTTATTATTTAAAGAAAGAGATAGACACTTGTAAAGGAAAAATGAAGAGCAGATGCATTATTTCTCTAGCCCTTAGAGATAAACAATTCACCTGTTTCAGCAGTTTTATCAAACAGTGAAACCTGGACTGAAAATCAGCTGTTACCCATTTTGTTTGTAAAGTGGCTCTGGAGTTTGTAAATTAAAGCACATTGGCAAATTAAAGTTTTGATCAATGGCTATAATGACTATTTTTATATGGAAATAATCTGTGGTTTGCTAGGTGGAAGAAATGGCATGGAATAGCAGTGGTGATTTTAATCCTGAAGAAATAATGTAAAATGTGACATGAAATATTTGACATGAAATGTTCACATGAAGAATTGCTTGCTTTGCTTTATACTATCAATATAATTTCAATCCTGATTATCTGGCTTTGGGTTATCTTTTGGAAGCTAAATTTCTTTTTTGAGAATTGTAATTTTGACTGTGAATTTTATTCCTAAAAGACCTTAGGGCATTTGTGTAATTTTCTAATGTGAGACTATTTTTTTGTAATTTTTGTATTTAGAGGTTTGGTTTTTTGTGAAGTTTTGTGTTGTGCCATCCAGGACAGCACAGCAAGCAGTTAAGCAGATAAATAATTCTACTGAGCACTCAAGGGCAGAAATATCATGAGTGCCAACAGAAAGTTACCTCAGTGGAAAAAAAGGGCTTTAACAAGGTGAGACAATAGAACTTGTGCAAAAACAGATGAAGAAAATGTCTATCCTGATAAATGTAAATCTGAGTACAGCAATTGCAATTTTTTGTTGGTAAAATTAGAGCAAATAATTTTACTAGAATGGACTGGAAAGAAACAAAGTTTTAAAGCAATGAGCAGGATGAGATTGAACAGTCTGCTTGGAGAGCCTGGAAATAAACATAAGACTGAAGAATGGGTGAAAAGTCAATTGAATGAAGGATTTCTTTTTAAGAGTTAGGAAGAAAATGCCACATATTTGTACAATCAGATGGTAAGCTCAATTCTGCTTTATTCAGTTGTTAAAGGATAAAGTAGCCCTATAAAATTCAATGGAAATAAAATTTACAGATAAATTATTATTGCTGTAAACAAATTTCAGTAAGAAAGTAACATGAATTTATGACTGCTTGCTTAAAATAGCTTTCAAGACAACAGACTGCACAATAATTTGAATTTTTTATAGCAAATTCACATATGGGTTCACTGGTCAGTACTGAGTACCAGTATCTAGGCATAGCTTGGACTAAAATTCAAACACTGAAGTACTTTTCTCGTTCACTATTTTCATTTGCTTAAATTCTTTCAAGTGGAACTGTATTTTTAATTTTTTTTGTGAAGAATGTTGCATCTTAATTTTAAAATAATGGTTATTTAAAAAATCCATTAGTTATTATTTTTTAATTATTTAGCAGTCATGGAAGCGGATCAATCTTAGCATGAAGTAAGCCAGAAATAGCATCAGCTACTTAAAATATATTTCTCTCTTGTAGTGTCACACTGGTTAATCTTCATACCCACCTGCTGCTCTGATGGTCACAAACATTCCTGGTAGACACAAATTCTGGTTTTTTCATACCATTCTTTGTTTCTGTGCTGTTTAATAATAATGTGTATTCATATAAAAAGACAGCCCCAAATGGGAAAATTTGCTCTTCATTTACTGAGTCACTGTGAATAGGATATTAGACAGACCCATGCAGACACTTTCTGTACAGTACCAGCAGGAAAAAGAACAGATTTTAGGCCTTTGAATCCCAGATCCCTGCATTATTCTTTATTGTCTGGGTGTCAGTTTTCTGCATGGTGTAAAATTCAACCAGTATCTCCTGAGGCAAAATGTCAATGAATTCACCTATCCAATTATTGAGCCTTCTATAAATTTGTTATTACATTTTTATTATATAGGTAATAGTAAAATGCCTTGGGCATCCTTGCATAAAATAGCTGAACCAATATTAAGTTGCCAGCAGAACAGCAAACTCTTTTCCTGTCTGTGTGTGTTTGAGGGCCTCACTTTGCTCAAAGTCTCCATAATGAGGCTCTTCTATTATGTTTTTATGAAGGTCATTGGTTCTGGACAATTTCAGGCTGATGGTGGAACAAGAGTTTCTAATGTAAAATGCTCTACTGCAAACTTCCTTTGAATTAAGGTCAGGGCAGCTGCAACACTTTTACTAGCGGAGTAATCCTGATGAGACTCTCAAATAGACATTGTTCAAATTATTTGGATTGAAAGATTCAACCTTCATTTTGATGTTAATGTAGAAATTATATTCTATGTTGTCCTGTAATGTTGAACTGAATCGAGATTCTTTTCTGTGTGGAATATGGCACCATAACCTGGCTTGGAGAAAATAAGTGATGGTAGGAGGGGTAACATGTGAAACAAATGGTAGCAATTCCCTGGCTGGCTGCCCATGCAGAAAGCTTGCTTTGCATGGGCTCAGCTGCTGCTGCTGCCAGGGCAGCTGGGGGAGCTGGGGCAGCCCCTGTGCCAGTGATGTGTGTGACAAACGCAGGAACACTCTGCAGAGAAAGGGAAGAGATCCTTTTCAGGGCAGAAGCTGACTTCTTCCTTCAAGTGTACTGGCACCATGTGAGTTTTCTCCTGATTCAACATCAGCCAGCAAACTGTCAGCCTTGTCCTAATCTGCCTCTGACAGTGGCCCAGATAATCAATAGCCCTGCCTGGCTCAGGAGAGAGTGGAGGCGACTGACTGAGGCTCCATATGCACAATCACAGCAAATAAAGGAAAGTACTTGAGTAGTCCATGTGCAACTCCCCTGCAGTACGAACATTTTTGGGATGTTTAGAGACCTCTTGTACATCTCCTGTCTAAGGAATGCATTGAATTTTGCTTTACACTTACACAATTAATCTATTTCTAGTGATGCTTTCAGAAAAATGTTAGTTGAGGAAATTTGCTGTTATGGGAAATTACAGAATTCTAGGAACATACCTCATCTTAGAAAATGTCTGACAGTGAACAACTATACTGAAAGATGATGTTAAGAGTTAGGAACAGGAACACTGCTGGAGAAGGCATTTGGCAATAAAAGCTCTTCAATAGCTTTCCAACAAAAAAGAAAAAGTTTTGGAAAGAGCATGCAGATTGGTGTGTGGCTTGTATTTACAGTAAGTGTCACCTGACTATGGTGGGTTCTTCATGTCCACTCTAAACTGCATCATTAGGGCCACTGGCTTGATCTGAAAATGAAATCTGAAGTGTCAGAGTTGGCAGCTATAAACTGAGGGATGAAAGTGTCTGTGTGCTGTCTCAAGTGAATGCACTGTTATTTGAAAGTTGTGTTTATTCTTCTGTGAGATTCCTGTACTTGACTGAGCTTTATACGTGTTCTGGTTCAGTAAAGCACTGGGCTTCTATCTCATTTATTGGAATTCAGCATGGTGGAGCTTAAAAAGATACGAAGTTTTATTAAAGTGGATAATCTTCAAGTAAACTTTTTTATTTTTTAACTTTGAATAAATAAATAAAAATTACTTGTCCAGAAAAATCTGAGAACACAAACTGATTTCAGTGACTGTGATGGTGACACAATTGTGTGCTTCACTTCAGCAGTATGGCTGATGTCACAGTAAATGTTACAAGGACTAAATAATAAAGTTGCTTTTCTATCTGCGGCCTCACCTTCATTCCTCCTCCTTCCAGGGAACATATGGAGGATTTACAAGTGTATGTTGTATCTTTGTAGCACAGAGAGCACCATGGGCTAAGCATGTCAATACTGAGAAGTGTCTATTAATAAGAGTTTGAATGAGGTTTTTTTTTGAATTTTCACATGCAGGTATCCCTATCCTCATGCCTTTCAAGGAGAGTAAACTGACAAGAGCTGAATTTGTACTCTGAATTAAGTTTCCATGTATGGGTTTATCCAAGAATAGCTGTTGTTTTCAGTTCAGATATCTTTATTTCAGATCAGTGTTTAAATATAGCAGTCCTTAAATGCTGTGTGTGATGGTGACAGAACAGCACAGACACCAAATTTTTCTCCTGTGGAGGGAAAGGCAGTGGCCAACCCAAAGGAATTGTGGAGCTGGACACAAGAACAGGAAAGGGATGATGGACAGATTGGCAAGAAATTTTAGTGGGGCTGCATTTGTTTTCTTGCTCTGGCATCAGCCAGGGTTGCTGGAGCTTCATTGCCCCCAGCTGGCCATTCCTGTTCCTCTGGCTCTCACCTGCCTTTCTTGTCTCCTCGGGCCAGGGTGAAGGACCCATCCTGCGGGATCCACCCTCCCTCTGTGCCAGCTGTCCCTACTGCAGGGCCCCGGGATCCTCAGGTTCAGCTGGGCAGGGATTTCATTCCATGTGTTCAATGTTGTCTGGCTTAATTAACCTAATTCTACCTTTGATTGAATAACCCCTTTACCTCTTTTGACTGTCTCATTAAAAGGTTGAATAAAATCTGTTTTAATTTGTTGCTCACTAGTTTTCCCTTTCCTGAGGCACACTTTTTAGAGAAAGCTTGCATGCCCACATGTCCTGTTCTCTCTTCTGTGTTTTAGTGTTTGCTTGTTGCTCTCATTTTATATGAAGTCATGTGTAGATATATATATGATATCATATATGCATATCGTAGAGAATAAGATATAATTTTAGGCTCATATCTTGACTTCCAAATCTTTTCTATTGCATTTTGTTTGTGTCTCAGTTGAGCACTGTGTCCCTGTGTTGCCTGACATTGCATTAATTTTGTTTATTCTTTTCATCACACTAAGAGCTCTCAATGTCTCATTTTCAGTGTAGTTTGCAATTTTTATAACTCTGCCCTTCGCAGTTCTCAGAAGTACTGTCTTCCTTCTGCAGTAAGCTATTTTGTTCTTTAATCCTGTCTTTGTCTTGTTTTCCAACTTTCATTCTATCTCTTGTCTTCTTGGCACTGAGGCCATTACTCTGTTCTTTTGTCTTTACATACCTACTCCAAGAGTCTCTTAGTTTTTCTGCAGCATTAAAATACTGCATTAAAAAGTTACAGAATAATTAGAGGGATTTTAGATATTTAAAATGACTCCTTGTGTTACAAATGTATTAGAGTTTGGAATTGCTGATTTGATTTTAGATTTAGTAATGGGCATTGTGATGAAGGCAGTAAAATGTCAGAAAAGGAGGCTTTTTGAATAGATTCAGTTTTATTCTCCAGAAAAGATTGCTTGAAGGAAAAATAAATACAGTGATGTAGAATGTCAGGAAGACTTTAAAGAAATGAGTTGCTCAGTGTCAAAAATCTTCCTGCAAAATGAATTATTTTTATCCTTTAAATTTGGAGTTCCCCATTTTTCACCACTAACTTAACTTTCCTGTGTCTCCTAATGTCAAATGCAAGTTCAGTGTAAGTGTGCTGGTGCTCAGTGTCCTCATTTTGGTTCTCAGTTCTCCTTCTTCCCATGTTTTTCTAAATGAAGGAGGAGGAAGCCCTTTGTTTAGGCTACATGTTTTAAGACTGAAGAGTGTTTATGGAGTATTCATCTGTTTTTTCTTCTCTATGATACATATGGTGACATCACTGCATACTTTTAGACGGTTTGGACAATGGAAAACCAGCAGTGAAAATGAAGAGAGCAAACAGAACATGCTTTTATAATTAGCTACAGGGCTTAGAGCATAGCTTGTGAGTCACGTTAGAGAAAAAGGCTTACTTAGTTCCAAACTCAGAGGATGAACCTTTCTAGGCTGCCTTTCATATTTAATGTCCACAGTAGTTCAGGTCTTCATTCTTGTTCTCTCTAGTATCAGGTTTAAAAAAGCCAAGGTATTTCTTTACAAACACCTCAACTGCTGTTGTTGATGTTTAGCAAGCAAATATTGGAACACAGATGAATTCAAATTGACAGGTGAAACCCCTCGATGTTTTGTTTAACCACAGTACCTGGAGTCACCCTCAGGTAAAATCCTTAAATGAGTTGTTCAGGATGCAGTCAAAGAAGGATGATGAAGCAAACCTGGTTTTTTTATTTAACTAAGATGACCATTATGTTACAATGTCTGTAGCCTTATGTAATAAAATGCATTTTACTGTTGAATGACATTCTCAGTTATAGTGCTCTTAAAATTACCTAGGATAGCTAATGGTAAGTAAAAAACCCCAGTTGTTGTGTGCATGCAGGTTTCCTCCTTTATCCCAGACCTTTCTAACTGTCTCGGGCCCTGCTGTACACACCAAGTCCAGCTAAAGCTTTTTTCCATTTCTCCTTTTCACAGGTAGAGCTGAATAACCACTTCCTTTATCTTGCATTCATGTCAAGTATGTATTGCTATTTCTTTTAGGGCTACATCCAGGAAGTATTTGATATTTGCTTTCACTGCTGAAGTTTGCCATTTTTGACTCACAATGAATTTCTTTCAGAAATCTAGATCTGTTTCTGGTGCTCCACTGAGTTCTTCCTCATCTTTCATCCATGAATTAGAACTTCCCATCCTAATGGCATACTTATTTGACACAAATTTAAGCCTGTTAATCTCAGACTGTTTCTGTTGCTCCCAAATACTATTTTGAATTCTCATAGAATCACAGAATCACTGGGTTGGAAGAGATCTTCAAGGTCATCAAGTCCAACCCATGT
>VXBB01001140.1:70417-87393 GCA_013399915.1 Illadopsis cleaveri | reverse complement strand
AGCAGTGCCCAGTACAGGGGAATAATGACCTCCCTGCTCCTGCTGGCCACACCATTCCTGACCCAGGCCAGGTGCCAGTGGCATTTTAATTCTATATTCCAAGGGGCATAGAATGATGTCCAGCTTCATGTCATTTGACAAATCTTTAATGGTTCTGTTCATCTAAATCCTGAATCAAATTATTAAATTGCACTTGGTACTGGCCAGATCTTTCCCCACTCTTCCAAATTCTCTTCCTAATATGACAATAATAAATCCACTTTGAGAGCACATCTGTCTGAGGAGTGCCTTTACCTTGTGTTCATTTCATTAGGCATGGAGTCCTTAGAGGGAAACAGCATCACTGAGCACATAATGTGCTGTGCCTTATTTTTGTCAGGCCCAGTTAGAAGCTCTCATGGATGGTCTGCTGCCCGTGAGTCCAGGATTGGTGAGGATGGCCATACTTCTAAAAATATTTAGAGAATTTTATCAGGATATCTTTCTACTCCTCTTTTCACCTGTGTAGTACAAAAGACACTTGTTATGACAGGAAATAAGACTGATTAAACAAAATCACTCTTAGATTTATGTTGACCATTTCTTTCCACCTTATTGTGTTGTATATGATTGTGAATTAATTGTTTAATCACTTCTGCTAGTGTCTTTTTGGGTAGTAAAATTTAGGAAGTGATTTTACATTTTTTTTTTCCTTGGCTTTGAAAATATTTAAAAACAAGTTTCCCTTTTCTTGTCCTTGGCATTTCCTTTGCTACCCACAGATTTTAAAAAAATGCTCCCTAATATTTTAAAGATAATTTCATTAGTTTCTCCAACAATACATGGGAGATATCACCAGGCTTCACTGATTGAAACACATATTACTTATCTACCATTTTTTCCAAACATGACCTCAGCTCCTAATCCCATAGTTATAAATGCTTGTGTCATAGTAACTACTCAAATTAAACTGTCTGGTGAAGGCTGAAATAAATAAACCTTTGACTAACTGAACTTCCTCTACAGTTGGGTTCTGTACAATTCTTGTTAGGATTTGCTTGCACACACATTTAGTCATGGCTTGGTCCTCACATGTATTTGCTGAACAAAGCACATGTTTTTGACTGTAAAAATTTCAATTTAGATTATGGTCCTAGATCCAAGGTGTCCTCTGGCCAAGTAATCCTGATTAGTAAAGAGGAGCTTTGCCCCTATTATTCCAAGGTATATATTCAACTGGCACAGTGCTGTTCAGGTCAGCTGGCTTGTGGTCATGGTTTATAAAACATCTAAAATGTGGCCTATGAATCACAGCATTCTAGAGTATTTTAGCTTACAGAACAGAGTTCTTACACTAGTTAGTGTTTTAAAGATGATACCTGGTATCCTTAGTCTCGCGTGGAAGTGAGTTGGCAGCCTGTATAGGTTAAGGCAAAAAAAATGTAATGGTCTCTTTTTGATTCCACAAATCTGTGTTCTTACAGATACTTGAGAATTGTCTGCAAGTATCGTTTTCCTGCTGCCTCAAGGATCCTGCTTATTGTCACACTGCACATGTTTGGAGAGCAGGAGATGGAGTTAAACTTCCTGTATTTTTCTCACGTAGGGTTGTTTTAAAAAATCAGCTGTCCTTTCTGTCATGTGAATTCTACTCTTAAATGTGATTCCTCTGAATTTACCTGTTTTGCAGAAGAAAATCAGAATTTTTCCAAGATTAGACAAATAGGAAGAAATAAATCATAAGGTCAAAAGACCATGCACTTACCTTTAGCCTGTAAATGATGCTGCAAATTTTGGTGACCTGGTTAAATGCAAGGGTTAAACAAAGTGCTGTACACTGTCTCTGTCTTTAGACATTTGTTCTGTATCCATGGACTTATTTTAATGTAAATAGTCACCTCGACAGCTGTGTCCCCTTAAGCACATTTTATTCAGCAGCTGGGTTATACGCGTCACTTGGCAGCCACGGAGTTTCAATTTTTCCCCGTGCCAAGGGGGCAGCTGGAATAATTTGAGTGCTCATTAATTTGGGAGAAATGTGAGCTGCAAGTCAGACAACATGAGTCTTCTGTATGGTGTTGTACAAGGATAAGCGGATCAGGGTAGAAGCAATTTGCCCTGTCCCAAGGGGGTCTTCGTTTTTTAATAAGCTGGTTATGAAAATTCTATTTCTTTGCAGTTTAAAGAGTCTAATTAGAGCCTGTAATTTCTCTCATATAACTGGAGTGGATGAAGGTTAACATTAGGCCTCCAGAGTCTTTTCACATTCATTTACAGACTTAAATCAGGTAATAGTTTGTAGCTAATTAGAATGGTGTATTAAATATTTAGTTTGACTTCACTTAACTGTGAGAACACATGGATGCTGTAGGGCTACAAAAATTATAGGGAAGAAGTACATTTAATTTTTAATCAAAGATAAACTTAAAGGCATAGCAATTTTAATACTGACTGGTATATTGTGACAGTCTGAGCAGCAATTGCATTCAGTTGGCTAAAATGTCAAGATAAAGGAATTTCCTGTCTATTTTATGTTCTTGCTGGAGCACTTTGAAGGTTCAAACAATTCATGGGTATATATACATATTGTCTGAAAGATTAAATATTTTTCAGCATAGCAGACAGGTTTCGTGTAAAATCTCATTCATTTTTCTATCCACTGACTCAGCACTTTCAGAAAGATTTTCTTGAAGAAGTTGCAGTGTTTCTACTCACAGGAAGTCCAACAGCAAACATGCATTCCTCCCAGAGTTTGCCAAACAGTGGGTCTGCTCTTCCATCACAGCAGCATCTGCAGTTACAGATTCTTCTGCTTTGGCTGGTTTTGTATTTCAATAAACAAGTAAAGTAATCCTAAAATTCTATGCACAAACTTTTTCCTGTTCTTGTAAGTCTTCAGTTTTATTCTCAGGCACATGGTGTGGTTCTTGGGGCTGTCCTGTGCAGCCCAGTCCTTGGACTCTGTTAGTCCTTGTGGATCCCTTCCAACTCACATTCTATGATTCTGTTACATCTACAATTCTCAAAATTCTTTCCATTCTCTGAGTAGACCTCATGCAGTTTTCCGTGCTACGTTATGAAAATCTTCCTGTTGCAAGTTGGATTCTTGGAACGTGAAGCTTCTGCTGCTGAACTCAGTATAAAATCTATCATAAAATTCAGCTGTACAGAACCAAACATAGGCTTACAGAGTGGAGATCAGCACCACATTGACTTTTACCTGAAATGATTGGTTCCAAGCACAGGCCAGGGGGATTTACATCTCCTTGTACTGGAGGACAGCTTGCTCAGTTCAAGCTGCATGAAAAAAGATGGCTATCCTGAGCCATGAAATACAGAACCTTACTTCAAAACAATCCTGTAAAGCTTCTGCAAATGGATTGTATTTTATTAAACTGGACATTTTAGTAATGCCTCTTGGTCAGAGCAGGAGTGGCTATGGATTGAATTTCTCTGGCTTCATTTTAATGATTTTTTTTTGTGTGAAATTTATTCTACAAAGTAATGTTGTTGATTAAATATAGAGCATCCAACTATTGCTATACACCTGCATGACACAAAATGACATTGCACAGACGTAGCTGTGATGTACCAGAGAGCCCAGAAGCACCTTACAGCTTTTATAATTATCCTTCTACAGTCTGATGTTTACCAAACAAAAATTACATTCTGTTAACTTTCATCAGGTGAAATTTTGATGCTTTTTTGCCACTTTGCAGGACCCATACTTATTTCCAGTGGGAGTTGTGTGTGCTAATTCCCTTGACTATGAGTACCTTGGTACTGTTGCCTGTTTGACTGTGTGTTAATGCCATTTTAGTTTAGACTGGTTCCTCAGCTGCTCATCTTCCCAAGCTTTCCCACAGTTTCTGTGAGGTGATTTCTTGTTCCTTAAACTGAGTGCAGCTCCCCTTTGTCTCATTTCATGGGTCACTTATATCCTCAGGGATTGGTCTGGATAGCAGTGAAATCCCATGTTCATTTGTGAACAAAGCTCTGGGTCTAAAACTGGAGCACCAAAAGTGGTGAAGTATTTCAAATTGAGAAGAATCATGATAAAGTGAAGAGGTGAACAAATAATTGAGGCAAAATGAAGAAGAAATATACTGTATATTTGACAGAGAAAAAAAGACAAAAGACGTCTGTAACCTCAAAATAGTCAAACCTTTCTGACTGTCAGCTTGTTCAGGCCTCAGATTCTTGGCTCATGATCTGTAGCTTTAATCTCAAGTTTCCTCTCCTGCATTTTTTGGATGCTAGAAACTCCATTATGGATTGGTAGAAAATGAGTGATAAAACTTCTAAATATCACCTTATTTTCTTACACTGCTTTCCCACTTGCCAATTTTTATAAAATGGTTTATGACTGCAATAATCCACTCAAAATCAGCTGCTATGGGAGATAATAGCCAGTTGTCAGAGCATTAACCACCCTTGACTTCACTTTGGGCCATTATGTAACAAAAGAATGAACTGGTGGTAAAGTTGCCAGGTGTATTAAATTATATGATGAATTATAGAGACTCTGTAGTGGAGATTAGTGTCCAAAAGAGACTACTGGGGATTGCCAAACCCATTATCTGATAGGACTGCAGGCTGGACAAAATCCCAAGGGTGAAAGGCCAGTGCTTTATCCATTATGTCATCCTCTAATCTGTGTCTGCACCATGCATGGTGAAGTACACTGTAAATGAGTTGCCATTGTTCTGTGTTACATCCTGGAACTGTGTAATAGCAGAAGTGGAGACATTGGCAGTATTTGGTTACTTAGAATTTAGTCTGATTTTGATCTTTTCTCATGGATTCCTGCAAAATAATTAGTTGATATCCAAGAAAGTCGAGTAGAGTAGTAGCAGAAATTGCATGAGCCTGCTTTTTCCACAGGAGCTTCAGTTAGATCCAAGAAAGTTGGCTATGTCATGGCTTCTGCTCTAATCCCTACCCCTTCTCTCCATTCAGACAAATTAATTTGTTTAGGCTGCTCTTTTGCATCTAAGGAAGAAAATGTATGTTCTACATTTCAGCAAATCCTCCAGGATTTTGAAGCATGTCAATATTAGGTATAGTTGAATTATGTTTGAGTAGTTAATTTAGGCTTGGCTTGTTAATGGTTTGTAATGACTGACCTGAAATCTTGCAAACCAAGAATGGAATCAAAAATTTCCTTTGCTTTCCAGATGATGGCATAGAATTTGTTCCTAGCTCTGATAAATCTATTTCATTTTACTTTGAAATAGTAACATTGTTATGACAGAAAACTGATGTCAGGTAACATCTGAAAGTTTAAAAAGCAAGTTAAAATTTTCCTCTCCCTCCTATTCTCCGTGTGATTTAAGTCATTGTACCATGGTTGGATGTACCAGTTGAACGATATAAAAAGCAGAATAAATAAATTTTTTTAAAATTCAGGAAATTTTTTTAAAAATAGTTCTTCAGTAATAATTTGTAGTATGTACACAATATTTGAAGGTGCTCTATAAAGATTTTATTCACACTCTCTATTTATCTGAAGTATTTATAACACAACCCATTGGGCTCAAAGTGATTTGTTACAGTTAGAGCTCATGATGAAAATAGAAGTTACATTGAAGGCAACAAGCTGGTTTGGGGTAATCTCAGGTGTTTTGGGCTTCTTTGAAGAGTAATCTTTGGGTTGTCATTTCCTAGGCATGGTCTTGGCCAAAAGGTTTAATATTCTCGAAATCTGTGAAAATTGGCTTTGCTGAATCGACTTGTTCAACTGCTAAGAAGAATTTAGTACATTTAGTACACATTGTTGTACCACACAGTGCATTTTTGGTTGCCTGTTTGGCATCATTAACACGTGCTGGACACTAGGCAGGAAAGAGAGCTAGAAAGGATTGGATGCTTATTAGACCTATTTTGTGAAAACTTTTTGTTTTGCTTTTAAATACCAGCTCTTAAATTGTTGTTTAATACCATTAAACCTATTTGCTCTGCCTCATCTTTACATATTATTTATTGCCAAGCTTCTGCCAGGCTGTTTGTGCCACCTGTGAAGGAACTGATCCTATTCAGTGCTGTGTGACCAGCAATTGAGGATGTGTAAAATGGCCAAAGCTTGTGTCCCATGTAAAAATCCCATCTTGTTTTTTTTTCACAGCTATATCAATCATTAAACCCTTTTAGGGGAACAATAAGCACTGTGCTAGTGTGCCTTGAGCTGGACACTTTCTCATCACTTTCTCTGTCCTTGCACAGTGTCAAACAGCATAATCCCATCTCTCCCTGCTGGAAATATTTCTTACGTATTAGGTGAATTTTCACAGTGGGAAATTATTCTTTGTAAATCCTCAGTTGCATTATAATTTTCTGTAAATCAGCAAAGTATGTCAGCACATTTTCAAGGCTAGAAGAAATATCCTCACTTGATGGGTCATGTAAAACATAGAGCTTGTTTGAGTTTTCCAAAAGTGACTCCCAGCTGCCCTAGACCTAGAGAGCAGATCTGGAAATGCTCCTCACAGGTGAGTGTGACACAGTTCTGCTCTCCCCTGACCCCAAGGGATTAACTGCACCACTCATCTCCTTTTCTCCTGCATGAATTTTCTGAGGTAGGTCTATGCCAAGAGCTGTTGGGGATGTGAATGTTTGGAGAAGCAGGGCTCAGCTTCTTGATGAGTGTTTTTCTTGCAGTCTTTGCTTACAACATCTTGTTTTTCAGTGATGTAGACATTTCAATTATTTGGGGTTTGTTTTCGCTTACTGCCCCATAAGTTTTTAAGGTACAATGTATGGAGTTTCAATGTCACTATAATACAAAACATTGTTATAAAATTGTCTGGGTACCATGTGCAATTGGAGAAAGGGAAAAACATGAGGGAATGTATAAATGTAAACTTTCCCAAAAGAGGTATTTTGAATACTGCAGGAGGAAAATTAACAATGAAGAACCTTTTACTGAGTAACTTAACATTTCAGGATTCAGTTTCATGAGGTAATGTCTTCAATTTCATGGCTTCCTTGCTCTGAGTGCGCTGTAAGTTGAGGCTTTCAGCACCTCACAGGGCAAAGGTCTCTAATAGGACAGAAGATACTGAGGTAGTGCTGTCTTATGCTGCATCACAGGGCTTTGCACCCCTCAGCAGAGTTTTCTGTGCTCATTTAGACCATTGTCTTAATGGAATTTCCTGTTAACTTACCAGTACAAATAGACTCTCAAGTTGTTTGGTTGTGGTGGTTTTTTCGTTTTTGTTTTTTTTTTTTTTACTACTTCATAATGAAAAATGAACTGAAGATAAATTGAAGAGATAAAAAAATTTAGAGATAAGTTGAAGTTTCAAGAGTGACTTTATATTTCTATTTCTCTTTTCCTGTCCCTGTTCACTGCCCTGTATATTATGCCCTTTGCAACAACTAGGTGCACTGCATACACTTGGAATTTGTGTTTATTTTTGGATTGATCTCTGTGTGTATCAGTTAAAGTTAGTACCTATTATACATATCACATTGATATATTTCACGAGTTCAACATTTTTCCCTTTTAAGATTTGGAAAGGTTTCTTGGGCAAAGACCTGGGGCCTGTTCAGATTTTTGGTTGTGGATCTTACTGATTATGATGAGTGAATCTGGTATGACTCTCACAATCCTTTCTGGCTGCATCCAGACTGTTCCTCCCAGGAAAATGTGGGGAAGATGTGCCATCTGCTTAACACAGGGACCAACAGAAGCATCAATTCCCCCTTTTCCCACTGGTGTCTTCTGAGGTGAGGTGTGCAAAAGGATTCTGGAGAGAGGTGACTAGGAGGATGAGATTATGTGGAGAGTGATACTGAAGACTAATCTGGAAGTGATGACAAGCCCAGTGTAATGTTGGGTGGGAAGCACGAGGTGCCTATGAAAAGCTGTCTTGAGAGCTCTCACCTTGAGGGCCCTTGCAACAGTTAAATCAATTATTTTTTGTGAGGCTGCTTAGGAGTTCAGACAATCACTCAGTCTCACACTGACCCATTGTTCCCAGTCAGTCCATTTACTCCTCTATGCAGAGAACAGCTGAGGTGTTCCTGGACCACCATAGATTATAACTATGGGAACTTGAATTTTGTCCCTATATCTCACTTAAATTCCATAGCTCTTGCCACAGGATTATTTTTATTTCTTGCTGAGCCAGAAAGGAAAGACTGTTTTGCTGAAGGTGTCCATGAAATAGTTTGCAGCTGCAAACAGAGGTCTGCACTGTCAGCTCCAAGCAGAAGTCCCATTTCCCCTCCCACATGGTATTTTAAGTTTCTGGAAATACTGTTTTACCAGCTGTTTGGCACGAAGATGTGAATTCACAGTTTCATTGTGTGGAATCTTGCAGATTGACTTGTCCTGCTGAACAGGGATGGGAGAAGGTCCCTATTCTCTTCCCTGCACTGGCAGCTCAGTGACGTTCCAGAGGTGAGGACAGTTCAGGGACTGCAGATTGGCCCACACATAATGGATGAAACCCTTAAGTGGATATTTCAGATGGAGTGGTTAGCACTGACATAGCTGTCATTTAAGTCATCATTCTTAGCTTTCTTCACTAGTGCTTGAGTGTATGCATCTCTGAGATTTTATATAAACCTCCTGTCTGGAGTTTAAAGGTTCAAACTTCAGAATATTCCCTGGTTGCAAAAGCAAGAAACTTACTAACAATACTCTCTTATTCTTCAAAATTTGAGGGGCTGCAACATCGAGTAGAGAGCAACCCCTTATCCAAACCATGATCTGTGCTAAGGTAAGGCAACAAGAATGTGAAAAACCAGAGACTGGAAAACCAGAGAGAAAGCAAGATAAAATTCCCAATAATATATGCAGTTATATATCTGCTTTTGATTTAGGTGTTTTACCCTGTATGAGATTTGTGTTCAGTTTTGTCTGAACTACTGAGCTTGGGCGTTTGATGCTTTAGTACTGGTTAATTCTGCTGTGTAGATGGGAGTAGTTGCCAACACAGCTTGTGACAACTGCTGATGTTTTGTGCTTCTCACTAGTTTGCTGTGGACTACTGGTTTGGACCAGAGTCCACAGTCTTGCATACAGAAGCTAAGCACCATAAAATGCGCTGTTGAAATTAGTTGGTTGCATAATATGAATTTGACTCTACAGTTTGGAACCATTTGAGCTTTTGCAGAAATCTTTTAGTGAGAAGAGGAACTGAATGGAGTCTCTTTCCAGGAAATGACCCTTCCAGGTCAGGAATGAGACATAATAGAAATGTAACATATGGGAAGTTTCCACAGCTGCTGTTTTAAATATAATTAAAATACATCACTCTCAAATGGTATTCTTTGCCATTCAATGCTTGCTTCAGAAAAATATGAAGTGAGAAAGTCACAAGCTGTGTTAAAGTTTCTAGTTCCATTGTCCTTTCAGTTTCTTTCAGCTCTCACTCCATATTCTGTGAACATTGGCTTAAAAATAGCAGTCTGTGGCACCTACTGTGCAGAAGCAGCAAGTATAATTGAAAAGGTTAAAGGTTAAAGTTTTTGCTCTTGGAGTAAGCTTTGCTTTCTGTTCGGTGAATCTGACATCTACAATTTTCAGTTTTGCAGCCAAGATATAGAAATTCAAGACTAGTGCATCTGCCTAGAATATTTTCTTTCTCCAAACCTAACAGGTCATGATAATCCTTTATACAGTGGATATAATACTTTGCAGGTCAGAAACAGAAACTATTTTGATTCAGGTGTGTCTCTCAAGTATCTTGTAAAGCTTTCAAAACTCCCCAGAACCGAAGGGCTCTCTTTCTGTAATGTTTTTTGCCAGAGAGGTACTTACACCCTCTGCCCAATTCCTTCTCTGAAGGAAGTGGTCTCGTGATTCAGTCACAACACTTGGATATTCTGAGGTGTTTTTCTCATTTGGCTTTTACTCAGTTAGCCAGAGCATATGTAGACTATGTAAATGTTGTTACTGGATCTTCTGGGATGTGCCCATAACAACTCTGAATTTACTCAGTCTCCCTTGACTGAAACATTCTCTCCATATGGATTCAAAGGAATTTTAGTGTCCTCACATTATGCTGTACCACAAGATACTGGCAGAGATGCATCAGTGTGTGTCTGCACAGTGCACATACCTATTGAAGCTGATAGTTTCTATTTTGTTATTTTCTTCGAGGTCCAATACAAACAACAGAATGAGACAGATGCCTTATATTTCCTCATCTATTATTACAGAGATTTCAATCATATGCCTCAGTACTATACATATTTATCAGCAGACTACTAATATTAGTGCTATATGTGGATTGTTTGAGTAAAATAAACATTTCATGCAATCACTTTGCAGAGCAGGACTGATTTGACACACTTTCCATATGCCTCACATGTACAAGAAAAAAATTTGGTGGTCACTGTTAACAGCTTTACATACCAACATATATCTTGCCTGGGATCTGAGAGTATGGATGGATATTAAATCTCTTCCCTCATGTCAAATCAATGTACAATGACAATTTCAGTGGTTATTACAATGCTGTGTGTCCTGTTTTGCACCATACGTGCACATCACTGAGCAGATCTCATCCATGGACAGCAGTTGAAGTAGTTTGAACTTATCTTGCCAAATTACTGTAGTATTTCTCTAATACTGACTTAGTTATATTTTTATGTATCTGCAGTAAAGAAATTTATGGGCACAGTAACTTTTTTTCCTGTTTATTGGTATTATAAATCCGGAATTATCACATGGAATACCCATCCAGAAGAGTGAAACTAGTATAAAATGTGTGTAGGACCAAGCTTGTTTTAAAAAATGGGATTTAGAATGTAGAATTATTCATGTAAGTCTCAGTTCTAATCATTTGTTACACAAGCCACTGCTGTGGTCTCTGAAAGCAGAAAATAAAATGCCAAATCTTTGTTTTATAGAAGTGGGCTGCCCAGGCAGGTGGTGAGGTCTCCATCCCTGGAGGTGTTTAAGCAGAGCCTGGGTGTGGCACTCAGTGCCATGGTCTGACCCACAGGGTGGGCTTGGGTCACAGGTTGGACTCAATGATCTCAAAGGTCTTTTCCAACCTAGTTAATGCTGTGGTTCTGTGATACCTCTGCAGTGTGTGCTTAATGCTTGGCATTGCAAGCTCACAGTGGGTTAAGTTTATGCTGATGGGGTCAATGACCTGATCAAATGAAACTTTTAGAACTAGAGAAATAATCAGAATTGTTTTCCATCAGAACTGATCTTGACGATTTTTCTTGAGGATATTCTGAATGAAGTATTAAACAGTATTTGCAATACTTATTAATGTGTCTAATGTCAATGTAGAAGGAAAACTTAAAAGTACCAGTGGCTTTAATTTTAACTAAAATACCTTCCTGTGATCCTGTCATGGCTGTTTCCTTACAATACTACTATGAATAATAGTCATTCTATTAATTCATGAACACTATAGAAAGGGTATTTTAAAATTGTAGTGTAACTTGTATTTCACTGTATAAAAGTCTCTTTACTTCCTGCTGACCATGGTAAACATCACTTGTATAACATGTACCATGGAAAGTGTGTACAAAAAAAGTACACAATACCTTGACAGGGAAGGAAGCAGCACTTAATAAATTTGGATCACTCACTTTCTAGCTCTCTGTTTTATAGATTCCTTTATTTTTTTCAAGTAATTACAATTAGCAGTATTTTTATCATGCTTAAAGTATTTTCTAGCAAAACTGCTAGGTACTAAGTAAACTAGATATAGAAAATATACTCAGCAAAAAATCATTGAAATCCTTGCAGCAACATCCCAGAGACAGCCCATTCCTCGTGATGATCCATGTTACCAGTTTGCTGAAATTTTATTTTTTGTGGTTATTTTGCTGCCTGTGCCTGTTATAATGCTTACTGCTCATCTCTTTAGATAAGGCTGGTCTCCTTTCATTAGGAACACAGTCTAGTTTGACTCATTATAGATTAAAGCCAACCATTAAATATAAATCTCTCAGAGTATTCAGTCTCATCACAGGCTATTTTCAAGCATCATTTGCAGGAAGATAAAACGTGACAGTGATTTATGCTGTATTTTGAGAGTATAAATCTCACTGTGCATTTTCTTGTATCTTTGCAGAACAAAGAATTTCTTTATTAATGCTTTCATAGTAATCAACAGAGTATAGAAGCACCATTCTTTTGTTTAATGTTGTGTTCTTTAGAGTCTTAGAGTTGGATTGTGCAGGCTGTTGGACTCAAACTTGCAACACTACACCATCAGTGTGTAGACTTTTTAAACATATAAATCACAATTCAGTTCTGTGCATATTTTACGTTTGAGAGACTGGGAAAACTTTTGTGATTGGAATCTGGTCTCTAGGCATGATGATAACACAAAGCACAATGTATGCCTACAGACAGGATGTGGCCATTAAGAAAAGGGATAAAAAGGCAGTGAGAAAATAGGATGTCACAACTGACAGTAAAGAGGGAGACTTTCAGAGGATTTTAAAACTACTTCTGTGGGAAAAAAACAACCTAGGGAAACTTAGTATAAAGTCGGTATATTTCACAAATATTACCATTTGTGAATGAGGAAAAATGCTAATGCAAAATATTATAAGGGTTTTTTTTAATTTTAAATGAATTAAAAGATATTGAAGTGCTACCTCTGAGTACCTGTCCCTGTGTTGACAATGATATTGTGTCATATGAATCTTGAAAACTAGGGGAATTTGCTTGCCTGGTGTTTCAAATTCTTTATCTACAGAAGTATTTGCTAGTGAAGTGCCTCTTCCCCTCCATGGTAACAATTTTCTGAATTCATAAGTGCAGAACAGATTTGTCTGAAACATACCATTTTGTACTCCAATGGTTTTTCATTTATTCTTAATTACACATTAAGCATAACTGTAGTTAAAGGTCAGATATTAAACACATTCAAAAAGATCAACCATTCTATTACACAGAACAAAAGCCACGTTTTGTCAGGAAGACATTACTGGCAGAAATATTTTTTTTAACCTCATTCAAAACTTAACCAGTAATAATTTCTTAGAATTCCTGTGAACTCCACATCTGTATCAGAAGTTCCACTGGATATGTTTCAAATGCAGTATTAATTGATTTATCTTCTGCATTTTACTTTCAGGTCCGTATTTTTACCTATCTGATTGGAAGAGAAGCTGCATTTGCTGATAACCTGAAGTGGATGGCCTGTGCTAACAAAGGTTTGTTAACCTTCTCCTGTGAAACTCTTGTTTTCAAAACCCCTGAGCTGAGCCTGCCTGCACATCTGACCCTTCTACACACATGGTGTTGCTGGCACCTAATCACAGAGGATGGGTTGTTTTCTGGTAACATACAATTTAAAAAGCAAAAAAACCCAATTTGAAATTTTCTTCCTTAAAATATGTATGAAGCTTTAAACTATGAGGTCTTAAGGTTTTTTTCAGAGACCAAACTAATTTCAAAGCATTTGTTCTCTTCTGTCTGTTATTACTCAGAGTGAGTTTGCTTTCTAAGAACATTGGGTACAAGTCCTGTTGAGTTAGGAATGGTATGTAAAACACCAGCCATCCTGTCCCTTGAGGAACTGACAGTGTAATTGAAAAAAACTGGTTTATATCCTTTTAGGAAAACAGCATTAAACCTTTAAGATGCTGAGATGCTGCATTAGAAGGATTGACTAGTATGAACAGGAATGATTCAGGAAAAAAATAGCCCCAAACCCCAATTAATCTTCAGGTTTTCCTTTTTCTTTCCTCTTGGAAAAAAAAAAAAAGTCCTTTTTTTCCATTGTGCCACATTACATTATGATGAATTGCATCAGGTGCTATCCATTTAGTCATTATTTCTTTAACTACTGTTATGTCCAGCTGATGGAAATTACTCAGTTTGAAGTCTTGTCTTAATCAGCTAATATTACACCATAATTTAGTTTAAATAATAGTATAAGAATCCTTTGAAGCATCTTTTTTGAAGACAATTTAATCAACAAAATCTTTTAACTTTTTAGCCCAGCTCCACAAATTCATAAAGATCTAAGTACAGCAAGTCAGAAATTAGGACCAGGCAATAGAGGCTGCCTGAGCAGATCATCTGGTCCACGTCTTCCTTATTCCCAGAGGGGAATAGTGGTCACCTTTGTCATTCTTCAGGACTACTTTGTTCTTTTCAGGGCCATGTTGCTTTGAGTCAGAGTCATACTCATATGAATCAACTAAACAGCTTAATGACTGTTCCTTCTATAAATTTATTTCCCTCTCAGTTTAATAGTTACAATACCTGCTCTCTGATAGCTTATACTGTAAAAATTTTCTACTTCTAATCATTAATTAAATTTTTTTTTCAGCTTTGAAAATCACAATTGGAAACAGCATGTCGTGGTCAGACAGTTCAGATTTAGAGTTTTCCTTGCAGTTTTCACTTACAGCTTGTCCGCTTTATTTCAGTGAAATGAGGGATTACAGCACAACAGATGAGGGATGTAGCAAAGCTGGGCTAAACACTGGCTGAATAGCAGGACTGCAGTTTACTCCTTGTGTGGGTGGGCCAAAATACATTGTTGTCACTGAGGGTGAATGACCCTAAAATCAATGTTCCTTGCAGTGATTTTCCCCTTGGAAGCACAGCATAGATGAAGGCTGTTTGCAGGGTTTCCAGCTGACTGGACTGTGCCCAGCAGCCCTTTCCTTCAAAACAGGTCACAGGGGAAATTCACACCACCTTGCAAAACTTCCTTAGCTTCTAAGTTCTGATGGTGAAACCTTGAAAAACCCGTTTCTGGTACATTTTCCCTGTAAGTAGGGCGTATCTAGAGGGAGCTTGCTTAATGAAGCAAAACACCAAACCATTTTAAATACATTAAAACATTCAAGATCCCCCAAATCCCTCTAGAGGGGTTTGTGAAATTTGCAGTGATTTACTCTTCTGTATCATAAGCAAGTGCATATTAAGGAAAACAAGATTTACTAAGATGCTGAAGTGAACAAAGGTGAAAATTTCCTAGTGCTTATTGTGCATATGCCAGATGTTAGCAGTAACATCTAGAACTTAGAAATGACAGGCACTGCTTTTCCCTCAGCATCACTTCCAGCAGAAAGCTGTAGAGATAAAGCTGGGAGTTAATGCATTACTTGCTAACAAAACAGCTGGGATTATTATTTTTGGTTTTTTTTCAGTAAAAATCACTATTGCAGTAGCAATTTGACAGCCTCTGTTTTACTAACTTGGTTTTTTAAACATTTTGTCCCGGGTCAACACTGTGGTTGGCACGTTATAAAATGGACAAAGGGTTGGATTCATCAGTACAGAGGAGCTGAGGCTGAGAAAGCAACGTAGAGAAAAATGCTTCGAGTATTGGAGAGCCGATAGCGGCTGCAGCTCAGGCAGAGGACAGATCAGCCCCGAGGCAGGTTGTGCCCCAGCTGGAGCAGTTTATAGACCATTGTATCAGCAGAGGAGAGCTCTGTGCAGGAAGCCCCCATCACAGCCATTCCCATTATTAGCATGGCCCCAGCCCCTCCCGCGCTGGGGGCTCCGGGGCGGCAGGCAGCCAGTTCCGAGCCTGTTCACCTGCTCCGGGGGCCTCCTGTGGGGGAAACGGGGGAACCTCCACGGGAGTTTTACAGCTGCACTCAAACAATGAATTCACTCCTTACTCCTCACCCAGAGGATTTTTAAATTCTGCTATTTTATTAGTTGCAAGAGTGTTGCATCTCTTTTGCACGCTGCCCAGGAAACCAAAAGTGCTGCGCTCCATGTAAGAATCAGTTGGAGGCATTTTGAAAAGTTATCAGTCTAATGGAGGACATTTTAGAGAAAAACAAGCCAAACATGCAGGGGCTGTGTAATGGGGAATGGCAGCCCACATGCAGAGCCTAAGTGTCTGTCTTTTACCACATTATTATATATCTCTCATGCTTGTCATTACCAAATCTTACCCATTTCCTTCATGAGTTTTTTCCTGCTGGGGAGGGAAAAAAAAGGTAGTGCTGACTGTGAGGGGGCTCTGAGGTGGCATAATTCACACACCAGGGAACTCAGAAGTGTTGGACTGCAAAAACTGGAGCATGGGTTTGCTGCTCTTGCTGACACGGCCTCAGCAGCTGTGCTCAAGGACTTCAGAGCAAGTCTTTATCTGGTGATTAAACCTGGCTGTAGGAACAGCGAGGGTTTTAATGCCATGGCACATCTCTGATCTCTAGATAAGAGATGTAAACTTAGTGTAGGAAGGTAACTCTTGTTACAGCTAGAAACACATGAATTGTCAAAAAAACAATAAAATTAAATTAAAAAATAACTAAAAGCATGTTACCTAATGTTGTTCCTAGCTATAATATAGTAACTTTTGGTAAGGTTTTCCCATTAGGAGATGATCAACAAATATTTTCACTTGTCTTTGAAACCTTTATCTTTTTACTAAGTTTATACAAAATTAATTCAAACTTAATGTCTGAGGAAATTTTTTAGATGGTTTTAGCCTTAGGCTGTTTTAGACTATTTTAGTCTTAGGAAATTAGGCAAAAACCTGTTTTTCTCTATTGTGCAGTTTAGACATATGATTTGCAATAATACAAGGAATGAATCCTTTAACATGCTGCCTGGAAAATTCTTTTTAAGTTACATTATGGCAACATTCTCATAAATACTGCAAAGAGAAATACCAAAAGTAATGCACCTTATGAAGAATGCCTTCAAGTAAGTGCTCCAATAGATGTCTCTGCTCTCATTGGCTGTACCTGGTCCACAAGGGTCTCTTCTTAAAGAAGAAAATGCAGCAGCACCAGTGTCATGTAACATGTATAAACCTGTATGACACAATACTGAAGTGTTTNTTTTTTTTTTTTTTTTGAGTAATCTAGCTAAATTTTTTTTGCTTGTAATTGTGACATAAAAACATTTCAGGAGACAATCAAAAAGGATGGTCATTTTACAGCAATGCATTCTTTATCTCAGGGGTAATTAAAGATTATCTGTGATTAAAGAGTTTTCCAGGCATAGGTAAGTAGGAGCTTCTTAAATGAGTCTTTAAGGTTTTGATTTTAGTGAAGTATGATACTAAAAAGTGTTAACTGATTGT
>VXBB01001140.1:47325-65927 GCA_013399915.1 Illadopsis cleaveri | reverse complement strand
AAAAAAAAAACCCAAAAAAAAACCAAAAAAACAAGCAAACAACAACAACAACAACAAAAAACCACAAAAACCCCCCACAAACAGGCAAAGGAACAGCATAAATTAGGGTAGTCACATACAAAACTTGAAAATAGGAATGAGGGGAACCTTTTACCAAACCAGGCTTGCTTCTGCCTCAGTTTAAGCTGCCTGAGTGCTGTTTTCTGAGACAGTTTCCTTGGCCACCTCTAGTGCTTTGACATTGGAAGTTCTATTAAAATAATCCTCTCCATCCCATAACTTGTTGTTTTTCACAGACAGTTTGTGTGGCTGCTGCTTGGACCTTTCCCAGTTAGAAATATTAGTGTATTTACAGATAGCTTAAATGTTCTTATCACCCAGCAGTGTCTGAACAGCCAGGGTTAGACTCCCAGGGCTACATTTACTTGGTTGCACTCAGTGTCACTGTGCCCTAACAGCATGGAATATTCTTCCCTGTTCCCTTCTCAGCAAACAGCAGAGCTAATTGGCCAGCTGTGCTGTTTCTGAGCAAGCAACATTAGGCTGCAACATTCTAGGATCCAGACAGAAAGAAGCTGGACAGTAATAATCTTAGGGTAAAAAACACTTCCCCTGTCACCCCAGACTGTTCTCATCCAGTAACTGTGCAGCACAAAGTCATCTGTGAAAGCCAGAAGTTAGTTCATTTAGATGTTTGATACCATTTAGGAATATTCCCAGAAGAATTTTGCTGCTAAAACAAAGCATCTAATTCCTGTGTCTGCTCAACTTTCCTGTAAGAGGATGTCTGCAAAATGTCCATACAGCTGCCTCTTCAACATGGCTTTGGCACTCCTGAGGAGCTTCACATACTATTAGAAAAAATACAACTTTTATAGAAGTGGAAATCCCTGGCAAGATGTCATATGCAGAAAGCATGACATGGAACAACCTTTATGTGTGTCAGGGCTGTGTCCTTTGGCACAGTCAGGATTGACACAAGGCCTCTCTGGTGACTCCTTGCTTCCCTTTTTCCTGTCCCTAGACTTTTTGCTCTCCCTAGTGTTTCCTGTCTTTCTGAAGAGGTAACCAGTCAGCTTCTACAGTCATTTTTAGTTACCCTCCATCAGAAAATTATTTGTGTTTATTTCCTTTAAACCCAGGATTTCATGTTGGAAAGGTGGTTATCACTGTGTAAAGCCTAATTTCTTTCAAAACCAGGACTTTTGCCATAGGAGTGCTACAATTTTAAGAAGTGTTACTAGCTCTTGGGGAAACAACAGATTTCTGAAAAAGTTTGAATTTAGGTCTGTGGGGAACAGAACTGGTTGTACTTGGTTTTGGTACTCGGGAAACAGTAGAGGATTAGAGGATTATCTTGGGCTAATTCTGAAGTCAGCTTCAAAATAGTTGGGAATGCTAGTCCTGTAATAACCCAGTGGCTTAAGTGCTGCCAATACCTTCAGGCTGAAATGCTGAAGTATGTGATACGTACCAGCCAGCCTCCTGTCTTCTGATTCAGAGTCCCCTGATTCCAAATTCCACACCTTTCCTTCAACTTGTTCTCTTTTCCATTTGTACTTCTCTACTGCAGTTTGATACACAGTACACGTGGGTGAGCTTTGTTGGATCCCTGGAATTCTGTGAGAAAGGGTGTTTGGGCTGTCAAGAGTGAGGGGTCAGGTGGAAGATTATTAATTGTGGAATTTAATAAGAGAAGAAATTGTCTTGCTGCCTGTTCCTGTTCAGCTGTACAGCCCAGAGATGCTGTAGGAAATAGCTCCAAGGGTTGCAGATGGGATATGTGGGCCCATAGATGGTGAGGTGTGGACATCACTCCTACAGAACAGTCTCAACATAACTTTTCTGCTCAAAAATGGGGCAAAGTTGGATCTGATATGAGTCCTTCAACATTGCTAAGGCCCACAAGCATGTAATGGTTCTGAAAATAAAATAATCCTCATGAATGCTTAAAAAGAAAATGAGATTTCTAAGTGATAGCTTTCAAATGGAAGCAGAAAAGAATTCTAAAACTATCATACTATTTCAGGGAAGCAAGAGTTTTAAAGTAGTCAGTGACTTTTCAGCATGCATCTACAGCGAGTCAGTAAAAGTGAATATTTTGGAAGGAAAAGGAATATGGGCTGGGCATCAGAATATTCAAGTGCAGCAATACATAGAGGTCATCTCTTGGTATCATGGATAATCATTTGCAGACCACAGAAGCCCTTCACTCATTCTTATGGTCACATTTGGGATGTGATGAAATATTACCTTTTTTTCCCTGCATGAAATAAAAGAACACTGGTATGGATCCTGCTTGGTATAGTTTGGTATGGTATAGTTCCCACTGTTCAAAAGCTTGTGATTGAGAATTTGTTTATTGGGGTGTCCAACTGGACTTACTTGGACCTTTGTTAACTCTTCCTGGTGGAATTTGTTTCTCAGTAGTGTACCTGAATATATCCTCTGGATCTAATGTACTGTTGAGTTCATCTCCAGGCTGTTGGTCTCCAGCTGAGAGCAGATTCAGGCAAACATTCCCACATTGTCTCTGTTCAGTTTCCAATCTGAGTTCTTTGCTTAAAAACAGCAAAATATTGTTTCACTGAGTATTTTGAGATGACTGTCTGATGCTCCACAATTCAAGAGTTCATTTAAAACAGCAGTGTTCTGAGTCATTACAGGTCATGGTTTGTCATAATATGAATGGTGAGTGCTCTTGCTCTTTGTAATTTCCTTCAGTGTTAGAGTACCATGTGTTGATTCTTCATTTGCATTATCCCCACATTATCACAGACATACATTCCCTTATGGCTTTTAGTTCAATTCTAGTTCAGTTCTACAGTTGCTGTTGTATATATGTGTATTTGTAAATATAAATATATTTCCCTCATTTCTTTCTTTTTTTGAAGGAGGTAATACTTGAAAGTATTTCCTGATCAAGAGACTAATGCTGTCCTGGAAAGGCAATCAAGAACCTTATTTCTCCTTATGGGCAATAAATTGAGATAGCTCCACTGAAGTAAAGCCTTTAGTAACTATTTCTACAATGCTTGTGATGGGTGTTACAATTACATTATTATGTATGTGGTAAAAAACAATTCAATTTATTCTTCTTCATCCTTAAAAAAACCCAAGTGCTATGTAGGTGTACTTTTTACTCTGATCCAAGCTCTTTGCAGAAATGCAGCAGCAATTACAGGCAGCTCATGCCTCTCAACTGTCACATCAGAATCCAGGTGTTTTGCCTGTGAAAGTTTAAATTCTAGGATACAGTTCTTCTGGCAGAGGAGAATTATGAACCAGTTCCAGTTCATATATGTGTGTGTGTATAGATATATATATGTACACACACACACACAAATACATATATACACACACACACACACACACACACATATATATATGTACAGAGTTATAAGAGAAAGTCCTCCAGACTGAAAGCTGTTACACTGGGCATATTTTTCTATCCAGGACCTTCCAGTGAGCTATTAAAATGCTGTTTAGTGCTTCTTTCATTCACACACTTTTCTTTGTGTTCAATGCACAGAAGAGCTTTTATGAAGTAACAAAAATAAAATAGTACCCCATTTCCACTAGCTTCTATTCCCAGAGATATCTTCAAATACTTTTGGTGGCACGAGTTAATTGTGCTATTATAATAAGTAGGTATATTTAGCATTTCTATAACAGTAAATGTTCCCTGGGCCTCTATTTCAAAAAAGTAACTTCTAGATTGCAGTACTGGTAGGCATTAAAAAGCATCAGTGTGTTCAGAATGTTCACATACATCTAAAGTAGGTAAATATTGGTAATCACTGCAGAACTGAATGTCAGCAAGTGTCATTAATCAGCAGCTAAGAAAATTTGCACACATTTTTTTTTTTAAAATACACTAAAAACTAGAAATCTGTGTTGCTTCTTTTCCAATCCCACTTTGGATTTGATTACATGCTTTAACCTTCCCTTTGTGGCCAGCATCTCTTAATCTCTAAGAATTTACAACTCTTTATAAGAGAATGTTATCACCTCCAAGTGCCTCTGAGGTTCCCATGGGAATTTCCTTTTCTTGCTTTGACATTGGAATGAATTGGGTTAGGGGAGAAAAATCCCGTGTGTGGATATCAGGTAGGCTTGTCCATGAAATAAGGTTCTTCAAGCTGTGCTTTGTCTCCTACAGATCTCAGTGGTCTTTTGAAGGTTCTGATATGGGAGAAAAGTAGAAAGTCGCCCAGGAAATGCCTTTGTATCAGCACTTCAGTTTGGATTATTAATTTTCCTGGAAAAGTACAACAGTTGTGACCATTTCACCTTGAGGCTTCCATGGGAGCACAATTGCAGTTCACAGTTCAAAGCTGCAGCAGTGACAGTCTGATGTGGCTGCAGTGGGGCCTGGCAGAACTGGGACAGTGCTCGAGCCACTGACAGTGCTGATCAATGCAGCTGCTGGTGCACACATTTAAACCCTGTAAAAACAGGTTATACACACATTTATAGGGAGGTGCAATATCCCTTTATGCTGATGATTAGTGCACTGTCTGTGGAAAGCTTCACTGACAGTCTCGTAAAAAAAGAAAATATTTGAGCCAAGGCTTTTATGAGTTCCGTGGCCCAAAATTTTCAGTTGCTATAATTAAGTACTCTCATTTTCTCCCAAACAGTTCTAATCTGTTTGTTGTATTGCTGGATCTAGAATAAATGAATTATCATGAAACACATGAACTGTTTCAAATTCAATAAGATCTGTGTCAACTGTCAAAACATAATGAGTTCTGGAGATAGTCAATGAATGAACCTCTCAACTGAATAGAATTCATGCACTCCAGTTGTCTTTCAGAAGCCGCTCAAAACAACAATGGATGTTGTTCTTTTCTGTTAGAAAATGATCATCTCATTTACTCCTGCTCAGCAGCAGGGTGCTCATCAGAGCAGGGAATGTTGTGCCATTTATTTTTGTGCTTAGATCCCACATGCACACACCAAGACAAGAGTCTGGGTGTAGTGTGTCCCAATAAAACACACAGGCTGAGATGCCTGAAATCAAAACTGGGGCATGCACAGGAAAATAAAGCCCATAAGGATCTAGTGGGGATATGGACATTTAAAATAAGAATGATTATTCCATGGAAACAGAGTACATGCAAACAAGGGTTAATCACAGAGAGCTCCTATGCACACATCATGTTCACAAGAATATGTATCTTTTAGCTTTTTGAAGGAAACTGCTTCTTTTGATAAATTACATGTTTGTTTTCCTCCACTGCTAATGCTGGAACTTACAGTATTAGGGCATCTTCCAATGATTGCATTAAGCAAAGACTATTACTAAAGAGAGCTAATTGCTAGTTGTCAAAGTCACAGAAAAACTGTTGTAAGGAAATAGCAATACTTAGTTTAATGAATTAATACTTTTCATGTGTATTGCTCTACATGGTATTTACACTGTAAAATACTGTAAGTGATACATCAAAAAGATGTTTAAAATATCAAAACCAATACCAAAAGTCCTGCACTTAAAGAGGAACATAAAATTTCCTGCTGGGGATGTGAAACATGGAATGCCATCTGTATTACATGGCACTGAGAAAACTGATTATGTTTGGACCTCCATTTCATAGCAGATGGGTTCATTAAATTTAATAGCCTCCAGAGCCTTTAGAAACAGTGTTAAAAACATGTGGAACATGCTGAGACACTTCACTTCTCGCCCCACAGTCATTATAACTCTGGCACAGACTATAAATATTACACTACTTTATTTCCATTGAATCGGATTACTATTATAATTATTTTTCATAGGGTACATTTACATGAGGAATGCAGAATGCAAATTGTTCTTCAGCAAACTTTGAGATATGCAGTTGATGTCTTTAAATGCATTTTACAGTTCTTTACACTTAGAGGCTTTTATATAGAACTTATTTTTATCTTCCTGCGACATCAGCAAGGAGCTGTAAGGCCACAGCAAAGCTGGGTCTTAAGCAGCTCTGCTCCCAGTGTGGTGCAAATAAGACAAGCATTATGTTAAACCACTGAAGGGAGACCACAGGAGTGTTACATCTTGGCTTTTAGCTATATATTGGCAAAAATTTCTCTTTTCCAGTATTTTATTATTTTATATGATGGAGTAGCTTCAGTTTGACCTTGGCCTCTGTTCATCTTTTATCACTGGATGAAAGAGAGATTAAATATCTAATTTTGAATCAGATTTGTTCCTACAGAAATATTGCTTTAAACAAAGTAAAATGTCATCTCTTTTTGAAATATTCTCAGTATTTGATAGATAAAGGATTATTTTGCTATTTAGTTTTTTATTTTAAAGAATGCTTCTAATGAGAACAAGTAAATTTTACCATCTTTAAGTGCTTTGACACCTGTCTAACCTTCTCCCACATCTTCATTTACTACATGTTCTGATGTTTAAACTAAATTATGATTGAAGAAATTGTCAGCCTTGATCACGATTCTTTTTAAAAATAACTGTTTCCCAATCACCATATCAGCTTGTTCTTGTACAAAGTAATTATCTTCTCTTTCCACTTCCTTTCCTGCAGAATGCTGTGACTATCCACACTGTCTTTTACTGTTTTCCTAAGGTCACTCTTGGTTTTGAGTTGTGCTGATCATTTTAATGTGGATTTTCTCCTTCTTCATATCACTGACTTCAATTTTGCCACTGTGATATTATTATCATGACCTGCAAGTTTAATAAATCACCAGAGTCCTACCACAGCAGATGATGGATGATGACAGGATTAAATAACGATTCCTTCTTCATATAATTTACATTTCAAGTAATAGGTAAGAGTCACCAGTTGCTTAGAAAGGGCAGAGGATGAAAGGACATAGTAGGACAGGGTAGGTCAATGCAATAATTGATTACTGGTCTTTCAAACAGTATTGTCCACTTCTACAGATTTCCCACACAAGTGTCTAGGACTCAAGAATCATGGAGTTCTTGCTCGTGTTTGGTTAAACTTGACTTCATGGAATTCTGTTAAGAAAAACATTTCCTAATATCCAATCTAAACGTTCCCAGGTACAACCTGAGGTTGCTTNGTCATCTGCAAATTTACTGAGGGTGCCCTTGATCCCTTCACCCAGAGCATTGATAAAGACATTAAACAAGACTGGCCCTAGTACTGATCCCAGGGGAACAGCACTGGGGACCAGCTGCCAGCTGGATGTAACTCCATTCCCCACCACACTCTGGGCCCAGTCATCCAGCCAGCTTTTACCCAGAAAACAGCACTTGTCTGTTGCTAAAGAACACAAAAAGAAGGATACTTACGCAGTTAGGTTGTCAGAGTAAAAAAGAAAGAGGTTTATTTGGGATTTCAATTTATATAGTTTTTGGAGTTTGATCAGAGATTGAAGGATGAGGTTACTACCTCTACGACCCCACTAGTCAAACTAGAAGTCTATTAAATATCTTTCCTCCAGAGAGGAATGTACAGTTTACAAAACATCACTTTTTGTTTACTTAAAAGTGTGTGAGAAACTCTAGTACAAAAATGCAAACATCAGAAAGCTGAAAAAGATCAGAGTAACACTTGTCTAAGCCATGAGCAGCCAGCTCCTCCAGGAGAATGTTGTGGGGAACAGTGTCAAAAGCTTTCCCTCACTGACCCTTGTTCTAGAGAGGTGTAATGTTTTGTAGCTTGCAGTCAACTTGGTCCTCCCTGGTTAGCCAGAACTGCTGATAAATAATTGAAACTGGCTTCTGAGATGAACATTGATTGAATGTATTTGAATAAGAATCTGTAGAATTACAGATGTCAGTAGGTTTCACCTGCTGGATGTTCTCCCACCAGTTACTACGTTCAAATTACAAAGAATTGCTCTGCTGTTGAATTTGATTAACAGGGGTATTCATGCCAAAAGGGTATTGGTCCCATTTCCAGACACCTGCCACTAGAGATGGAGCAGCTTGGGACCATTTCCAGCTGGGATCTGCCAATGACTTACACTGCCTTTGACTGAGAGGACCGAAAATGTTTTGCATTTCCACCTTGTTTCACAGGGAATTTTCTGGTTTTGCTGTGACACAGAAGTAAGATCAAAAGATGACAAGTCACAAACTAGAGAAAGAATTGGTCTCTACATCCCTATGTGCTATGGTGAATCTGGCATTTAGGAGACAGGTGTATCCTGAGTGGAAATTACTTAAAGACATTCACAACTGTTAACTGTCCATCATCTATTTTACTGCCTCTACTCTGAGTGAAATTGAGTTAATTATAAGGAAACTGTAGGTATTTTGTCAGATATACTATCTTTTTCCAGCATGTTTTTGTCTTTAGTTTTCACATAACAGATTTTTTAGGGTAAATGATAATGTAGGAAAGCAATGAATTTAGTATAAGGTACTAAATCCCATCCTTTGATCTAGTATTTATCATTCCTTGACTTTCTGGAAGGAAGAGGGCAGTGAAGATGAAATGTAATTTATCTGCACTGCTGGAGTAAAAACCTGCAATAATAAGAAAGGCTTATTAAATTATTGGTACTATTTGAGCTTTGGTGCAGTGGCAGAATTCAGTGCAAAAAAGGAGAAGAAGAACAGAGAATAAAAGGAAATAATTTTCTCTTTTTCCTATTGTTCTACAGATATGGAAGTCTTTAGTTATTTATAGCTCTTCTTTGTATGATCAGGAGTTTTCATACAACTCAGTCATATGCACAATAAGCATAAATGTTGAAGTTCATGTTTATCACAGTCACTGTGACTAGTATTTTCTTTGAAGTTAGTAATTTGCAGAGAAATTATTCAGAAATATACTCTGTTCTACAAGGAATAACAGGATGTTTTTTACTGATGCTCTGGCTGCTTGACAACAAGGTGTTTGGCCTTGGTCCACAAGGTGCACTGTGATGGTACAAAGGCACACAAAGAAGGAGGCAGGCAGCAGCAGTTCAAGGGAAACTTTCTACTTTATCTTCAAAATCTGACTCCAGTTCTCTTATATACGTTTGTACAAAAGTTAAGAGATTGGCTACTCAGATCGCCACCTCTTTAACCTGGATGGTGAACATCACCATCAATCACATTTCTCCTCCCAGAGGAGAAAAATGTAAACAATTGTTGCCCTCAGCTTTCTTCATTTTGAGTATTTGGAATCTTACAAGCAGATTCTCACACAGCCTCAACATAAACAATGTATATTTTTAGATTGTTTTTCATATTTCTCCTCTGAGAGGAGAATTGATTGATGGTGGTGTTCACCATCCAGGTTGAAGAGATGGTGACCTAAATTACCAATCTCTTGCCTTTGTACAAACTGTATATAAGATGGAGTCAGATGAGGAAGAATAGAGAATAAAGAAGATTGTAGAATAAAGTATCATTAGCTTTCCCTTCACCTGCTGCCTGCCTCGCTCCTTCTGCAGGTCCAATCCTCCGACATATGGACCCGAGTGTGGCATCCTGCTACAAACAATAGATAAATTCTAAAAATATACATTGTTTTCTTGAAGCTGCTTGAGAATCTACACTGCAAGATCTCAAACACTTGAATTCAAGAAAACTGAGGGCAACACCATGGTGTTTTGTCAGATCAGATCTTCCCAAGCAGGCATTTTCATGAAAGATTAGTTCAAAGGTGATCTATCCAGCTGGTAAATGATCCTCAGCAACATCAGTGCCATCAGGAGAAAGTGAAGAACTCGTATTTTCTCTGGAATTTATAACAGCCATTTCACCTGCCCTGATGCCAGTTTTTGGGGGTAGGAAGACGTATTCACCCTAAATATTAGTTTACATTTGCTAGTTCTAGGAAAATTATTAAAATGTGCAAGGGGTCTCTAGTAAGAGTTGCCACAAGGACTCCACAGGGCCATTGCATTTAAGCACTTCTTTTACAGAATAGGATTTTACTTTTTTTTTACACTGCCTTTTATTTAGTGGCACATAAATACTACAACAGCATACACATTAGAAAATGTATACAAATACCAAAAACCAGCACAAATTACAGAGCTTTCTAATATCTTTGTTGTCGCAGCCAATGAACTCTGTGCAATAATAAAGGCCTCAGATTTCTCTGTTGACAGGTTTAACCCATGAAACTTCAAAAAAGTAAAAGTAAATTATCTAAGTCAGCTATATGCTTGTACTCCATATGTGTTACATTTATTGATTATTATTATTCTTCCTTATTTTACTGTCTGGTAAATCAGTAATATCTCTCTTATGCACCTGGAGTTACACTGATGTAAACCAGAACACATATCCATTGTGTCAGTTACAAAAAGAAAAAAACCCCCAATCTTAGTTTAAGGTGCTTGGATTATACTTCTGTTGACTGAGGGAACATTCTAACATTTTGCATTGAAATTGAGTTACAGTGAACAACAAATTGTATTTTAAGGAAAATAAGATTAACCTTCCTTGCCTCCTTCACCTTCTCCTTTTTATGTTATAATTTAGTTTAAAAAATGGAGATAGTGAAATCTGATTTTGCAATAATTGGGGCGTTTATGTTCATGAAGTTTTTGCCATGTACTACAAGATGATGGTATTTATCCCATTTTAGGTTCTAGTTTGTCTAAAAATTGCCTCAGTGTCTGCAAACAGCTCTAGCTCTGAGACAGGTGAAAGAATTTTGAGACATTTTCTTGTGAGTTCTTGTAGTGAAGGAGGGGTAAGGTTTTCTTGACCTGCTGGATAATGCAATAAAGGAGAAGAGAGGAGAAGGTGATGGGTAACTTTGCCTTAGGACAAAACATTTCCTTGATCTAGATTTCACATGCAGTGTATTAAAAACCAAAAAACTGCATATTTGAATGTAACTTAGATCATCTAGAAATGCTCTCAGATTTGTGATCTTCCAACAAATCAGAGCCTTAATTATTGGCCATCAGGTCACACGGGCCTTTGGGAAGCTTTGAGCTTTCAAGATGTGCAGAGTAACAACAGAAAGCTTCTTCCCCAATAAAACAGCAAGAGAATTGTTGCTCTTTCTGCAGAGTGAGTGAACCTTCATAGGACCTGATGAATTCATCCTGTAGTATGAAGAGTCCATAAAATGCTCCATGGCTCTTTCAATAAAGTGTAGCTATAAAATCTCAATGTGAAACTAGAATGGAGAGATGCATTAGCTACGTGCTTATTAGAAGGATATGAAGACAGAATCTGGTGCTCAAGGCAGAGCTATTGAACAGGATGTAGCATTGATGATGCCATTTTGTCATTTATGAAGGCACCATTAGCCATGTCTGTAATACCAACCTCCCCACAAGATGATAGAAAAATTTGATAGAAAAAAGAATCTATTTTTAGATGAGGAGCTTATCCAACTAAGAGATTTCACAACATTAAATGATAGAGTGTTTTCTAAGTTTTTTTTTTTATTCTTTGCTTTATCATATAGTTTAAAAATAATGCTTTCCACTGTTAGAGACTTAAACTTGCCTTCTGAGCTTGTACATCTCTGTTAGCTAATAAAATCAGTTGCTTTGCTTAGGCATATGAACCTGAAACCACATGGTGGTCACCTTGCTATTAGAGCATAATATTTTAGCATAATGTTCATTTATTTCCAAAACACACATTGGGCATTTGATTCTCAAATTTGTATACAAAACTTGGACAAAATTTTTATGGAGATTTGTTCCCAGTTTCTGAGAGTATCCCTCTCCCTGAACAAGCAGAACAGCACTTTTAAACATCTACCTGAGCTCCGTGCCTGGGCTTCATGCAATATTTTTATGCACTGTTTTTGCACATAATTTATTCCTTCTTTTTCTTTATGCTTCATCTGAAATTTTTCAGACGTTGTACTGGTTTTGCAATGATTGACATTTAGACCACAGATATGTCTTGGGATGGAATCATCAGTGTTCATCCCTTTCAGAGGCAAATTGATAAACAAGAGAAAAGATGATTGTCTTTGAAAGGCAGTGAAGCTTTTTGAAAGGTTTGAAGTTTCTCATTTAATTGTTGTGCATAAGCTGCCCTTCCTGCTGGTTTCTGGGGCCCTTGATGTATTATCATATCTGTGGATTTCTTCTTCTCAGCAAATGAAATGATCCTAATATTTTTGTGCAGCCTTTCTTACTTTGAAATAATCTCTTGTTTATCAGCTCAAATGATCATGTGAGCATATGGTGTCTATCTAGTTCTGCCCTGCAGCCTCCTGCTCCACACAGAGCAGAACTGGGCCATTGCCTCCTGACATTGCCTTCAAGGCCTTTTGTGCCGGCTGAATACAAAATCTGTACAAAATTTCTGCTCATTCAGAAGCAATTAATGGGAGAGAAATAATACCCAATAAAATACAATAATTATCCTGAATGTGTTTGTTATGCAGATAAGCAGATTGTTCTCTCTAAAAATGTCCAATATTTTACTTATAAAATATAATTGGTCCCAGCACTTAGAGCCTTGTGTTGGTTTCAGTCTTTGCATCAAACTTCTAGAATCAAGAAGTTAATTTCAAAATATTTTTGGAAGCACATCTTCAAGCAGGTAAGAGAAAGTCCCATTGGTTACAACCTCCTCTCCTCCAAGCTCCACTCCATTTTTCTTCGCTTTGATTTTCCTGGAATCTTTTGCAGTGCAGATTCATTTCTTACAAGATTAATTTAGTTCTCTAGTTAGCAAAAGCAGATAGACTAGTTGTGTACACAGTCTTATTGATGAGATTCTCAGGGATGATTTTTTTTCCCCTGTGCCTGATTTTTCTGGTTATGTTCTCGTATGCTGAATTTCAGATATTTGAAATCAATCAGTTATTTTTTCTATTTTTCCCCATGTGTTTGGTGCTAAACATTTCACAGTAGTTTTGCAGGTGTCTTGTTTTGTCCTGGTATTAGCTAAAGCTTGTTTTTTCAATTACAAGTTCACTGATTTCATCATAAAGTAAAAAAACNCAACAACAACAAAAAAAACCCAAAAAAAACCCCAAACAAAAACCCCCACCAAACCCAAAAAACAACAAGAACAACAAGAAAAACAACAAAAACCCCCCAAAATCCCAAAACAACTGCCACAATAAGAAGCTTAAATGAAGACAATGGAAAGCAAAATCATCCTGAATTAAATATTGTAAATAAGTCCTGCCAGTCCTCTGATGTCAGGGCAGTTTTTTTACAGAATACAAACCTTTTATGCTTAACCCTGAATCCTTGACACAAAATTATGTGTGAACTTTATAATGACTTAGTTTTGTCTTCAAATCTGTAAATAGTGTCCCCTGCAAGTAAAAAAAAAAAAAAAAAAATTGCTTCTACAGGGAACTGCTTGATATAAGTAACTTCCTGTCTGTTTCTTCATTGCACATTTTGTGGTGATAGTCCAAAATGCTGGGAACTTGAAATGATGCTGTTTGCACATAAATGTCAGCACATATTCTTCTTTTATGAAATGCAAGATCCATGAGGTAAAACTGTCTGGTATGAAATGTGCTTAATCCAACTTTCAAAGTTAAGTCATACAAACCCTCTGTGATGGCAGAAGCCTTCTCTCCTGTGAGGGTGTGAACTCCCCTGCAGCAAAGGGGAAATGCTCTCGGGTTTGTGAGAGCCCTGAAAGGCACAGATTGTTTGTGACAGCAGGGGAGAGGGACAGAGAGCAGGGGGATGGAGAATGAGCCTGGATTCACTTCCCACTGCTGCTGGTTGAGCAGTGCTCTGGACACACAGAAGAAATGGTGTTACTTTGTGAAAAAAAGATGGAGAAAAAAACAACTGTTTGGGATAATTCAACTATACATGTTATAGCCATTCCCTTCTTAGGCTGTGTTCTTTGCATGATTGCAAAACTACAGAGAGCAACACATCTCCTCTAGAAGTACAATCCCCTTTAATACAATCAGAGTAACATGCTAAAAATCACAAACACAATTAGTAAATCTGATTTTTTAGAAGACATTCTGGCTTGCTTTACACATCCATTAGATCAAACACACTTTCATCTATCTTCAGAAAGGAATTATCTTTAGATGTTGGCCTGACATTGATATAGAGCAAGAGTGATTTAAAACAGTGCAAGATCAAAAGCTCACTAAACTCATTGACTCTAATATTATTGTGTGAGGCTCTTACTTGGGTTGGCTTTGAGAGGTGATTTTACTATGAGAGGAGGAGGATGTGTGATTGGCTCCTAAGAGGATTTATGATCAAGAAATGATTTTTGTATCGAGGACTGTCAAAAAACCTGCCCTTTTTCCAAATGTGGAAGAGCATTTATGTGAGATGAACAAATGAATGAGTGTGTATGCACCTGTCTTCTGAGGATGATTCTTTTCCTTCCTTCTCTTCCTCCCTTTCCTTTTTTGCAAGAGATAAAAAGACTAGATATACAAATTTAATGTGAATTGTATCCCTTAGTATCAGTAATGTGTATCTTACAACCATTAGTTTTGTTTGGAGTTGTCTATATTTAGAAAATTATTTCAATTCCATGAATGAATATTTGTGTAGGTTTTAATTAGGAAGGATATATCTACTATATAGCAGACAAGAAAATAGTTGTATCAATAATTTCTATAGGGAAATATAAATATAGTAATGTTTATATGGAATATATGTTGGCATATATAAGCAGAATTAACTATGGATAAATATTTCATGCTTAGGAGTGTTTAGTTATTGGTGTAATGATGAAAATAAGACTTGCTCCCTTTACACACACAAGCATGGGGCCAAAATTTTGGTCATGGTGTGTGGAATTCTCATGGAGTGTCTGGTTCTGCTGCTTTGATTTCTAGTCATGTGGCTTATCCATACAACTAGCAGAATTATTTTAAAAAAATTTAATAATTTCCTAAGCAAACTTTGCATTTAAAGTAATCCCTTGGTTTAATTTAAGTATAATCTTTCCTGTAAATATTTTGCATTCATTAAAAGGAGAGAACAGTTAGTTTATAGAAATAAAAGAATCACAGCCACAGACTCACAGAATATATGATTATGGATTTCTTTTTTGTTGATTTCCACATGAAGCTCAGAGAGCAGATGCAGAGGGACATGACTTAACTGTTTTAAAAGTTGAGAATATTTAGATCCTTTTTTGTGCTGATTCTCATTTTAAAAACAAGATTACTAGACTTCTTTAGGAATTCTTCAGTTATTTTTATTTGCATTAATAAGCAAATAGAAAATGTATCAAATCTTCAAAGAGTGGAGCTGTTTTGTTAAAAAGTTCTTAAGTATATGTAATTTTTTATTTTGCTGTTTCTTAATTCCAATCCAATGCCTTTTCAGCTCCTGTGTGTTCTCTTTTTCATATTTCACAGGAGGTAAATTCTTGCCTTTCTGTCATCTATAGGAATTCTTTTTAAAGAGAGAACTAGAATTGTAGTTTTCATCTATGTTTTATGACCCTCTTCTCCATAGCAACATTTAAATTTCCTCTGATGGGTGCACTTTGCATGCAGAGCACAATCTATCCTTGACTAAAATGCTGTAGTTACTGAAAAATATGTTGTAGCACTGTAAAACAATTATGTGAACAATGAAAGATTTGGTGTTGAATCCCTTGAAAAATCAAGTGCATTTCCTTAGAGATGTTGGCCTAGTAAGCTGCAGGTTAATGTCACTCTTTTAATACTTATACTGAAATCTTAATGTCAGGAACATCCCAGTAGGAGGCTGAATTTTATTTCTTCCTTGGTGTGTATATACAATTTTCTATGATGGCTGTAGTACTTAGATGGGGGGAATAAGTGCATAGATTGCAAAAGAAACATTGTCAAAATCATAATATTTAAATGCTGTGTCTTATAGCAACTGAGTAAGTAGATTTTAAAGCAGAAAGTTTACATCTTCTGCTTAAAACTGAGAAATGGAATATTCTTTCTATTCTTTCCCAAGCTTTTGCTATTTATGGGAAGAGCTGAGGAAACCTGCTGCAACATATGAAATGCTTTGTATTTTCTCCATGTGTGCCTCAGCACTTCATATCTTTCCTAAGAATGTATTTTTGAAAAGTGAAAGTTCTAAGCCATGCATCCCATGTCAAATGGAGTCGGTATGTGACACGGATGGGATGAACATGAACATTAAAAACACCATAAATTTAGAATGCATTAAGGTTAAATTTAGTACTTATAGAAATGTCTGTATTAACAAAACCATACCCAGACCTGCTCACTATTTACTTCCATGTTTGCAGTTACTTTCTGATGATTTGTATTGTATGTGCTAGTGGAACAATCCAGTCTGTAGGGCTGTTTTTCTGTGACTGGTGACTTTCAAAAGCTTGGTGGGAGAAGAGGACTGTGGGAATGAGGTCAGTGAATGTAAAAGAAGAGTTTTTCTTTATTTTTTCAATGTTTTAACATAACTAAATTGCAATAGTATACTTTTTATAACAGTAACTCCATGAAATCATTAGAAAAATAGAAATGGAAAGTCAATATTATAATGATATATGTTATTTTTGTTTCATTATTAATAGAAGCCATGGCTTTTGTTATAGTAAGAAACTACTGAGTATAATTTACTCTTGCAGAAGAATTTTGTTTGCTATTCTTCAAACAAACATAAGGTTGGATTCTGATCCAACAGAACAATAAGTCTATAATTCTACTTTGTTTTCTTTTAAAACTTCTAGACTTGGTTTCTTGGAAATCTAGGACATGCAGCTACATAATGTTTTGAAGAAATTGTTGAAACAGCTCTAAAATATTTTAACTTTGTTCTTTTCAATTATCATGAAATAATTTACAAAATCCGTCTTTACAAACTTCTTTTGATAAGGGTGAAAGGAGATAGACTTTTATGAGGTACTTATCAGAATTACTGGTCCTATAACTTATTCCTCCTGCTCCAAAGACAGTGGTTCAGATCTCTGGGGTTTTGTTTGGTTCAATCATGTTGGTCTCACAGGTATCTGATCAAAAAAATAGTGCAAAATCCTTGATGTTGGATCCCTTTGCCTGTCTTGGGGTTTTTTACCATGTTAGTAGTGTCTAATTTTTCTTTTTCTGGTAATACCAAACACATTTCCACGAAGGGCTCAAAACAATAGATTATTTGCAAATGTGGAAAACATGACAATGTGTGCAACACCAGTATTGAAAAACCTCCTGCAGTTATTTATTCTGTGTTACATTGTGTGATGGGACCCCAAGTTGACCTGAATTTAGACGTGGAATTCTCCACATGTCTCACTGGCATCAAACATATTGTGAACCTCAGGGGGCCTCCAGTTTCTGAGAGTAATTTTTTTACAATGCAAAATAGAATAAGAAAATGTGTTTAGTAAAGATTTTTTTTTTCTGGTTCAAAGGAGTTTGAAAACAAATCCCACTACTTTTTTACCTGTGTTCTTGCAATGCTCCATGCTTTAGTCTTGCTCTTTAATCTAAGAATTTTTTTAAGTTGCAGCAAAATCTGCATAGTTCCATCAAAGATACCTAAGTCTGCTTTTTCTAAATCAGAAAATTCTCTTAGGTTTCCCCTGGTGCCTGCAGGTTTGCAGGCTCCTGTCTCTGCTGTACCTGGCAGTACAGCAAAGGTCTCTTCCTAAGCAGCTTTGTGGAGCAAGGTCCAATTTCCTCCAGGTGGCTCCTCCTGACCCAGGGCTGGATGAACCAGGAGCCACAGAGTGGCCAGGTGCCCTCCCTGCACTGCAGCCACAATAATCTTAACAAAACCTGCTTCACCCAGGTGGCAAACTAAGAGCAAGTAAAACAGACCTGTGTCATGTATTGTTTAGGGACAAGCACCTGAGGGAGGAAGAGACACAAATGGGAAACAAATAGGGACAGGAGGTACTTTGGTGTGGCTGGAGCTGCACAAAGCCACCAAAAGGGCACAGTTTACCAGGGGTGTAGGTAGAATAGAAACACCTGCAGGGCTGAAGGGCCAGGGAAAGATGACACAGTTTGCTGCAAAGCTGCCTCTTGGCAGGGTGTGAAGCAAACCACACCCATCAGAGGTACCTGCTGCCTTTGCACACAGACAGGCAGCTCTTCCACTGCTCCATGAAGGGTCAGACCAGAGGACTATTGCTGTTATTGTTAGGAAAATTATTTGTTCCCTATGGCCTCCCAGAAGGGGAAATGTCAGACAAAACTCTGCAGTTTATTTCAAAGGAATTTTTAGCAAATATTAAACTGGATTGTTGACATAAAGGACCTTGTAACAGCCAAGCCTCAAATCAGCAATAGGATGAAAATTTATCTGATGGGAACAAAGACTTTTTTTTTCAACTGTTGTTTGGTTTTTTATTGAGGAAAGATCTAAAGAGCTTGAATCTGGATTTTAAAGCTTAGGTGAAATGTGTTGAGAGTTCCAGCCCTGGAAAAAGCATGATGCTCTCATCTGCTGACTATTATTCTTGATCAGGGTTGTGATTACTTATATTTCAGAGAACAGAAATACTCTTGATTTTATAAAAGGTTATAAATTGGATTGACTAACTGAATTCAGCAGCAGATAATAAAGAGGTCTAGTTTGTAAATGCTTATTAATGTGCTCATGAAAATAATCTGAGTAAAAGCAGTGGGGTCACTTCGTATTCAAAAGTGCGAAGCATCTAGTTTGTGTGGTAGTTATAAATAGGAAATCCTCACTTCAATCCATCTGACTGTAACTCCCTCACTTGGCAAAACTTGACCAAACTACATGTACCTGAAAGTATTTGGCAAATTAAAAAAAAATTAATATAT
>VXBB01001140.1:30670-47209 GCA_013399915.1 Illadopsis cleaveri | reverse complement strand
TAATATATATATATATATATATTGCAACTTACTCCTCTTGTTTGAATGTAAAAAAGTTTCCACTTCTCAGAGCCAAAGTAATTAAGCAAGTCAAAGGCTAACAAGTAGTTAAACTTTCAGAAAGGCTTTAAACTGCTCTAACACAGTATTTAGGTCATATATTTACAATTCACAGGTACCTGCAATTTCTGCAGCAACCCTTTTATGGTGTTCAATATAGTAATTTATTTTCATAAAAAGGCTTTTTTTGAAACATATATAGGTCATACTTTAATGTGATCATGGTTTGTATTTTGATGTTGTATCACTGCAGTTTTAGGATGAAAGAATTTTACTTGTAGCAATTCTTCCTGCCATGAATTTTGTTACATTGTATGTTGTGAAAATGGAGAAATTGTGGCTGTTTGTGCCCAATATTCGTGAAATAGAGATCATGTGACAGTTCTCTTTCATGACATATACCATGTGGATATTAGCTTTTAACAGAGGACTGTGTTCACATTTGGTGGGTTTTTTTCTCTATTTGTTTTCGTTCAGAGGAAGGGCAAAAGGTCAGTCAGAAGCTCACTAGAAATCTTGAAGGTCTTTTTGCATTTGGCATTGATTCACCTGCCTGTTTCCATGTTCAGATGATGCCTTCAGAGAAAAAATTTGAGTTGGACAAACAAATTTTCTGAGGAGGTAGATTTAGCACAAGGTTGAAGTGCTAAATGAGTGATTTTCTCCACAAGTATGGAGTGAGAGGAGAAGAATTCAGAAAAAGGGAAAACTGTATTGTGCCTGTAACAGTTTGGTTTTCTGACTTCCTCCGCTACAATGGGTTTTCTTTTTTCTGAAGTGAAAACAGAACCCATCTTTCAACTCTTGATAAATAAGGTCTTTTATACGTGATGGAGTCTGCTGCCTGCTCTCAATGCCTTTATACGTGAGTTGTTGCTTACAGTAAATACTGTGCACACAACCAGGTATGGCTGCCCTTGTCTGATAACATCTGTGTGGTACAAATATGCATATATGCATGAACACTTGCATCTGATTTGCATATATGCACATATAGTCATACTTGTGTTTACAGCACAAAAATGTATTGTTCTATGCATATATTATTGTATATTATGCATGTATTGTAATCTGTTTGCATATGCAGTTACTAACTTTCTATTCTCATTTTGTTTTTCTTTCCTCTGTCATGGAGGATAAAATCTTCTACTTTAATGTGATGATCTACTCTTAATGTCAGTTTCATTTAAAACTAAAACTAAAAGTAATACTGTCTTTATGTTGAATTATATTTGTGTGCAGGAAGATGGAACTACTTCACAGTTCAGGTGTGATACCATATCCGATGAGGAAACAATCCCTTTCTTGCTGTGGTATTATTTAACAAATTTCATGCTGCTTTTGTGATACCTTGTAGAGAACTGTCAAATCATAAAGTCAGTTAATAAGCCCTCAATAAGTTGAATCAATTGGCAATGTAAACCTACTTCCTCTAGCTTCTTTCCTTTAAACTTCATTTTATATTATACTTATGCTTTTATTAACAGAGCAACTAAAGTAGCTGTTCAAATTAATTTAATGTATAATTGCTTGTTCTGTTTTGTTGTTTTCCAGCTCCCTCAGGCACAAAAGGTAAAATGTTTTAATCCAATCCTAGTCATTCCAAGCAGTCACCAGTGCTTCACGTTTCCATGGTGGTGTGAGTGCGGTACAGGTGGCGATCAGTGAAACACTGTCACGGGCCCCAGGAAGGTGCCTGGCTTTGAGCCCAGCTCAGCACCTGCTGGGAGCAGCTCTTCAAACACATGAGCTAATTTAACATGCCAGGCATCCAGTAGCCTACAACTTTGAAACAACAGGGAGGCTATTTTATCAACAATTTGAAATAATAGTAGGGATTAAGAAAAAACCCAACCCACTCCATTAGTCCATGTGAAACATTTCTGGGTCTGTTGTGGAGACTGCAGAACCCATGGCATAGCTGGGACCCTTTCACTGCTCCCCACTGTATCTACCAGCACACCCCTGAACACATTTGGCATTTGACTTCTCTAACAGGTTGCATACTTTTCATACAATGTGCTCTTGCCTTTAAACCACTTGTGCATCAATATGGTGTTACCAGGGTCAGCTCTGCATGTCAGGACAGCACAGGCACTGTGGCACAGTTAAGGATTGCTTGATGCCTGTTGCATTGTCCTTATGTATTTCACAAATATAATCAAGGCTTCCAGAAACCAGGAAATCTAGCTGGTGCTTTGTGCTTTTGGTTAAGAAGTATTAAAATGATAAAAAGGAATAGAATATGCTGGGCAATTGCAACTCTCACTTGTCCAAGTCATTCTTATTGTTCTTGGTAAAGCAACTTCAATAAGAAATGTCACAGCAGTTAGTTTGACCCCACATTCATGGATGATGATAAAAGTTCAATTTTTAGTGAAACTATAAGTGAAGTGATCTTTCACTTTATAGCTTTCCAAGAATGGTGAGGGCATCCACAGATGTCAGAACTTTACTAATGTATCTCAGCCACTTTTTAGTTTTAACAGCAAGAAATATGAGGATGTTGGTTTTGTGTTTTTTGGTTTTTTTTCATCTTGAAATAAAAGGTTTCAAGAAATATTTTGTGTACAGCTTTCTGGAAAAGTAGAAGGACCAAAAGAGTGGCTAGACTAGCTAACTTTGGCTATTTCATTTTCACCTGCCTGTCTGAACCTTTGTGCCAAATGCTTCTCTTGACAATTTGCAGAAAGAAGAGAGAGTCAGACTGTGATGTCCTGGTGCACAAAGTACAACCAGCCAGGCTGTTTGTCAGCTTGTGCCATGTGGTGCTGTATTACCTGTTCTGATGGCCACAGTTCCCAACTATTAAATAATACTCTGGTACAAATTACTCAAGTTTGCTGTTAGCAAACACAATTTTCATAAATGGTCCAAAATGCCAATTTTCAGTGTTTTTACTCCTCCGCCTGTTTTTCTATGCACTCATAGCTGACTACAGTCTAGTTGACTGTGTATTACTTTTGTGCAGAGAAAGAGGAGAGGGGTGGGAAGGAAGAGATGGGATGGGGAGGGAAGACAGGTACAAGTAATCCTCCAGGGCTTTTGATAACTTCAGGCAAGAAATATGCCTTTTAATAAGTGTGGCCTGGTGGCTTATGAACAAACCAAGAGAATCTCTCTTGCTCTCTGCAAGGTGAAGGGAAGCAGCACAGGGCTGGTGCATGCCTTTATGAATGACTTAGTCCCTGTTTTGCCATATGGTGTCTGAACTTGCACTGTATTTTTTCTGGAATCTGTGTATCATCTTGCAAATGTTTTCTCTATAAACATTTCAAACAGTCATGTCTCTCTAAACATGTTCACTTTAATCTTTGAGCGATCTGAAAGAAAAATGTGGCATTTCAAGTTTACCTTTACTATTTCATATCTATTATAAATAGTTCACCATCTTGATGAAATGTGTTTTCTCTTATATGTGGGACACTTTGGCTTCAGACTTTTCAGTGTTTAGTCAGTGTTCTATGGTGATTAGCTATTGAGTTTGAGGACCTGTAGGTTTTCAACTGTCTACAGCAGTTAAACAACAATTAAACCTATTACTCTTATGCTGTCTGCTCTTAGTCAAACTGATGCAAATTCAGAATAGGAGAGCAGGTGAAATGAATAACGATGAATTTATGATGTCTGTCGCACCACGATATTTGTCTTGAAAAGATCTTTGTGATATGCCCTATACTTAAAATAGAAAACACCACAAAAACCAAATCAAACCAACCACCCACCCAACAAGGCAAAAAAACACAAACCAAAAAACTCACCAGAGTTTCAGGCTTTGATTTGATATGGTTATGTTGCTTTCAGAACAAAACACATATGGAAGAGTTAATGTGTCTAAAAGGAAGAACTGCTACCAGACTAATGAAACAAATTCATATGAATTTTCCTTGTCCTCTGCGTTTCTTTTATGCATGTTTTTAGGTAGCCATCCCACAGGGCTGTGAAAATAGCAGTAAGATGAAATAATAACGCAAATTTACCACTTTTCAAATTCGTTCATTTTGATTTCCAAAATGACCTTTATCATTGAAACAGTTGTGTTAAACAGCTTTTTGTATGCACTGAAGAGCAAAAGCCATTTTTCCTTAATAGTTCAAAAAGGTGTTTTGTTTCCTAGCAGGAAAGCTTTAGTTGCTTTCTTGAGCAAACACAGCAGGATTCAAAAGCTTTTGCCCTACTCCTGCTGTGATGTTTTGTTCTACTTAGCTTGAGTGAAAAGGTAAAAGTGAATAAATTAGGCACACAAATCAGAAGTACAGAGGGTTTTTTAGGAACATTTAAGATTTTTTTTAAATGATTCTCTCATGAATGGAACCATATTTCCTCCATACAGAAATATTTTAATGATATTTATTGCCCAGAAGTTTTTGACAGCTTTCTTCTCTCTTTCTGTGTTATCCTTGACTTCTCTAAGTAGTGCTGTGCCCTCCTCATATCTTGATGCTCTCATCTTTCAGCCTTTTTGGAGGATCATTTATCATTCCCTGCATTGTTTACCTTATACTTTGAAGAGTTGAATTAACTGTCACTGGGAATAGAAAATAGAAAATTTGGAAAGCTGTGGTTTCATTGAAGTGCATGACGAGTGATTTTAACACTTTTGTAAAATTATAATATTTAAGCGGAATCTAACGGAGTACAAAACAATCGTAAACAGTTTGATTTAGCATTCCTTTGGATCTAGTTCCTCCTCATGAGATGCTATTGTCTTTGTTTTGTAATGGATATTTGGTTTCTATTCAGAAAACGACATTAAAATTTTCACTTACATGTTAATTGCAATCTTTAGTTTCCAAATTTCTCTCTCACATTCCTCAAAAAGCAAACTAACTTGTAATAACATTTTTGAATCAGCAATGTGCAAACTCCAAGTAACTATTTTGCAGTATAAGGGATTTTTTTTCATTTACTCTGTTTGTCAAAGACAGAAACATCTCTTTAACATAAGACACACAGCTTCCTATATTGTTCCAGACCATAACTATGCCAAAATAATAGATATTCCTTATTATTTTAGTCCATATAAAACTCAAATTCCACTTCTCTGAGGCTTCCAGCCTGCCTCCTGACTCTGATGAGCACATAAATGTGCAGTGGTCACAGAAGACAAGACATGGTGAAACAAATCTATACAGAGTGGGCAAAGGAGGAAAGGGGGTTGGGTTGGGCAGATGTGTCAGAAATTCTGTACAACCCACTGTAACTCCTCTCAAATTCCTCTTTCATAATGGGAACACCTCACAAAATGTTTATATGCTTTCCTGTATATGTGGGTCTGGTTTAATTCTGGAACCTGCCTTACTCTTTGCCCTGAGAGATGGATGCTGGTTCTGGGTGTGAGACTAAGTGGCTTAACTCTAAGGGAATGATTTTTATTTGTGTTTTGGGAAGATCTTCTTGGAGTTGTTCTGAGGGGGGTAACTGTGTACAGTGAGGAATTAAAGGGAAAACTGTTGTAGTTAAATCTATTTCTAAAGGGAATTTTTCCTCCAATTATAAAACTATTATCACTAGGCATTAGAGATCTGTGCCTTTTTCAGACAACAAGTTCTGTTTTTTTATTCTAAACAGCCAAGAGACATTTAGCCTGGGAATCCATTTTTCCCTCAGTCTTGAGATTTATTTTCTTTCAAAGGTTTGTTATTTTTGCTAAGCATTTTATCAAACTGAGCGTCCATAGCCCTTGGGTAGTTGCCCATCTAAAACTGACCACAATGTCTTTCCAATAGAAGAACATTCTGGGGCAAATCACTGATGCTGTCTCCTACATTCATCATTTTAGACTAGATAGTAACTACATTATGATGAGCAGTGACCCAGTAAAACATTGTAAATACGAGTCCCTGCTCATCCAGTTATTTGCTGACTCCACTTATGGAAGTGGTCAACAACCTGTTCTTCTGGCAAACAAATAAAAAATCAAACAGGCTGGATTATACAGTTGCAATTCTATAGAACTGATTGCAGCAGCCAGCTCTAGTTGGTACTTGTAGATAACAAAATTACAGGGCAATCACTCTTGCCTGCTTCTGTAGTCAGTTTTGAGAGTTAATGAGCAATAGATAAATTCCCAGGAACTCCAGACTGTGGGGTTTTTTTTCTCCTTGTAAAGAATTTCAAGCACCCTGAAAGTCTACTGACAGTTCCTTGGTTTTATCCTATCCATTGAATTGTTTTTAGTAATCTCTTGAGTGTGAGCGGGCTCGTAAATTAATACTGTCCTGGTAGGTGACAAAAACATGATGTCAGAGAAAATTACCCAGGGCAATCATATAAAATCTCTAAGGGCCCCAAAATGTCACCTTGCAATCAGCAGAATGCTCTTCCCCTTCCTGGGCTCCTCTCCACACAAATCATGTCAGTGTGCTTGACTCCACTACTCTGGCCAAGGAGTGGAAATTCCTGCATTGGTTTGGCTGCATTTGAGTTTCAAGTGCAACCTCTGAACCCACCTTGTTTTATCAAGTTTTGGGGGTTTTTTTGTTTGCTTAATAACTTACTATTCCTTGACAGATCAAGGATTATATTAGGGTTAGAATTATCTCTTCTTGCTAGCAAGGAAAACAAACACAAAAAAAGGAAATATGATCATAAGTTCGTTCCACCTCATATCCCTAGTGATTCCTTATCAGATGTAAACCTTCTTAACTCTAAACCCCATTTGTGTTCCTTTCCAATGTCTGCAAACATTCCTTCTCACCATGAGATAGTTCCATGCCTCAGGTAATATACTTGTTTAAGAAACTTAAAATCCTCCTGAAGAAGGTTGGGAGATGCAGGACATATAATTTTCTAGATTTTGTTTTTTTGATTTGTTAATGTGGAATATGCTTCATAAGGTGTCTTTATCATAACGTAGGAATTGTTTTCTGAGAATGTGGAGAGGCAATTGCTATTGCTTCAGTATAAGAAAACCTTTGTAAACACAAACAAAGCAAAAAAATAAATTGCAAAAGTTCCAAAATGAATTTTAAAAAAAGGATTAGAAGGGTTCTGCACTACCTGAGTGCAGAAAACATGACAGAGATGTAAGAGTGGTAGGAGAATGTCACAGTTGCCACTGGGCATGAGTGTCACCTCAGTATTGCTCAGCAAGATCATCCCCATTGCTGCATCCAACTGGCTGAATACAGGTGCAGCAAAGCAGAATTTGTGTTCTACAAAATCTCCACTTGAGATCATAACTTATTGTGTCACACTTTCAAGTGTTGGATAAACCTCTTCAGCTTTAACATCTGTCCCTGGGGACAGAAAGGGTCGAACAATAACTCTCCACCTCCTGCTTGTCTTTCCCACATGGCTGGTGTGATGGGCAGGCACAGAGCAGTGCTGATCTGGAGCACCCCAGGGAGTCTCTCCCTCAGGGCAGAGGCTCAGTCTGAACGGGGAGGAGACAATCTGAGCACTCTCACTGTCCTGTGGCCAGTGATAAACATCCTACACGTCTCTCTTGAATGGAACCAAGGGCAGGAGATCTGTTTTCTGCCCAAACTGAAAAAATGTATTGAAACATGATGTGCAGAATCAACTAATGCTTCATGGCACCTCTTTGTCCAGCACACTGAAGGCAGCTGGAGCAGAGGTGCTCCTGGGACCCTTTACTGGCTTCATCCTTTGTGCTGCCCTGTGAGCTGAGGTCTCGGTCTGGACTAGAACAAAGCACACACAGCTCAGGACCTCTTGCTCTTTGCTGGGACAAACCAGCCCCAGGCAGCTTTGGCAGAGCTGAGGGTGGGAGGGATGTGGAGCAGAGCTCCAGCTGCTTTGCTACTGCTCTTGCTGCTTCCTCAACCATCTCAGCCCCTGCTCTGTCCCACGGCAGACTGCAGGAGAGGGGATGAGGCATCTTTGCTGCACTGCAGGGGCTGGGATGGGCAGAGCTGGTGCAGTTCAGACGGGGCCAGGCTGGGCTGGGCTGGGCTGCACTGACTGCAGGTCCAACTACATCAGTGTCATTTGGATAAACTGCCTTAGCTCATTTAAAATGGAAATAATGTCATTGAAAACTGCAATCACATGCTTGTAATTGTCCCTTAGTTCTCAGAGATAGTATTTCTTTTTCATATGTAGCTTGCTGATGACCAGGGATTGGTGTTGATGACAACTGTTGCCATGCCAGTGTTTAGTAAGCAAAATGAGACTGTAAGTACTCAGATTATTTCTGTCATGTGATAGTGGTGTGACTGATGTGAAGATGCTTTCAGGGATCTAATAAGATTTTAGCCAACTCTAATTTTTTTTTCTTTTCTTCTTATTTTGTCTGCAGTTAGTATCTCTTTATTAGCATAAAAATGTGGATAAATAATCCCAAATACCTCTACTCTAGAAACCATGGTAAAATAATGAAACCCTATGTCTAAGGGAAAATCTCAGATGTCACTAGGCCTTACAGCTTTGTTACTTCTGTATTGCCTTTTTGTAGCAAATATTCTATAACATTTTCCTCTTTGTTCTGATATAACTCAGAATTTTATTAGTTTTATGTCTATTATATATGTATCTATCTATCTATAGTAATTCAACAGATGGTTAAAAAAACTCCAGTGTACTTTCACCTTAATGCTTCATCTTTCTCTTTTGTTTATCAAATGGTAGGAGAAATTGGGAAAGACAGGAGGACATGTTTTTAACAGTATTTTTTATTTTCAAACCTATTTGCATGTGAAAGATTTCAGTAGAGGGACTCACCAGCTATCAAAACCTTGCATGGCTTTTCTATGTGAATTGTAAATAAAGCAGAAAGGAGCAATATTATTGATTTAATTACTGCTTGATCAGCTGAGTTGTACCAGAGTCTGCCTTCCCCACTTTTTAAATAATTTGTCTGTTATCTGTTCAGTTCCACAGTGTAGCTGCAAGGTGAAATAAGTTGTAAGAATGTTTATTATTATTGTGGTTCTGAGTGCATCTTCTATTCTTTTCAGAGATCTAAAGGGATTCTCCTGGGAGTAGTTGGCACAGATGTTCCAGTTAAAGAGCTTTTAAAAACTATTCCAAAATACAAGGTAATACACAAATGGTTTATATATCATTTATATTCAGTACAATGCCTAAAATATAACATAATTCATTTAATATTTTCTTATTGTTTATACTTACATAGCTCCATTATTTCACCCATTTTCCTCTGGAATTTTACCTCTGTAGTGTGTGAGATCAAGTGCCATTTTTAAAACCTAAGTTAAAATATGGCCTGATCATCACATTTTTGTGGATCAGTGTGGTCTAGAAGGTAATATTAAATACTGTCCATATTAAAATCAATGTAATTATAAAATCAATGAAGTTATCAACTTTGAAATATAGCCAGAATGTGAGTCAAAATGACTAAAAAAATCATGCTGAAAAATTGTATAACTTTTAATAAAAACCTATCCTTAACATGGCTGTAGGCTTTCCGTTTGTGTGTAGTTCTTCCTGTCCCAGTTCTGTGTCTCCTGGAATTAAAGAAAGTGGCACACTGCAGAAACTTAAACAAGTTCCTGCTTTACCAGACTAGTGCTTCCTTCTCTCCTATCCAGTTTTTGTTAGATATTTTCCTCCACTTAGTTTTCCAAAGTCAGTGACAACTCTACAATAAAATTCATAGAAGTGAATTATCATAAAAATTTTCAGAATTTGAACCACTATATCTCTTGTGAAATGTGTTTCATTCAGTAGAAGCAGGCTTCAGGCAAACACAAAATGTAATTACTTTTCATTTAAATTTAATGCAGCACATTAGTATTTCACTACCTCTCCGTGTCTGAAATATTTTACTATAGTACTCTTCCACTCACAAATGAAAATCAAATTACTATTTTCCAGTTAATTCCTGGTGGATTTTTTTGCGTGACTAACAAGCATGTAACACAATTTTGTAGGCAGGCTTTCTAAAGAGGCCAGCCACTGGAATTTTGACAGCACCTTTACTGAGCATAAATTTGTATATCACAGAAATTGTCTCTTTAATTGTCTGCCATGTTCTCATTTAGTGATTTCTAAGAGGGTGGAGGAAGAAACTGACTTGTGAGTGCCTTCCAATATTCTCACATAAAAATTCCTCCTATCAATTTTAATTCTAATTTGAATACATTAGGATTTACCAATTATTTTCTGGATCAATATGCAGTAACTGGAAAGTTTAAATTAAACAAGAATTTGATAAAAATGAAGCATAAAAAAGAGTGGCAGCTATATTGATAAGGTGAATTGGAGTAAATTCCTGTGACCTGGATCCCACTAGGACAGGGGGTGTGCAAACCCAGCACAGAAAGGCTGTCCCAGGTTCAAAAAGGTTGCAGGCTATGGGAAGAGGCAGCAGGTGACTCCACACTGATATAAGAGCAGAGTGACAGAGACATTGCTGCTCAGAGCAGTAACAGGGAACTCTCAGTGCACAGACCACCAAAGTTTGCTAACAGCAGCTTATGTTATACTTCTGGCATGCAGAAATACGGAATCAGTAGATGGCAGAGGAGAAAGGAGCAAAATCTGCTCCTTTGCTAAATCTGGAGCAATGGACACAATCTTTGCAGCTGCCTGTAAGGAGCTGTGGGGAGAGCAAGTTTCACTTGTAGTGAGAAGGAAGAACAATGCTGTGGTACCTGCAGAAATAAAAGCTTGGCCGTGCATGGCTGGACAGGGAAAGCCAAGGAACAGTGATGTTACTGCTGAATAATCTGTAGCATTTGGACATGGTCTGAAAATGAGAATCTAGAAAGAGTAGGAGGCCCCAGTAATGGGTATTGGAACAGAGTGAGACTGATTCAGAAAACAAGTTTTTTAAGAATTAATTTTCTGTGGAAGTAATATATGATCCTCTTGCTGAATATTAGATTTTTTTATTTGAAGGTATGTTTTATATTGCAGGATGTACTGCAAGAGAGGATTATTACAGGAGGCACCAATATCATGCAATGCTGTTGGGTTAGTGAGATCACTTGAGTTATAACTTCCAGTCCCACATGCCCTAAACAAAGACTCTGCAATTGCAAGAGCATAATCACCCCTGGGATCCATTTCTGCAGAGGCAACACGTGACAAAAAATTCACACAGGGCTATAAAATGATGGTTGGATATAGAAGTCTGCTGGCCTGGAATTCTCTCAGCTTGGATGAGGTGGATTTTATGCTGAGGATGATGAATAATAGCAATAAGCTGTTTTCAGCAGTTGTTACCTTGACTAAACATCCCCAGATGTCAGCGGCAGTTTCTCCTGAAGAAGATGGGGTTGGATTTGGTAATACTTGACTTCCATGTGACATTTTACAACAGTTAGGAAAAGGCTTTCTTTGTTCCTGAATCTGTGATTTAGAGACAGAATCCAAGGTTTAAAATGGCAGTGCTGCTGTAAGTGGTAGCATCTCTCAGATACTGCAGAGACTGTGCAGTTTCACACATTGCACAGAACATGATAAAATTCTGCCCTTGCATCCTGTGCAGGCCTCAAACACGCAAATGCTTTTTTCCTGTGAAATATACCACCCACATTTGTTTCCTTACCTGACTTCCATTGCCTGGATGTCATTCTGCAGTTATCAACACAGACAATTACACTTGAGATCTGATATTTAGCCAACAGCTCGTTCCCTTGTCACACTATAATAGTTAAAATATGTCCACTGTTATTATTTTGGTTATCCCTCCTTTATGAAGAGATGCCAAGAACCTATCACCTTCTATTGCTCTCCCTGAAGTTTATTGCTATAGGAAAACCACTAATTTATGAAACAATCTTCTGTGTGGCAGTTACAGCTGACCATATACAACCATTCACACACAGACACTATAAATTAACCTGGAATGTTTTACCTGTGACCTTGCCATAATATCATACTGTGGTTTATATTTCCAGAAAATCACACAGTCTGATAGGTTTGCCTCCTAGAAAGGATTCTGACTTTTCAGCCTTGCTCAAGTTGCTTCATGTCAGAAGATCCACATCAGCAAAGCATTTAAGAATGCACTCAAGTAAAATAACAAGATTTAGTAGCGAGAACTGTAAAGTAAATATCAAAACAAGACAGTGCTGGACTTTCAAGTTCCTTTTGTTTGTTTGTCTGTTTGGTGTGTGTGTGTGTTTTTGGTTGGGTTTTTTTTTTGGGGGGGCGGTTTGGGGGTTTTTTTGGTGGGTTTTTTTGGGGTTTTTTTTTTTGGTATTTAATACCTCAGTGTATTGAGATGCTTAAATAAGAATACACAGGATATTATATTATCTGAAGAACTGAAAAAAAATTGTGCTCTCTGCATGGCAGAATATACATAGTGAACCCGTAGAAAAAGTCTGTATTAGCAGCAAGTTCATGCTAAGAAGGGATGTTTGAATGACCACATGAAGGATTTAAAGTTACATTCATTGCACTCAGTGGATGCAATCAGCTGTGTAATAAGCATATTGTTAAGCAGTTAAATTATTTTTATTTAAATAAGTACAATGCTAAATTTGGGCACTGTTAGGCCTCATTAAGCATCTCATTGCTCTCCAGGAATCTCCCACAGTTCCACTTGGTGCAAAGATGTAAACTTATGTCTTGCTTTGGGAAGACAGGTATCTGCCAGGGAAAGCTGGAGCTTCCCTTGGAATGGAGAATGTAAACCATGCCCCGTGCCCCCTTTCCAATTATAAATTTGGGGTTAGAGGCTTTCAGGCAAAGATTTTGGGGATAGAAAAAACAGTTCTTTACTAGTATGTATAACAAAACCAACCAACCAACCAACAAACAAACAAACAAAAAAACCTTACAGCATTAATAACAAAACAATACCAAGAACCTTGAGGGCTTTGCTTTACAAAAACCCAGGGCAGTTCAGTCTCGGTGCCCGTGCCGGATCCTTAGAACACCAAGCTGGAAACAGTGGAAAAGTCCCGGGCTGGTGGCTGTGACGGCAGATGTCCCAGCAGGGCAGGGGGAGGTGCAGGGTCACACTGTAGCACGAGGAGCGGTGCCAAAGGAGCTGACAGTGGGGCAGGGCCGGCCCAGCTCCAGCAGGGTGGCAGAGGAGCTCAGAATTCCAGGGCGAGCAGATGATGGTAGATTTCCCAGGACTGGACCCCTTTGGCACAGTGAACTTCTCTTGCAGCAAGCAGCAACCCAGCCATTCTCTCTCCCTGAACGTCGAGAGGAAAAAGAGTGTCTCTCTGCCCCCAGCTCCATCCTTTTTCCTACCCCCAAAACTCGGTTATCTCTCCCTCCGAGTTTGGCCACCTCTTTGTTTCGGTTAAGTACTGTTAAGTACCCAACATTTGGTCTGTTTGGTAACTTATTGGGAAAAAATTCTTTAGAGAGAAGAAAAAAACCCCAAACCTAACCCCCAACAACTTAGAGGAAATTCTTTAGCAGAAATAGCTGCCTTTTGTGACTCAAGCTGCACTGGAATTAACAGGGAGCCTTTAAGATGGGAAGATGTAAATATCACATATGACAGGTCACTGTTGCTCACTATAGCTGCACTTTCCTTATCTTTCAGTTAAGTGGTTATTTAACAACAAGTGAAGAAAGCTGTGCACTCCTGGGAATAGGGGAATTTTAGATACTCTAGTATCTCTTTGCCCTGGCCCATGTTCTCTATGCCACATGCCATGGCATCTCATATATAGTTCTATTATATATGGATATATGTGATAATTGACTCTATCACACATAGGAACAAGTGCCCTGGAGAGCAGAGTTGTGGGACAGTGTAAAATCATTCTCTATGCTGAATTCATCACAATGATAGGTTCTCATTTACACAAAATGTCAAGGATTTTTGCCTATGTTATAGCAAAACATTGTGTGAATAAGGGCTGTGAAATTCAGGTGCCCTGGATAGCCAAATTATTGCCTGATTTTTTGTTTAAGGGCTTACTGGAGACCATGCTAATTAGTATTTCTTTCTCATTTATTTTTACAGTTAGGTATTCATGGATATGCTTTTGCAATTACAAACAATGGATATATTTTGACTCATCCAGAACTTAGGCCTTTGGTAAGAATACTATTTATTGATCTGTTTTATTTAGCTGTATGTGTTGCATTTGGTTTTTCTCCTAGTGTGAATAGCTTTCATTAAAAATCAAATACAATGGAGGAGATACTTTATATTGTTTCATAACCCATCATTGTTCTTGGTAAACCTATCTCTGGAAACAACACTCAGCAAGAAAAACCCTAGGAAAATAAATATACAAGTTGCTTCTGCAAAAGATGCAGACCTCCATTACTGGAAAATAGTAAAGCCAAAAATTGCTATAATTATGTTCATTTTGCATTGAAATGGAATGTTGGAATGCTCTAGTGCTGTGTAATAACCCCTATTTGTCATGCTAAAGTGTTAAAGTTAATTTAATATATGTGTAGAAATTTCTATAAAGCATACTTTTAAGCAAAATAGGAGCACTAGGGATTTTCTGTATTAAAAGAGAAATAGCAGCAAATTTTACCTTTAGTTTCCCTTATCGTCTTGTTTGCACTAATCACAGCAAGAAAAATAAAGTTACTGTTTTGCAAATGTTTATCAAGCCAACACCCCAGAGGGCTGGTACGTTCCTGGTTGCATCATTGTTTAGGAACAACACTGCCAAGTGTTCCATCACCACCAGCTCCTAGCAAAGCACTGGCATTAATGGTTCCACTGCTGTGTCCACATGGCTGCCACATGTGCTCCTCATGCAGGAACTCACAGCAACATCCAATTTCAACAATATTTCAGTAGAAAACAGAAATATTAACCGGGTGGATAATTATTTTGAAAATAAAATTATCGACAAGCATGATTTATTAAGTCATTAGCATATCTGAAATCTTCACCAAGCAAAAGAATTTGTCTTTCTAAGATTTGGGCTAGGAATTACACACTATAAATTAACATTTATATAAATTATATAAATTATATCATTATTATTATTAATATATATTATATAAATTAACATTTATATTTGCACTTAGTTTGGTTTTTAACTGGAGTAGAGCTTATGAAAAGTACAAGAAAGAAGCTTCAATGGGTGAATCTGACATCCCAGGTTTCCAAGCAGGAATATATTTCAAAGTTCTCTCTCTACATCAAGACAGTTTGATAACTCTNAAAGAAGCTTCAATGGGTGAATCTGACATCCCAGGTTTGCAAGCAGGAATATATTTGAAAGTTCTCTCTCTACATCAAGAGAATTTGATAACACTTGTCTTTGCTGTAGTGTCCCTTTCTCTTCAGGCAAATTACTTACTTCAAAATTATTAGTATCTATTCACTATATAGTAGATATTTTATAAAACAGAAGGTAATGAGGTCTAGGAACCGTGGATGGCTCTGAGTTAGGCTGACAGAGGGTCTTACCCTCTTCCTAATTTCTGCTCTTCTGCTTTCGTGAGGAAAAGGTGGTTTGCTGTTCCTATCCCTCACCAAATGTACATCTTGAAGGCACTTACTTCATTACCTGATACATCAGAATCTCTTTTTAAAATCAAAATGTTGGTCAGTAGCCCATAAGCTGTCAGCCAGGGGAACTCATTGTGATATATTCATGGTCTGTTCATTTCAGGTTTTTGGAAGAGTCATTTTTACCTCTGGGTTCTGTCAGTGGTGGGTAATGAGAGTCTCCTGTTGACTTCAGTGGGGTTTTTGAGAATGAAGTGATTGCTGGCCTGGGCCCTTGGTTGAATATTGCAGGCCAAATCCTGATACCATTGTAAGATTCCATGAAATTTGTGACAGTAACTATGTGAAAATAGGCCTGTAGATCTGCAATTAGATAATTCACTAAAGACACTCTCTAAAATTATTTCTTTCTTAGATTTACATTCAAGTCTCATTGATTACTGACTTGATCCACTCTGATTTATTCCATTGTTATATTTTCTGGCAGTGATGTAAAAGCAGAATATTACTGAATTACTGCGTTCCTAACCCCATATCTATCAGTTCTGGAGCTGATGTACTGCTTTTTAAGACATTGTCTTCTGGGACACAGAGCAGAGAGGCAGGATAGCAAACAGCACAGAATGCTTATGTTGCACCAGTTTTTTATCTAACACTGAGCAGTGTCATTAAGCTGGCTGCATTTTTGTGCTGATTATTCTATTGGGTTTATATTTAAAAATGCTTTTCTGGGAGTTTTCGTCTTTTGATTCTCCTGCTGTTTCTTTGAATAAACTTGGCTTTGGGTGAGGTTGGCAGGTGGGGTGTTCATGGGAGGGATTGCAGGAAGGAGAGGAAGGTGCTCCATGAATCCTCAGCGGGTGCTGGAGCAGCCCCAGACCCCAGCGCCGGCTGGGCGCTTTCACCAGTCCCTGTCCCACAGAGGGATATCTTAAAAAATTATTTTTTTTTCAATTTTATTCACATAGTTCAGGAGTATCCACATAGCTGAAGAGTATCCAGCAGTTTTCCTGTATTATGCCCTTTTAAACTCTTCTTTCCTACCAAGAGTACCCCAATGGGAACTCCATAGACTATAGCTGATGGGAAAAATACTTTTCTTTTAATACTGGTGGTTTTTTTGTTGTTGGGTTTTTTTTTTT
>VXBB01001140.1:0-30630 GCA_013399915.1 Illadopsis cleaveri | reverse complement strand
TTTTTTTGTTGGGTTTTTTTTTTGTTGTTTTTTTTTTGTTTGTTTGTTTGTTTGTTTTTCCCTATTGTATCAGAATGCTCCTATATGCAGAGCTTGACTAAAAGTCCATATTTTACAGAGTGGCATTTTATTTTCCATGAGATAATATTTTCAGTTGTGTGATGTAATTTGGAATTTTATATTCCGTTGAAAACCTACTGCTAATTAAAAAAAAAAAGAAATTGTTTGAGAGTTCAAAAGTGAATTTCAGATTTTTCTTAACTTTGTGTCTGAGGCTCCTTATCTGTATTGAAATATGCACAGGAGGACACAGTCTTCCTCATTTGTGATCATGGCAGATTTAATCTGCTTTTCAGGAGCCTCTTAACACTTGTGGTGTATGCCAGGGGTTAGACTGTTAGATTTTAAAATGAAAAGATGTCACGGTGATGATGTTGCCATTTGCCAAAGAAATGAGTTTACTGAATGTGAGGGAAGAATGAGAAACAAGGGATAAATACTTTTTGTGTGCCCTTATAAACAAGCACCACATTAATGGTGGCTGATGGATCATTACTGCAACCATCACAGTGCAGTCTGGTAAAGGTTGGTGCCAGAGAAAAACTGCTTTCTTAGGGATGTGTGGTGGGACTACAGAGAGGTTAAGGAATGTCCCTGGAAGGTGAGTGTCTGCCACAGTCACAAAGCAGCACCATGATGAACCTTACCTGCTGTTAGGGGTTTGTGCTGTTGCCTCTCAGCCCTAATGTTTATGTGGTTTTCAATAAATAATAGCAAGGTTGCTACCAGTTTTCTCTGAAGTCTGTGGCTTTTTTGATTTATAGTTAGCAATGGGGGTTTGTATTTTTGTTCAGGGAGTGGAACAAGGTTGGGTTTTTTTCAGTAATTACTAGGATAGTTTAGGGTAGAATACTCAGAGTTCCTGAACAGGGAGCATTAGTTTTTTAATTAAAGAAAATACGCATTTGAAGACAAACACATATGTTCTTGAATAAAATTGCATCTTTTATTTACATTCTATCATTTTAAAAATAAATCGGAGGTTAAAAATGTGTTCTGATTTATGAATTAATAACATCCCTGATTACTAATTTTTTTTTAATATTTATGGATTTAAATCAAAATCCTCTATCTCTGAGGAGATTGAGACATTCTTACTCTCAATATAAGCTCTGGAAGGCTTGTAACAGGGTTTATGAATGGCTGTTTTCAATGTTCTTACCACTGTAAATTAATTCAATTGATGCCTTGCTTTCTATACAAGAATTCACATCATTAATTTGATCAGTCTTGATTGGGAGAGTTACAGCTAGAAACCAAAGCCTTTGGATGGTATTGCAATGCCCTCACCCAAATATATTGGTGGTTCAGGTGCCTGAGCAAGTTCCCATTTCAGCCTTAGGATGTGAACTGTCACCACGTGTTGTGTTAAGCTAAAGGACCTGGAATGTTTGAAGATTCTAGATCGGTATTAAGCCTTTCATAGCTGTAAATTTTGAGAAAATTTGTTTCTCCTAATATAGGAAAACAGAGAAATCCGAGTGTCAGGGGACACATTAATGCCCCACTTAAGCAGTGTTAGCCTTTCAGAGGCAGCAAATCTCATTTCTCTCTGGGGAGTCCCGCCTGGAACATAAGATAACCTACACTTACCCTTGCTTTATTCATTGACTCCATAAAACTCTACAGCTGTAGCTGACAGCAGAATATTTAAATGATTTGAGCAGTGTAAATGCCTCACGTTCATTTAAATAACTGAAGAATTCAATCACTTGAATGCCAATGATTATTCCTATTGGAGTTTACATTTCAAAAAAGACAGCCCATCTGAATCCCTGTGAGAGCATTAAATTGCTATCTAATTAGAAGTGCAAAATTACATATATTTAAAAGATAATTAAAGGTTTGAAGGCTGTTGAATAACTGGTCGTACATATAAATGAATCGCTGAAAATTTGTTAGCAATATGTGAAGCTTTCTTTTATTCTTTGCTTTCAGCTTTGAAGTTAGGTATAACTGAGCTCATGGGTTTAAGTCTGGTAGTATTAAGATAAAGGCAGATGTTTTTCATTATTTCTACTCAAATCCCAAATAATTATAAGCAGCTGCCAGTTTTACATAATCCCAAATGATAAATCCCGAGAATGCAAATAAAATCCCAAATAAAGGGGTTGTGTTCTCCAGTGGAGTAAATCACATCCATGTTGCTGTGCTAATTGACTGCAATCCACCTGAGAACGTCAGCTCAGCCCAGGAACCTCTTGGCCGGGCTCAAGGTGTGTAAAGCTGGTGTTTTGTATTGACTCTGACTTCACCCTGTGTGATTCCATATTGCTTTAGGGTTTTAAACATTACTGCACACTCTGAAAAGCAAGCACATGTTAAGATGGTAAGTAGGCAGTTCAATACCTGTGGCATAAGAACTATTTTATTCTATTGTTTTGTTAGAGGGTTCTCCTGTGTACCTGGCACGTCTAGTAGTTCCTATTTTCTCTCTGCCTGGAAACTTATAATTAAATTATTCTCTTTTCCCTAGCAAATGACTCCTGTTTTCAGCTTTTCTCTGCAGTATTTCTGCAAAATTTATAGTGCAGCATTTTTTCATTGCCATCTGTCATGGAGAATCCATCCAAAATAATTGGTTTTTACTACCAGCCATAACCTAGGAACTTCTAGATTAACATCTTAAGTAATGAAAACCTGTCTTTGGACAGAGATGTTATTTTTCCTGTTTTCCTAAGAGAATCAGTGTTACCTTTTTAAGTATTAAACTAAGCAGGTGTGTATAGAAGGAAACTTTGGTTTTTGACTGAACACCTGTTAGTGTTCTGCAGATTCAAGGCTAAGTGCAGATCAATAAGAGATCATTTGAGGTTGTAAACTGGATGGAAACTGTGAAATTAAAGTATCAGAAATGACAAATCAGGATCATGTGAGCAGAGAAAAAAGTATTCCAAATGAAATAAAGAGCTTAAAGGCCAAGCAGCAGTGATTTAGATTAAAATGCAGCCTCACGTGTGTCCCAGGCAGAATGTTTTGGAGCTAAGTAGCACATGGAGAATGGAGGCTCAGTCACTGGGGGTGATGTTGTATTATCAAGTTATAAGCTGCTGAAACAGGGAAGGAGATCTTTCACTGCTGCTGTTGGTTTGTTTGTTTGGGTTCTTTTTGTTGTTTTGTTGGTTTGTTTGCTTGTTTTTAAATCAGACTTTCTGCTTGCACTGTCCCGCAGAGGGACAGAGCAGCAGCTTGTGCTGGGAGGGCTGCTGAAGGTCTGGGATGCTGCACTGTCCGTGGGAGGTCAGGTCTGATGCAGTTTCCACCCCAAAACCTGCAGGTTTTGCATGGCAGTCAAAGCCACCCCAGACAATAAATAAGTGGTAGCTTTAGTGTGCAGGGTCTGAGAAAAGGGAGGGAGCTGAATAACTGCCCAGACCAGGGAATTGCAGTAAATACAGTGTATACGATCTCTGCTGTTTATTTTATACTGCATGAAAAAGTGTGCAATTTTAGTTAATTATGCTTTTCCTCTGGTTCATTCAAGCTTTCCTATCAGACTGTAGATAAGAATACCTTTGCAGGATGGCTTAGTGCAAGTTACAGTTACAGAAAAAATTATATTGTGTATTTTATTATGTAGAATTCAACCTCAGCAAAATATATTTGCATATATTCACTTGTCTCCTCTAAAGAAAAGAAAAAGGAGTCATTCTAAAAGCCTGACAATATTAATGAACGCAATGAGGTTAATACATTATCCAAATTTTGAAGTGCTAATTCAAAAGGTTGAAACTTTGTTGAGTGAGGCTATGTTTTAGAATTGGAGGAGCTTTTTCAGTACCTCATTCCTTACTTTTGTACACATTAGTAGTTTGGCAATGGTGAGCTGTTCCTTGAAATTATTTTACCTGTCTAGGTTTTGGTTGTTTTTTAGTAAGTGCTTTCTTTCCATAGTATTTTCTCACAGATGATTCCACATTTTGGCTTAGAAAGTTCACTAAAATCTGGTGATGCTTCCAAGGCTGCTATCACAGCAACTTCCTCTCTCCTACCTCCCTGTTATCCAGATGGAGCACGTCTGAGAAATTCCAATCACCTTAGACCCAAGATTGCAGCTGTTAAGATGTAGCTTGCTGTGTCCTTGATCAGACTGCTACATTCTGACTCTATAAACACGTGGCTGGTCATATTCAATGCAGATGGTTTGGGACTGCTTGTGTTAAAAAAAAAATAAAATAATAAAATCAAAGTTTTTTAATCATGGCACATGTAAATGGTTGTGTATAGGGTGGTGAGAAAATGTGGTTCAATCTTTAAGTGACACTAGTTGTTTGAATCATCCAATGCTGTGAGAGGCTGGCCCCGTCTCAAAGAAAAGATACTGAGTAAGATAAAGCTCATTCTAATGGAAAAACCAAATCATGTGTTTTTCTCACAAACAATAAGTTAGAACCATCCTGTAGTTTTGAGTGGACCATGGTTTCTTCTTTTGCAGTCCAGATATTTAACACTTCTCAGTGTCTTTTTTTTTTCCTCCCTGGGGTTAACTGCTGTATAATATCACCTCATATTTTGTACTAGCCAAAGATTAACAGCACACATTTTAAATCTAGCTCTTTTTCTCCTGTACTTAAATCATAGCAATTTGGTAGAATTCCTAGTTTTTATCTTTCCCATTGGGTCCCTTAATGACTTTTTTCAATGCTTTATAGTAATCTTGCAGATGGGTTTGGCTTTGAGCTTCAATCAGCATTTATACTTTACCCAGGAACCTCAGAGATAAAAGGTTAGATTAGGTTTGCTACCAGAGAATATATAGATGAATGCTGTTTTTAAAACCTGAGGAACTGCCTCAGTGTCCATGAATAAATTTTACTAAGAAATTAGTTAAGCAGTAAAACCAGCAAGAAGCTAGAGGAAAATGGACATTTCAACATCACTTTTATGAAGTATTTTATATCTGATCTGCTTGCTTTGATGTTTGATGCCCTGTTTACATAAGCATAATGTAAATTTACTGCTGAGAATGAGGTGATATCTTCATGAAGATTATGTACAAATAAGTTTTGTATCCCATCCTTCCTGCGAGTTGGTTTTGCTTTCTCTGCTGTCCTTTTCTGCACTATAACATCAATCTATTCTTAACTTCTTGAGTTGCTGTGTAGGCAGTTAAAGAGTGGCCCCTGAGTTGTGATTGCTGAATAAGGGGTTAGACATCTCAGTGCCTCACTAGTTCCTGTCCTAAGTGCATTTGTAGTTCCTTTGAATGCTTGTAGAGCCTGACTCTTGCTCGACCACTGGCATTTTGGCTTTCTGGTTTGTAGGGATATTTAAGACATGAATGCTTCTGATTTTTTTCTGCAGAACTTTGGTGGGTTGTTGTTGTTGTTGTTGTTGAATGCAAGGTATGGAATCTATATGATTAAAATAAATACAAACCCCACAATCAGTATGATGCTAATGGTTTGCCTTGGGTTTGAAGCCTCCTTCTGCTTTCAGACACACAAGATCAACTTCTCTTGGCCTAAGGATCTGCACATGTCTGAGGATGCAGTACAGCCCAGAAGCTCTTCAACATCTGTGAGGGAGGATGTAATTAAACATTGGAATCAGTACAGGAGCTGTTTGCTCTACCCAAATGATCCCAGCTAATGTCTTTGTAACACTGTTCAGCTCTCAGTATTTCAGAGCTTCACTGTAACCATTTCTATACTAGAATGACTAAATCAGGTCAAAGATTTATTTGGTTAATTGGTGCAGCCACAGAGAATAGATATAGTTTCTCCCTGTAAAGATTAAAGATAATATTGATATCACTGCAGCCATAGTGAAAGGCTTGCAAAACACATCTACAGAAATAAAGTCCTGGTAAGGAATGGGATGTTATCCTCTCATATGTTATTCTGGTGAGATTTAATTGTATTGGCTTCAAATTTTGTACTTCAGTATTTGGGTATAGCTATCTCTCTGGCTATCAGGGCTGTCACATAGCAAGAATTAATTGTAGAACTGAGCTGCCTGAATTCACACTGCCTGGAGTGTGCTGAAAGCAGAAGTTCTTTACATCTCTCTACCCATCTGTGGAATAGTAGTAGATGAGAAGTAGACAACCTTGTTACAAGAATAGTGGGTTTTAGCAGAGGGTAACAAAAGCACATGAAAATATTTTTCAATTGCATCTGAATCACTTCTCAGAACTTACACCAATTGCTGAGACTTTTTTATTCAAAAGATGAGAATTGATGTGGGATTTTATCCCACAGAACTTCCTAAAAGAACTGTCTGTAAGAAAAATTGGAGTATCCAATTTTTTATGAGCAAAAATTTAGGAAGCTCAGTGAAGCCTGTACTAGGAGAAACTTTACAGTATTACCAGTATCTCAAAATCTTTTTGTGATTATGGTATTGTAGTCAGTATTTTTTAAAGTTTGCTATTCAGGAAGATTTTTTTGTTCCTATTTTTAAGCAATGTGGTCTAAAAAAGCAACTGTGGGATTTATATGAGAATTTTTAATTCAGAGAGGAAAACATCAGGATGGGAATAACCTTCTTAATGCTCAGAGAGCAAGGCTTTCCCTTGGTTTTTGTGTAACCTGCAGAACATGATTGAAAGTGCCTGCACTACTGGCTGTGGTGATGAATTGCTTGTCTCAAACATTGACAGGTTTGGTTTATGGTCTAGTTGGTCCTGGCCTGAGGGAGGAGAATCAACCATATATATTGCTTTACAGGTACAGTTTCTGTCCCTCTGTTGTGCTGCTGAGTAGTCACAAAAGCCATTTGGGGATATTTCACAGCATTACAATGTCTCCTGTCATACCTCAAAAAAAGACTTGTGGTTTCTCTTGATAAAAGAATGGATTTCACATTATCCTGGTCCTCTCCCAAATTTACTTTTTTTCAAATGTAGCCTCCTAATTTTACTTAACCAGTCAGATTCTTTATTCACAGGTCTTCTTAAGTACTCCTCTCTTCCAGTGAGCCAGGTTTGTGTGGTTGCACTAACAGGCTGATTTTGACTGTTCAGCAGAGGGCAGAATTTCCCACGTTATAAACACCTCGGTGTCAAATTAATTTGTCACGAGAATGTTTATTTTAAATGTGCGATTTACAGCGTAACAGTGAGTAGTGATAAACCCCCTACATTATCATTATTGCTATGTTGCTTTTCCCCATGAAGTTGTAGATAAAATGAAATATCAGCAAATGTTAACACCATACTTGGCCAAGACTTGCATTTTATCTTGTTTGAAGTGAAATGGGTAAACATTTTGTTGATAAGATTATAGTAAATACAGCTTCCTGTACAGCTGAAAGAGCCAGTTGGAGATATTTAACATAAACTGCAAGATCCAAGGTCTCATGTATTTTCCATATGGGGAGAAGAGGGTACAGCAGCTGTGTTGACCTCCTTGTGTGTCCATCAAGAAAAGCTCTGCATCATGGCAAGAGATCATGCAAATAATCATGAGATGTAGGGGTTTAGTTCACAGGCAGCATTTATGCAGCAATATGGTGCACTTGGTGTGAATTAAGCCACCTACTGCTAAATATATTGCAGACCATCAGCATGCATTTAGAAATTTTTTAAATCTTCTGATACAAAAATTGTTGTGCAAATAAAACACGATATGCTAACTATTTCACCTTTTTCATACCAGTATGAAGAGGGAAAGAAACGAAGAAAACCCAACTACAGTAGTGTGGACCTTTCTGAGGTGGAGTGGGAAGACAGAGATGATGTGGTAAGTGATGTGTTTTAAAACCCTGTCAGAAGACATTGTTGCATCCCAGTACTGTACCTGGAAACTGTTTAGACTAGTCATTAGAGAGGCCATCTGACTGCTCTCAGGAAGGGAAGGACAATAGTCCCTTTTATTTCATTCAGAATTTTATAACTGTTTTGCATTGCTTCTTCCTTACATATGCATATACCACAATCACAGACTCTGTATTTTTGGTAAAACTCATCACCCTTGCAGTCTCCATGCATCCCATTGTGTGTTTGTGCTGGATAGCAAATAGAAACTACAAACACTGGAAACAGGAATAGAATGTGTCCCTGGGGCTGGTCCAGACAACTGCTGAAACTCAAGAAATGAGTTGAACTTTTTTCCATGAGATCCTTCTTTCCTTAACGGAAGTAATGGGAGGGTTTTACTCAATGTACAAAGTCAAAAACATCAGATGAATAAACAAAATTGGATTCTCTGACCTATGTGCAGAGCAGAGTTTCACTCCAAACTCTAACTTCAGACACATGGGTAGCCACAGGAGCATGGGTTCTGTGTCTAGCACACAATGCTTTCCATTAACCTCATTTTTCAGTGCTCCATCTACTCTGTAGTTCACTCTTTATCTTATTCTTTCTTACCTCTCAGGCTTAGCCTTTTCTGCAGTACTGTATCAAAAGCTTTCCTTATGTCCATGGCTTAACCTTTGCCTGTTCTTTCTATCATTTCCTCTATAAATCTGCTTTGTTCGGCGTGGTTCGTGTTGTGTGAACCTGCGCTGACTGTCCCTAATTAAATCGTAACTTTCCAGCTGTTCACCTTTCTGTCCCGTCATTTCGTTTTTCCCAGAAGGTCCCTCCTGCCAGAGTCACGACTGCATGTCTGTATTTTTCATAGACGTCTCCTCAATCCCTTCTCAAATATCAGTCCCTTGTTAGCTTCTCTCAAGTCCCTCATACCTCTGCTTTTCCTGAGAGGTTTGAATGCATCCACTGAAGGTTCCCATATTTACTTTGTCATGTCCTTCTGAAATCTGGGATGGATCACGTACAGCAGCCCCTGGAGTCTTGTCAGTCTTCAGATGTCCTAATTTCTTGATCCCTGTTCTGACATAAGTCTATATTTTCTTTCTCCCTTACAAAATATATATCTTGCATTCCTCGCTCTCCACCCCTTTGGTGAATAGTGAAACAGTTCATCTATGTTTTAAGCAACGTCTGTTTCACCAGGTGATAGATTGTCCTCAGCCTCTCCTTGGAGGCCCTTTCACTTCCTAAGTTGAAGTTTTGTGTTGGAGTGCACACACAAACTTTTTCAACGTTTTTATAGCTTTGTGTCATTTTCTATGCACACACTATTTAAGGTTTCCTCATAAGATTTTCATCTATTGTAGCAGCCTTCTGCAATCTTTGCAATCCCATTGGCCTCATGTTTTATACCCTGCTTTCTGTTATCTTTGATCACATATTACTCAACCAGTTTCTCTGCTAATGACTTTTTAAAATTTTCTCTGTCCTTTAAAATGTTATAGCTGTAGTTACACATAGATTTTAAACCTTCATGATTTTTTGTCTTTAAACCTTCATTAAACCTGTCATTAAACCTTGTTATTTCTCCTTGGTTTGTTTTCTTTTTTTCTTTATATTTCTTCCATTACTTCCTCTGTTTAATTTTCACTTTTTTAATCCCTTTTTTTAAATCATGTCTTAGTACGAGTTCAGTGGTTCAGATAATGGAGCATTGAGCTATTGCTGTGACATTGAAAATCAAGTTTTATTTATAATTGAGATTCTATCTGAACACACATGAAAGTCCAGATTCAGCTCTCTCTAAGTACTGCCTTTGATTGAGACCCCTAAGCTCTGTCACTTGCTCTGAAAATTTCTTACAAAAATTGAGTTTTGTCTTATATTTAGGCTGCAAAAGTTTTATTTCACATTTCAATGAAAAATATATACATACATTTCATCTGAATTTTTCCTTCACCTATAAAATGTGTTTCTTAAAAATTAATTTTTAACTGTAACACAGAAATAAGCTACATGTGGCTCTGCTTCACCCAAGGCCTTGAATTTGATGTTCTTGATGTTTGCAAGCTTGAGTAGTAAAGCATTGTTTATTCAACTGCAGAGGGAAACAATTAATGTATTCATATAGCTGCTTTTAATAACATAGACTACTACTAGTATATTTTTCTCCCATGAAACACTTACGTGGAAGCTGATTAAGACATTTTCTTGTTTTTTGCCACATTAATTTAATGGTTACATAGTTTTCCAAGAATACAGAATGATCTCATACTGCAGCAGTGAAACTGAGTTGTTAGGAATTGATTGAAAGGTATTTTGTTGAAGGAGCAATAATGCTTATTACTCTGAAAGGTGAAGACATGGGTTTTCTCCAGTGAGCCAATGAGGAAAAGGTGACCAAACTGAGGTTAGAATTTTTTTCACTGTGAAATATTGTTGTCATAAATATATCAACTCATTTTCCAGGTTAACAATACCTGCTATCTTGCTGTTAAGGCATTTTATTAGAAACAGAAATTTTAGCATGAGCTTGTTAAGTTAATAGTGTCTTCCAGCAAGGTTTGGAAATGCACAGTACCAAAGAGGAGAAGTTTCAATTTGAATAGAAACCTTTTTCTCATTAACTCACTTAAAATTCTTCTGTTATAATTTCTAGCTGAATGAAATATTTTTTTTTCCAAATAAAAAAAAGACTATGAATGAATGTTTTAGGGCTTGAAGCCAACTGAGGCAGTGCTTATTTTATGCATTTGAGGAGGGAGATGAAACTGCAGAAGAGCTGAGAAACTGGATTACAAAGCCAAGAAATGCAATCACAGCAAGCAGAAACAAAAAAAAAAAGAAAAAAAGAAAAAAAAGAAGAGTAAAACTCTAAATCCCACATGCAGACTTGATCTTAAACACCACTGAGAGTTTGGAGATCCTTTTAGTAAATCTATGACTTGCCTGAGGCTTGTGGGAGGAATGGGTCTTAGACAACTTCAGGCACCAATAGGAGAAAAATGAAAACCATGTTAAAGATAAATGGAACTGTTCAGTAAATGTTAGAAAGTAGATGGTTAATTAAGACCAGCTCTCCAAGTCCAAAACCACAAAACTTAAAATAGGAAACTATTTCCAGAATTGCCTATTATGTATTGTTAAAAAAAAAAAATCTACAGTAAAATATATGCTTTATTTTATATATACCTCCAGCTAAAATTTTTTTCTTTTACGCTCACTGACAGAAGAGTAAGACTGTTAATTCAAATCTAGATGGCCTAGAATTAAATTTAAAGAGCTGCAAAGTTTGCAGTTTTCGATAGGTCAGCCATGCTTAACTTGTTTGTGAGAATAAAACTAGATACTTCACTGGAAAGTTTGGTGATTCTCTTTTCTCTCCCTACTAACTCAGCCTGCAGAGCACATTGATATGTCTGTCTTCACAATTTCTCATTAAAAATCCACTGAATTGCTCAATCTGGCATGAGGTGCTGTAGAATAGGAGATATTTATTCAGCAGGAACATGATGTCCAAAATTGTGTTTAGATAGATATGCAATAAAAGAGACATAAAAATACTCATTTTGTCAATATTTTTCTGCATTTTAAATGCTGAATTGAATTGTAATAGTGAAATTTTCAAATTGTCATGAAAATTACAGATGCAAGAGATCTATAGGTGATTTTTTTCCCACAAAAAGCAAAATAACTTGCATCTTCCATTAGTAAATCTAAGAGTGTTCAAATTAAATATTTCCATTTATGGATGGTGTAAGTGTTAAACAGCAACGTTTTTATGCCTTCCCTAAAGTGAACTGATAAATAGGCCAATTCAAAACCTGAAGGCTGAGGATTTCTCAAAAAACCTGTCTTGTTTTAGCCCACAGACTGTGCCCTCAGACCAGCTGTGCTGGGGTGGCCTGTCCTCATCCCTGGGGACACTGATGGTCACTTTGGCTTACACGCCTGAGGGGTGTTTGGGATTTTTTACTCTTCATCACCGTGGCACGTTCACCTAAGAAAGAGGTGGTGTGTCCTTTGGGAGGCAGGCAGGGAGCACCGAGGTGTGCTAAGGGCAGAGTTTTTAGGGATGATGGCCCAGGGGCTTTGCAGCTCCCAGGTCTGGGAGTCTGTAGCTCACATAAAAAAAAAGAAGTTACAGGAAAAGAGTGTTTGTTTGTTTGTTTGTTTGTAGTGATGATCTAAAAAGTAACAGATTTAACTTGCAGAGCCACAGCTAAATCATTGTGTATAAACCCTTTTCCATTTGTTTTCTGTTTTCCAGAGCTTCTCTGAAATTTTGGCTTATAAAGCAACGAAACACATTTTTGAAGGGGATTTAAAATGTCTTTTGGAAGATATGGAAAGGTCCAGGCCAACTGCTATAAACTGTGACTGGCCTAGGGCTTCCACTACAGGGCTAAAATTTAATACCTTGCAAAGGGGTGCCTGGACACCCATGGACAACCCGAGGGAATTGCAGAGCATTGTAGTTGTGTGTTCCCACTGAGTGTTATTACTGATCAAATGGGATCAAACGGGCTGTCATTCTGGTTTTCATGGGCTAGTGTTAATTTTTGATGATGCAGTTAGGATGAAGTTTCTGGTGCTTGTTAAGCATGACCAATGTAGATTCTTAAGCAGAATAAATAGTGTAAGCTATGTGGGATTTTCTCTTTTTTCGCTTTCTTGTTATCTGTGTCATTGTTAATGTATTAAAACACAGGGCCCTGGTCTAACCAGCTAAATCCAGCTAGGAATCTAGTCCTTGCCTTGCCATGCAGTAAATGCAGAATAGTAGCCAATTACACTGTTCACACCAAATAAAATCTGGATTACTATACAAAAAGGTATTTTACTATGAAAGACGCTGAGAGCTCCTATCTTACGTACCTTAGCTTGAAATTGCAGGAGCCTTGGTCTATACAGTCACTAATAAAATCTGTAAATGAGTTCTCCAGTGTGCAGTAGAACTATTGAAAATAAAGAAATGAAGAAAATTGAGTGCTACTCCGGCCAAATGAGTGTATTGGAGAGCTCAGAGTTAAAAGGATTTCTAAAAAAAACAAATAAAGGAATTGACACACATTTCCTTCATTTCAGCTTCGAAACGCAATGGTGAACCGGAAAACAGGAAAGTTCTCCATGGAAGTGAAGAAGACAGTGGACAAAGGGGTACAATGTCTAAAATACTATTCCAACTAAATATAAAGCAAGCAGATAATTTTTTAAGCTATTTTTAAGGTCGCTTTAAATATGGTTCCTGAAGTATATATTTTTTTTCACTCACTGAATGTAAACTTTGCTTCTAATTATGTCAGTGACTAACCACTTGATCTTTTATACATTTCTTATAGCAAACTAACTTCTTCCCCTCTCCCCTTCTGACTTTCTTGTTCTGAATCTAGAAGCGGGTCCTGGTGATGACAAATGACTACTATTATACAGATATCAAGGGTACTCCATTCAGGTAGAGCCGGCCATAATAAATGGACGTTTCACCCAACTCATTGGATTTGTGCTTATACAGAGCTTGTGAACTCATTAAAAGCTCATCAGCAAAAGCTGACAATGAAATATCCCTGGACAATGCTGAAAATAGCATGGAAAAGGAGCCTACCAGCATTCCTTTCAACTTTTCCAGGGATGGAAAGTTTGTGCAAGCTCACACAGGCAAACTCACAGTGTTTGTCATGGCTTACGTTTCATTGAAAAAATATTCAGTTGAGGTTTACATTGAACGAAAGGCTTTCGCAAGTACTTGGAGAGCTATAAATACTATAATCCATTTAAGTAACTACATCTTGAGCCCCATTTTATTTTTTTTTTTTTCCACAACAAGAATGTAATGTAAAATGGGATTGTATTTCACTTCCAATTTGAGGTTTGGATGTTTTCTTTCTCTGAACTACCTTCAGTGTATTTCTATAACTAAAACCGAGTAAGTCGGTAATTTTGGTGTGTATTTTAGGAGGAAAAGAAAAAGCAAAAGAAAAACAGGTAGTCACTTTAAAAATGCTCATATTTGAACTAGAAATAAACCACTAACAAAAGAGCTCTAACTGTACTTTGCACTTAAGGCAGGAGTTTGGCAGTTGTGATACTCAACTGAAATTTTCTTCAATGGAAGAATTTCATATAACCTGAGCTACATTACCACACAGAGAAACTACAGGCACATTTCTCTGACCTCTAATGCATGTTGAAATTTACTCATGGGTGGTAATACTCAGTGGATTTCTTGTTTTGTTTTTATTTTGTGGTGTTTTTTTCTGGTTGCTGTTTTGCTTTTGTTTGTTTGTTTGTTTTTATTCGGCACTGGCACTCTTGCACAGTTAGGTGAACAGAAATGGGACTACCTACATGCATATAGTGTGAGTTATAGTGCTAAGGACAGAAATATAGTTAGGGAAACTGTCCTTTTTCAGCATGGTATGTATCTAGTTTTGGGTTGTTGTGCAGATTTGGGACAACTGCACACTGTAGTGACAAAGATGTTTAGCGTTCTGCCCTTTCCCAGACTGAGCTGTCAACTGCAGCTTGTGTGCTCTTGGGTTTGGTGCCTCTCCATGTACTTCAAGTACTAGCCCATGCATTTGCAGTCTTGCTGATTACTGCAGATTCCTAGCTCAAGATAATCCCCTGAATGAATGAATGAATGCCAGAAGGTATTCTGTGTTTGTGTTGAATAGCAAGAGGCATGGGATCCCCCAGCCACTTCATTAAACTTGGATGTTTTAAATGGTAGACTGAAAACCAGACCAAGACACAGCGTATAACTGTTGAGAATTTATGAAGCTGAAGTCAATACAAGAGAGCTATACTAGCTAAAAATATGAAACACAGAATAATTAGTCCTGGAGGAGTCATGATGCTGTTGTCACATTTGAAATTCTTTTCCTCTCAGTAGCTCCATCAATTCCCACACTTCTGTAGTTTCTCAACAGCTTAGTCTGATTTACAAAAAATTGTCTCCTTCATTGTAAGGCCATGGTCATGTTCAAGGCTCAGCTGAAGAAATCTCATGCTGGGTGAACAGCAGTGAGCTTAGAGGGGCTCATTTATTAGTTTGCCAGGGAATTATGGTTAACTGCACCTCTAAGCACATATAAATACAGCCAGTTGTTGCAGGCACATCAGAACTGAGACATCATTGAAGCAACTAATTGAACAATAAATATAATTGGTGAGGGTTTGGAAACAAACAGTTTTAAGTTAATCATAGTACCTGAGCTGGAAATGTTAAAAATGAAAATAGCTCTGAATGTCTGCTATTGTTTGTCTCACAGATTTCAAGGTCTGCTTTATTTCTCTGCACAGTTTAGGTGTGGCTCTCTCTAGAGGACATGGAAAATACTTCTTCAGAGGGAACGTAACTGTAGAAGAAGGTAAGGTACCTAGTTTCTCATGTGGCTTACACAATAGTTTTAGTGTTAATTTGGTAGTTCCTGGTCTGCAGATTCCATAAGGGAATTAGACTCTTCTTTTTTCTTTAAAGATCTTTTATTTCACAGGGTTTTGTGCATAGTCAGGCTGTTTGTGAGTCTTTAGACAGCATCATCTTCCATCCTCCTCTCAATGTTCCAGAGAACAACTCACAGCCCAATGTTAATTATTTGTGGTGCTTTCTGAATGAAGTAACCACTAAGAGCACTGTGATGGCTATTGGTTTTGATCACAGACTACACATGGTGAAATATTTCAGAGCTATAACTGGTTTGTGCATTAGCTACAAGGATTTACATGTTTATAGTAGTAGTAGAGGTACCAAGGGAAAGAAGAGTTCTTTGGTTTTGCCTTTTGATAAGTCCCCAGCTGAATGAGTTGAGGAGTCAACTGTGTGTGGTGATAAAGTTGCTTGACAAGAAGGTTCTGAAGATGAAGGAAGAGTGGAGGCATTTCAGAAGGTTGAAGGAAAGGTTGAAAATTTTAAAAGCTGCTGAGCAAAAAGTGTTTCAATAGAGGAATGCTGTCAGATTTTATGCTGAAGTCTCTGATTATTCTTCTTCTTGTTTTGTCAGTGATGTTAAATAGGACAGTTAATTTCTTCAGGTCTTTGTTCTTCAGCTGTAGTTTGGGAGATGAATATGTTCTTATACTCAGGAGAGATACAAAAAAAAAGTTCCTTGAGGTTTGAGTACCTGCACAGCAGCTACAAAGAAGGCACAAACAGGAGACCTGGAGCTACTCACTCCCCAGACTGTTCCCAACATCCCTCTCACTGATGTCCTTTAATCCAGCCACACAACTCAGTCAGCCTGAGTCCCAAATGCACCCCCAGAAGTGTTAACAGGACCATAACTAACAGTTCCCACTCTTACCTTCACTGAATCTCTCTCACTGCACCCCACTGTCCTCCTCAGGGGCCACAGTTTTAGTTCCAGTTTTGGCTTCCCTGCCTTCCTTAGTCACAGTTGCTCTGTCCTTGTTCATTATGTGCTCCGGGGGTTAAACACAGATGCTGCCTCCTGAGCCCTGTTTGCTCATTGTCTATTGATAAGTGTTTTAAGAGTTTTTAAAATTGATGAAGTACATTTTTATTGTGCTATATAACTAATGATATAGTTCTTATTTACAAGCATTTGTGTGACCTGTTAGTACAAAAAACCTTTTCTGAACAATCCCATAAATTGCTGTTTGTGTTCATGGGCTGTGTGCTTAGGTTTTGAGGGGATTGTTCTTAAGGATTTTTTTCTTTATAAGAGAGGAGAACAACTCACATGAAATGAGAAGTGTGTATTTTAGCATGAAGAACTTTACTGGCCAAAGAGAATGAGGGAGTGTGAACAGGAGTCTGTTACCATTTTGTATTTGTCTTTGCTCAAATTATCTTCTAAACTTTAAATATATTATGTGAGTAACTCGTATAAGTTAAACATATCAGTCCAAAAATTTTTCTCTTACGTTTTCAGTTTTAGGTCTGATTTAACTAGTTTTGACAGTTTGTTAGACCCTTAAGCGTATTTGAACATAGTTTACTGTGATTTATTTCATTATGGTAATAATGCACTTTCCAAGAAGGGTTTATATTATGGAGTGTATGCAAATAACCATCTGTTACCCAGACTTCTCCCTAAATAACCCATTATTATTCCTGTTACAGGTTTACATGATTTAGAGCACCCTGATGTATCTTTAGCAGACGAATGGTAAGCCTTAAATAAAGCATGAAATTAGTGTCTGTTACCCTTCTTGGTTTCATATTGTTTGTGCTTGCAGAGGCCAATTCTTTATGTTCAAAGACAAAGAAAGATTGTGCTTGTACATGTAACTTTTTACTGTTTTGACAACGTGCTCACAGGTCCTACTGCAACACTGACCTGCACCCTGAGCACCGGCAGATGACTCAGTTGGAAGCAATCAGGCGCTACCTCACGGGGAAAGAGCCCCTGCTCCAATGCAAGTACTTGGTTAACCCTGGATTTGCAGCCTTTATCCCAGCTAAAAGCTGTCCCACTTAGCCTCCTGCAAAATGCAAAGCTCTACTTAGTTCACCCAGTGATCATTTGAGATTGGATTACTTAGCTGATGTGGCTTTGCAATTTCATTTGGTTCTGAGCTTTTCCCGGGGTATCAATAAAGATATTATTATTTATTTGAATTAATTATGTATTAGTAGTAATAGTATTAATTATGGTACAAGTTTTTGACTTTTACTGTAAACTATGTGCCTGTACCAAACATCAAGTTTCTGTTCAGATAGTGTAGCTGTACTATGCAAAATTATCCCTCAATCTGGTTTTATAAAATAACAGGACTGATGGGAATCAATCCTTGGATCACACCTCTAAAGAATATATGAGTATTTTAGGGAGGATGCATATGTAATTAGCATTTCTGAACTGCAAAGCAGAATAAAAAAATTTAGATAAGTACATATTCTTTATGTTTGCAGAAATGGAGAGTTTTTGTGACTCTTACTAAACCTACTTGTTGTAATCTTATGGCACATGCAGACATGAGCATTAGATAATATATACATGAATGTGTTACTTGGAGTATCATTGGGTTTTGACCTAAAATTGTTGCTAATGCAATGAAATGATATGTGAAAAACTGCCTTGTGGTAAAATACAGTGTAATATTACATAGTAAATGCTTTGTAGTGCAAAAAGTTTGAAAGCATATCACAGAAAAATTAAGTAAAATGTAAGAAAGCCCTATTGTTTAGTCATCTAAAAAGAGTCTTTATATGTACATACATTTACTGATTTTATTGTACTGTGGTAGGTGATAAAGAATTGATCCAGGAAGTCTTGTTTGATGCAGTTGTGAGTGCACCAATTGAAGCTTATTGGACCAGTCTAGCATTGAATAAATCAGAGTAAGTGATCTTTGTGTCCATCATTATTCATCAGTCATGGCTGTATTTTTCTTTATCTATGTTAATGAACTGGTGGAATGTCTAACAAATCCTGATATGCATGAAAATATTATAATATTTGATCCTAAATACCACCAAGTTTGAGTTCAATCTGAAATGTTTATCTTGCAGAGTATGTCATGATGATTAGCTGAAAGATTACCCAATTTCCACAATAAAACTGGTGAAATTGTACCCTAATTGCAACTTATAATTCTGTGTATTTTTAAGAAAGGGTAATTGAGAAATTGAATGCAAAATTTACTAAAATTATTTATGAAATTGGTACTTTGTTTCAGAGTAAATTATATATAAAAAACCTTTTGCACTGGCAAATAATTTCTTTAATCCTTAATTTGTTTATTTTCCAGAAGTACTTGGGATCTAGATTCCTGTTAGGGAGAGTCAGAAGATTAGCCAGTCTTTTCCAGAGTTTTATCTTCTACTTTATTCATTTATGCTATGATGTCTTCAGTGTTAAGTAACAAGTTTTTATCCATATTAGAGTAAACAGGTGTTAAGCTTAGCAGTTTGCATGAAATACAGTGGTTGCAAGGCAATTCTGGAGATAATCCTGATTAGATTTTCCTGAGTTTCAATCATTTTCTACAAGTTGAATGAAAAAATACGTTGCTGTACAGCATGTACTCCTACTGAATGTATAAAAGCAACATGACAAGATCATTAAAGAGTTGTCCAGCCTTCTCTGAGGGGGTAAAGATAAGAAATTGTTTCATGCTAGTGTACTGTGGCCATGGAGAGGTGTAAGGTGTCATCCTTACAACACCTTACAACACCTTACACCTTACAACACATCCAAACTCAAGGGNTGGAGAGGTGTAAGGTGTCATCCTACACAATGTAACAACACATCCAAACTCAAGGACAGCTGTGGAATGAGGCCAGTGGGAGACTTTTGAAGCCCTTTCAGATTCTGAATTTGTTTCTTTCTTTCTTATTAATGAAACAATCAAATGGCTCTGGTCCCTGGTTTTGTGGTTATGGGAGTGAAGTTCTTGCAGCCATACAAGAATTAGTTTTAAAATACCTTCATACTGATAACAGTGGAGCAGAAGAGTTCAGTCTGAGCTGCCTGCCACGTTTTTGTCCCAAGTTCTAGAGGCTAAAGCCTGTCCTGATGGCAGCTAAGTTTGACTCTCGGCTACCTGTTTTAAATCTGTTTGTTTACCTGAGCAGTAGTCACACCTATGACTTGAAGCATAAATATAGCACAGAAATGTTGAATGGACTGGGACCAAGATCTGGAATTCCTGCCAATCTCAGAATCACTGTGTGTCAGTGGTTATTAAATAATTTGTGTATAGCTATGCCACACATTTTTATTCTATTATTCTGTCCATATAATCCCTTCCTACAAATCCTATAAATTTATTGTGTTTAGCTTTTTAGGGATTCTTGGTCTAAATAGCATTTCTACATTGCATACTATTCAAAACCCAGATGACTATAACTTAAAAAAACAGTATTGAAAAGTAAATCAATAAATAAGGGAACTCTGCTTACAATAATCTTTCTCAGAAGTTGCATACACTCGTGCTTTGTGAGATGGTGATGCAGCTGTGTCTGTTCAGTGTCTGAAGCGTTGTCTGTGCTCTTGTTCTGCACTGTTTCAGAAACTCTGACAAGGGAGTGGAGGTTGCCTTCCTTGGGACACGGACTGGGCTCTCTCGTATCAACCTGTTTGTGGGCCCAGAGCAGCTGACCAACCAGTAAGTAACAAACTGCCTGGCAGCCAGAGAAGAAAAGAGAGAAAAACAATTTGTTTATTTTTATAGAGCTCACCTACTGTTTCTTCACACAGAACAAGTTTGAAAGATATCCTAGGATCCCTTAATTTATTTCTTTGACTGGAACATTTGGAACAATGAACTATTTTACACCTGTAGCCTGTAAAGTTGCATTCTCTGCACACACTTCCCCAGCCTCACATCTCTCTTCTTCAGAGCACCATTATGAACATGTTACACCTTTTACTACAACACCTGAAAACAAACACCTGCAGCCTTTTTCAGGGGTTTTGCATCATTATTGTGGAAAATATTTTTGGTGTTGAAATAAAGCCAAGTGACAGAATTGGACTGGGTGAAAGAGCACTCAGGATACCACATCATACAAGAGTTTCCCATTTTCCTTGGAGAACATGTAATCTAGTGGAGGTATTGTGCATATAAAAGAAAATCTGTGTTTGATATTTATGATAAACTAAGTTGATTGAATATAAAGTTCTGTGGGCTTATCTGAGGACAGATATTCTTGTACAAGTAGGTGACATCAACAGCACTACCATTTGTTACTGTCAGACACAAAACCAGGACAATAGAGTGGACATTATACTCATTCTTGGCATAAATTTTCTTCTGTCAACATTCCCTGAAATTATTGAGGAATAAAGTATTTAGCTGTCCATTACCACCTCCTACACAGTATTTTGAACATAGACTCTAAAATTGCCTTTCTTTTCCCTACCTAAGTGTGAATGTCAGTGGCAACAGACTACCAAATCTCCAATGCCTTTTCCACCTTGTGCAGCTCACAGTTATTATATTGTGCTGAAAGAAAAAGGATTTTGAGACTAAGCATTTTTATTTGTACAAATCAGTAAAAACAATTTTAGTGGTATTTAGAGGTACTTTTTTTAGTGCTTTTAATGTGTTTCACAACAAAAGTTATTGTGTGTCACAAATAATTATTAGTAACTAAATTTAACTCTTTTGTTGAACAAGTGTTATTAGAAAAATTGCACCAAACCATTTTCTGTTGTAAAAGATTGCATTTTTTTTGTCTTTCAAAGCTAGAAACTATTGTGTGCCGTGCAACAAACAACAATTGTTTTCTTTCTCTCTTTTTATCAAGAGACTTCCTGACAGCTGAAGATAAGGAGAACATTTTTAATGCTGACCATTTTCCACTGTGGTACAGAAGAGCTGCTGAACAAATACCTGGGAGCTTTGTTTACTCAATCCCATTCAGCACAGGTCTGTCATTTTGTCATTCCCTGAATTCTGAACCATGCATGCTGCTGAAAGGATCCCAAGTGTGTCAGTACAGGGTGGGCTTTGTAGCTAATCTCCAATATTGATCTGAAATAGGCATTGAAATTTGCAGCTGCTTCACTGGTCCTTTGACCAGGTGTGTCTTTCATGGGGCTGCAAGTGAAACCCCAAGATGTGGTGTGACAATTTTCATTTAATATTTGCACAGGTAGAACTACATTTTAACAAGTATTTTAAGCAGGGCAAGTCCAACAGAGTGAATGTCCACATTTTTGAGAAGCCCTACCAGCTGTCACCTTCGCTGCCCCTTTTAGCAGGGGAGGCAAAACCTGATGACTCATTTCAGTGTTTTAAACTTGGTTTTGGCATACTGGGAAATTTAAAATGGCAGTGCCAATATGTTTTGTGCATATGTGATGTTACCTGTTTTATTTTCTGAACACTATGTCCACATAGACTGTTATCTAAAACCAGGGAAAAAAACCCCTAAATTTACTCATTTTGCAATAGGTTGTTTCAATTTTCTTTTCCCCCTTAATCCACCCTGCAGAAACTGCCAACAAGAGCAATGTGGTGACAGCCAGTACTGCTATTCAGCTTCTGGATGACAGGAAATCTCCAGTGGTTGCAGGTACAAATGTTGTAGTTCATTCATTTTGTTAATCTTTTAAAATCAGTTTATGAGTTCCTTGCTTTCTCTTTTGGGTGTAGATATCCAATCTTTTAGGAAGAGAGAGAGAAGGATGCAGTTGCACCTAGAAGATATAATTGGATGACTAACTATGGAGAGCATTTAATGCTTCCTCTCCCCAAGAACTTCATCCTTTACTAATTGACCCTCAAACCTCCATGTGAGCTCTTGAGTTTGACTTTATGGAAATAACCATTATCTGTAAAGCATTTTTGGTAGACACAATTCTGTATCATCATGAGTCAGATTATATTATGATAAAGAAAAAAGAAATTTAAGAACGGACTATCTGATGTGTAAATGTTCCACCCAGGCTTCAAGTTTGAAAATTCTGTGCTGTAATGGGATTGTTTTATAGCAGGATACGATGTGGTGATTTTGTCTGGACTATCAGAGATGTGATTTGTTCAGAGCATAGAAACTGAATTACAAAGCTCTACTGTCTATCAACCAAGAGTATAACAGTACCTAAAGACTAAAAGAACAGAATAGAGATAAAACACACTGATTTAAAAATAAAAGTAATTTTGAAATTGCTGTATATTTAATTTTGAAATACTGAATATATAATTTTGAAATTTGTTGGATATTCCTCACTCAAGTTTAGATGCTTATCTGACCAGTTTTTCTCTAGTTTCCAATGCTTACTGACTTGGAAGAAGGAAAGAATTTTGATAAATATTATGATTTATTTTGCCAGAAACCAAGCTCTCTTATCTCAGGAAAAACTAGAAAATCAAGAACCACCCTATTTTTTCTTGTGTTTAAAAAAACACAAGCAAAAATATTAAAAATGCAGTGAATACAATTAAAAATGCAGTGAATACAATACTGAAAGAACAAAAATGTGCCAGAAAAATGGGAAATCTCAAATATGTTTTGGGAAACACAGAGTATTTCCACTGATAAGAAAAGATTTTAGAAGGTCAATAGGAAAGCAGCTTTCTGACTCCAATCCACAGGATACATTCCTCAGAAATTATTGACCTCTTCTATAACAGTTAATGAAGTCTTGATTTTGACTTCATACTCCTGTTAAAGCCTAAAGCAGCATTTCTAAACTAATGCCAATGCAGATACCTGCAAAGTGCTGAAGATGTATTTGGGAGTTTTCACTGTACAAGGAAGAAAGTTGACATGTTATTTCTAGAATGCTCTGTTGTTTGGAGTTAGCAAAATTTTCATCATGAAGTTTTTCATCATCTCTAAAATGTGTAGGGTTAATAGACATCCTGATATTTATTCCTTTCTCATGGGTATTTGCAATTTGGTTTTGACTTGGAGAAGGTATCACACATAATTACTTCTAATACACGGTCAACAAGCTTTGTGGTTGTTTGTTTTTGAGTAATTGTAAAAGAGAAAAGCAGGTGTTGCTTCCATTCCCCCAGTAATTCTGTTAATTATTGGACATTTAAAATTACTTGGGTCCCATACTTTCTATCTAAAATAAACACAGGGTCCTGAAAGCTTTTTAATGCCAAAGCATGTAGAAGATTTCCATGGTAACTGGAGAAGCATAATGCCATGAAAGATAAGAGCAGTGTACCTACACTCTGAAGCATGTCAGTAGTTTTTTATTTCTAGTCATGTAAACTTTAAAAACTGTGTGCTAGATATTTTGTTTACAATCTGAAGAATTTTTAAGAGTTTGTTTTGCATAATTTTTCCTTTCTCTCTTGTATAGTTGCATGTTTTCAGGTGATTTTCTTTTTGGGGGGAAACCACCTTGGGTCTGTACAACCTTTTTTCTATAAAAGTATCACCCAGCTACAGCCTCTGAGACAAATAAGTACATGCACTATTTTTGTTCTCCTTAAGATCATGAATGTGGCTTGTCAGCCCTGCTCACCCTCAGAAAACTTTCAGGAGGTACCCAGCATCTAGCTCAATTTTTAGGTTTTATTATAAGGCTGACAATATTCTATGTTAAGCAAAATGGATTTGGAGGCAGAAACTGGAGCAGTGATAAATGCGAGAAGTTTGAAGTTTTTATTAGCCAGACTTGGGAAACTAAAGTAAGATTATGGGTAATGTTTTCAAATACCTCCACTGGAGTTCAAATTTGGCCAAAACATCTCATTTTAATTTGTGTGAAGTAAGTATTCCTTCTCCCCATTTGGTCTGAGTAGATTACAGTAAGCAGCAGCATGGGATACACATTTCATGTTAAATCACTCTGTTCCCTAGAGGGATTAGACTGAAAATTAAGCTGTGCCAGAATGTTGTTTATTACAGATCACTACAAGAGTTTAAATCTGGCAGAAAGAAACAAGAACATTGTTATAAAATGGAAACCTGAGTTATTCCTGCCCATGAGAGGGGAGAAAAGGAACAAACCCAATTCTTACTGCAAAATCCATAGACTGGGTTTTGGGTTTTTTGTTTTATTTTAGGGTTGTTGTTTTTTCTTGTTGTTGTTGTTAATTTGTAGTGGGATTTTTTGTTTGTTTGTTGTTGTTGGGGTTTTTGTGTTTTTTGTTTAGAAACCCATCACTTATAACAGATTTCATATAAAAGTCTAAAGCTTATTGCAAATAGCAAAGATTCAACTGTATGAAATAGGCAAAAAATCCTGAAATCAGTGAGTCAGCAGACTGTTGCTACAGAGGAATTGGGTGCTGCTGTTTCACCATTTCTATCTGCTAATACCAATTCTCTGTCAGAAAGTCTTTGCTTCTTGGCAAAAAGCCCATGTGATTTTTTTCTAAAACGTTGCCTCCTTGCAATTGAGATTGTGATTATTTTTTTTTTTCACTTAAATGAACACAAATTTCTATAGAAAGCATGTAGATTAAATCTTTAATATAAGTGTAGTAGCATCATATTTATTGCTGTGTATACAGAGTACAGTTTAGTTGCAGGAGGGAAGTGACAGTAGTACTGTAGGCAGAGCTTTCTTTAGATTTGAACACATTTATGTTCAAAATTACTTTAGCTGAGTGTTTTCTGTGACCATTTCTTCTGTATCTAGATGACACTGAAATGTTGAGCATTGTCAAACTGCCCCAGTTACAAAGTGAAGAGTAAAAGATGGTGGAATTCTTTTTTTCTTCTTAACCAGAACCAAAAATAGGATGAGCCCTGTGTTTAAATTCAGTGAGATCCTGGAATATTAGTATTCCTCTGGGTGACAAAGATGAAGCTAATGTAGAATATCCAAATTGATGTAGTGATTTAGCTATTAAAATGGAGGCACGTTAAGATGGAACTGTGTTTTACGATGTCTTGTGAAGGGCAGTGCATTTCTGCTAAATATTGGTAAATTCAGCCTTCCAATCCTGTATTCTTTGAGGTTGTGTGATGAATTAGATGTCGATTTTCAAGTGGCAAACACATGGGCATCTGGACAAGTGCAGCATAGGATTTCTACATGCTGTGTATGTGTTTATTCCAATTTTTTGGCAAAGATGATAGATTCATCAGTATGATTTTGTTAAAAAAAAATTATTGGAGTTACTGCTTACCTAGAAAGTTCTGAACAAGATATGGGGATGGAAGCAAGCAAACAAGAGTCACTATGGAGCAAAGCAGGGTCTAAAAACTGAAAAATTCCTCTCTTGAGATTTTGAGAGTGTTGATAAAATATGTGAACCCTCAAAAATGCCCTTTCTGTAGAGGCATTTTAGTTCCGAAGCTGCTGTACAATATAGGACCTTAAAAACCCCTCTTGTTGAAAAAGGCCATCACCCTTCACAGAAAACATGAAAATTAGCCTCCTGGTATGGTTAATTAAAGGCAACAGAACTGACATAATCTTCTTAGAGAAAAGAGAAAATATTAAAGAATGCTGAAGAAAATGTCTGATGAAAATTGTTAAGTCGTTTTAAGTTTTCTCCATTGAACAAGCAGACCCTGGATTTCAGGCCTCATTGGAAAAGTCCATAGCAGGCTTAATAAAAAGCTCTGGACACTGAGTCAGAAGAATGAAGGATTAAATCATGCACAGGGGAAGTCTTTAGTCTCATAGTCACTGAAAATTCAGAATTTGAAGATGAGGAGAAATAGTCCATTTTTTTTTTAATCCAAGGCTGCTTAGAAAAGCTGATATTACAATATTCCTTAATCTTTTCTTGCCTCTTTTTGTCCAGACCAGTAAAATGCATGAATTGTAGAGGCTGCAATTGACCTCTTAAGATCATCTAGTCCAGTCCTAGTGGAGTAGATCTTGAGAGAATGTGAGCTAGAGCTGATTGCCCAGAACTGTGTCCAGTCAGATCTTAAATGCTTCCCAAGTGGAGAGGCCATGCCCTCTCTGGGTGTGTTCTATTAGATGTAAATACATAGAAAAACAAGTGGAGTTTTATTACTGTTGCCACCAATTGTTGAAAATGTAGAATTACAAAAAGATTTTGTTTCTGTGGTATCTGAGTAGAAGGAAGGAATATCTAAGGAAGTATTTTCTGCCATTTGTTTTTTAACATGGTCAAATTTGTGTTGGACCTCCTATTGATCAGAGTTGAAATTAGAAGATAGAAAACACTAAATGAGCCCCCTTTTCACGTGCCCTTCTCTGGCCCGTCAATTCAAATCAAGTAGGAGCTGAATTTGTTTGTTTTAAAGAGATAAAAAGCTCTACCCGCATGTCAGACCTGTAGTTTCTGAAAATGAGCAAGTCCTCAATGCTTTATGTCAGCTTAACTAAAATGCTCTGGTAGGTGAAGCTGACTGTGGCTAAATGATTGAGAAATGAAGTGTTCCAGTTCTGTTGGATGAAGGCATGCTTACAGTCATTGTCTGTCAGAGAAGGTGAGTGCCTGGGACGTGCATTGCAGCATTGCCACAGCTGTGACTCTGCCCTAATGGACCTGCATCAGAAGAGAAATTGCACGTATATATATGTATATATATGTAACTATGAGCTAAATTATATTTAACAGATAACAAGCAATCCTTTGTCTCAGGTATAGGAGGTGTTCCTGAAACTGGAGCAAAGGCAGTCCTCTTCTGTTCACTGACAGTGGGATTTTAAATGCTCTTACCAAAAACACTCATTATGCAAACAAGAATACTATGTTTTATTCTCCCAAAGAAATTTTTCCAAGTAATGCCATGATCCAGTATTTAACTTTTCCAGTATTTAACTTTTCAAACTTGATCCTTTATTTTTATAACCAGCCCATATACAAATTCAAGGATTTTTTTTTCCAAACTCTGGTTAGAGAGAGATTTTTTGCAAGTAACCTCATCCATCACTTTCTCTGTTCTCCCTTTTATATAACTTTAAAACCCAACTTAAGTATAACAATAAATTCAGTTATTCCTTGTTAAATATTCCTAGTCAAAATCCTAAAATGCTAAAAGGCCTCAGGTATTTTGAATGAATCAGCTTGAAGATTTAGCATCTCCTTCTAGGTTTGTATCCATAAGCTAAGCTAAGAAATAGCAAAGACTTAATTTAATCACTGGTTTGTTAAAAATGGCACACAAGTTTGAATGCTTCTAGTCTGGCCAGAGGAAAGTGACCCTGATGATCCTGTTGTTTAAGATAGTCAAATTGTACCTTGAAATTAGGAAAGATCTAAAATCTCGTATTACTTTTAAAGTACAAATCAGTGATATTGAAGCTGGTCACACTTCAGGTATTCATTCTTCCTGTTTAGATCAGACTCCAGGACAGCAATTTAAAAGGAAAATTTGTGAATAAACCAGTTTTCTAGTAACTGAGACTTCTGCTGATCTAAGCTTCAAGTATGGAAGATTCTTTTAAAAATTCATGGAGGAAAAGATGCACCTTATTTCTGAAAATAGGTACTTTTATGACACAATTCACCCCCTTTTCTCTTTTTTTTTTATGTGTCTATATTTGTATATATGTGACCTCAACACTTCATCCAGGTTTTTTAAGTGAATTTAACCTGGGTTTGCATGCACATCTCTTTTAACAAAGTGACTCTCAAGTACTTAATCAAAATTAATTTGAACTATTGGTATTTCTAGAAGTGATAGATACTGTAAAAGTTTCATAAATACTGAAATCTGCTGACGTTACAGTAGTACATAGAGCAAATACATCTGCTTTGTTCTTCTTGAACTTTTTTCTTTTTTTTCTCACATGTATTGCTTTCATATTATTATTAAGAACATTCAGGCAAATGTCAGTGCCATATACAGTCCTTAAAATTTATGATGCCATCTATAAAATTGCATTTTAATATGAAGGCCTAGGGGGAAAATGAATATGTCATCATAATGACACACCAACCAAATTTTTGAGGCATTCTAAAATAGATGTTTTCCTTGTCAGGCAAGAGAGTGATTTACCTAATCTTTACTCCCCATTATAAGCCACAAAATATTATATTCAGCAGTAGCATTTAGCAAATCCCTCAAAATGTTTTTCATGTTTTGGTAGAAAACGACGACTTTATGTTTTCCTTGAGTTTCTTTTTCTTTTGGAATATTGTTTTTGTATTCATAAATCTAGTACTGGTACACAGACTAATGTTTCCAGCTTTAGGAAAACTGAGATGTGTATTTGCACAGCCTAACATTAAGCAACTCACATGTTGGGAGCCATTGCTTGGGAAAGATGGTTTGGAGGAAAAGTGTGGAGAGAGGTCAGCTCCTGCAGTGGATGCTTGGGAGCACACGGCACAGTCCTGTCCCTTTCCCCTGGCTGAACAGGGGAGCTGAAGTTAGTGACATATTCACAATTCAGACATTGACATCCATTTGCATTTGTTCTGAGTTCATTTCACCATACAGAATCGTTGTGTGGAATAGTTCAATAGCTTTTTTTTGCTTTTTTGAGGTAGTTCCCTGCTGGTGTAAACAGGAGAATTTAACCTCCATTTATTTAATTCTTGGGGTTTCATCACCAGTTTTCTTGGAGAATCCAGGACTTTGACAGATGTATCCCAACTTATTTAATATATATAGTAAATGGCACAGAGCATCTGCTCTTTGCTTGTGCACTTCTGCTTTGCTGTTGGGATTTGTTGGTTGGTCGGTTGGGTTTTAGTTCTATGTAATTTGTGGATGAGGAAGATCCTTGTGATCTAATAGTAATCAGATTCTGGGGGCATTTTGTTAAAGAATTCTGCTGCCAGCAAAATAAATCCCTGACTGCAGATCCAGCAGAACAAGGCAGCAGAGGAGCTGTGGGTCCTTTGGATAACTTCAAATAATGCTGTGCAAGGTTGAAGCTGCAATCATAAATATGAATACATTGCTATCATTTTAAATATTGAGGACTGATTAATTTATTTTTGCTTCAGTGGACTATATTTCCAAACGTCAACGATATTTTCTCATATATTTTATCTTGAAATGAGGATGACAGCTTTTACAAAAATGTTGAGCCTGTAGTGTACACAGCCCTAAAACCTGGAGGGATCCCTCTGCAATCAGTACGAGAGATTCACAGCTTCCACTGGAGAGAGGTGTCAAATTTGGATTTGTTGGTTTGTTTATTATGGGCTTCTGATTCCTACACCTTCTCCCCTGTTGTGGTTTACTGTGGCTGGTGTTGCTGCCTGTTTCCCCCTGATCTGGGGAGCATGCAGCCACATTGCAGGTAATATAAACTCAGGACATACCAAGACTCTGAAGATTGTGGTTGCTATGCCACTTCTGGCTACATTAAAAGATCCAAGTTGTAAAAGTAAGCATCCTTTTTGGATGCTTGACTAAAGCCTGTGTGTCCTTGTCTCCTGGGCAGCAGGAGATTGTTTTAATTAGGTAGCAAAAGTAGATTGTTGTAATGGTTGTTATTTTCCTGTTAATTGTTCATGAGAGATAAGCTGTGTGTAGTGTCACTAAATGTGCTGCTCTGATATTCAAGAAGAGGGATGCAGATTTTGTTTGGACATTGTATTACTGGAGAATAATGAAGCTGAATTTTGATTGACTTTTTGCAAACTCCCAATGGAAAGACAAATATGGCAAGTAATTTTGTTTCAGTTTAAACTTTGTATCTTTCAGTAGAGATGCTTCTGGTCATTTTTTGTAAAGACCATGGATATGTTATAGTCTTCAATTTTTGATCTAAAATGAAATTTTAGAAATTCTTTTCTGTAAACAAAGCCATACAGTGAGCCTGTATAGGAAAGACAGGAATGCAACAGCGTGTGTACTTTCCCTGTCTTTGCAAATGCCTTGCAGAGTAGCATGTCCTGATATTTTGCTGACTTTGATGGTGAAGAGTGTTTTTCACAGAGATTAGAAAAAAATACTGTGCTTACTATAGTGCTCTCATGAGATTGCTGAAAGGACAACAAAGCTGTCTCAGGATCCTTTATCTGAAAAATAAATCTGTGCAGACAAATAATGTCAGTGGCAGATGTCCATTGCTAAGCTTTATAAATAAAGGGCAGTTCTGTGGGGATTCCCAATATTCAGTCTTTCACTTGTTGTAGTCAATTATTTTTATAGACAACAAATTGTGGTTCTTATCTCTGTTTATTAGTAGTTGAAAATTCTGTTTCCTCTACTGAAAAATAAATATTTTACCTTTATTAAATAATTGAATCAATACTTCTCTCTGTTCATTTTCTGCTATTACCTTATCACTAGAAAGGACTGAATTTTTAAATTGCAAACACTTTTACCATGATAACCATGATATACAGACTTAAAAATGTTAAATGAAATATTTCCCTGTGATTTTGTTTGGTTGGTTGGTTGGTTTTGGTTTGGTTTTTTTTCCTTTGGTGAACAGCATGTTAGAAAGTATAGAATCAGATTTTGCATGGGTTGGCTTGCTCTGCTCCCACAGCAGAGGGAACTAATGGAAATATTTAATACTTTGCTTTCTGGCAGAACTCCATATGAATTTACAGCCTTGTGTGTACATGAAAGTCACAGAATCACAGAA
>VXBB01001139.1:116867-159357 GCA_013399915.1 Illadopsis cleaveri | reverse complement strand
TATTTTAGTGCCTGGATTGGGGGAAAAAAAATCAGGGGAGGGTCTTTGGCTGGGAGCTGCCACAGGTGAACAGAGACACTGGGAGGGAAAAAGGGCAGAGAAAAGAAGGCAGGAGAGAAAGCACAACACAAATGGCAACCAGCTGAGGAGGTGGCATTCTGAAAACCAACCCGGAACTTATGGAAAAGGAATGGGACAGAAATGAAGAATTTAGAAACTTTATTTATAATGCTGCTCTGGGCAACCTCTGCCTGGACCTCACCTTTCTTACAGGGAAGAAGTATTTTCCGTGTTGAACCTGAATTTTTTCTCCTTCAGTCTGAGCCCAATGAAATGCAATAAATTCATTTGTGATAAGTGTCATAATTATGAGACAGTAATGCTCAGCTCTTTGTTCCAGTGCATCCAGCAAGCAACAGGCAGGACAGTCCCACCAGCATGGGAACCCAACTCACAGCTGAGAGACTCAAAGTCTAAACACCAGCAGAACACCAACCAGGCACGTTTATCATTTTTTGTGCAACAGACAGCTCTGAAAATGATAGGTAATGACAGCCTCCTAATTACCCAATCCCTTCTCCATTTTAAACTTTCTCTGCAATAACCAAAATAGCTCATAAATTCCTTCATCTTTGTCAATCACAGATCTTTTGAGAGCAGACTCAGGGAGAGAGCACATCAGCATGTTGTTATTCCGATATGGCTTGTTGTCTGTCTTTCCCTACTAAATTACAGCAGTAGATACTGGGAATAACCAGGTATCCTGAGGAATTTTTCCTGCAGCAAGTTATTTTCCTATCATGGTCCATCTGTAATTTTATTACTTATTAAAAGACCAATATAAATACAGTACAGCGTCTTGCAATTACTCCTCCATATATTTATAAACCTCAAAGTCTTCCAGGTCTTAACAACAGGAAAAACCCTGTGTCACCCTTTCTGGAGATTAACATGTTTAGGGTTTGGACACATCCTCTGCAGGACTTAATAAGAAAACAGCTGAAGCTCCTGCAGATCCCTAATAAACTCTTCAGGAATAAAACTCTGTTATTTCAGTGTCTTGATTTTTTATTAATCCAGATATTATCTATTAATTTCTTTTTTCTTTTTGACTTTTCAAAAGCTGATGTTGCACAAAAAAAGTGAGCTATGAAAACCTGAAGCAAGCTGGGCAATAAGGGCTGAACTGCTCCATCTGCTTCACAGAGAATTTTTATTTGACCCCAGGAATGCTGGTTACTCAAGCAGACTAAACAACTTTGATTCATTTCAGTGTGTGAGGACTGGGGTGTGCAGTTCCAGGGCAGGCTGGCAGGGTTGAACAGAAATTCCCAAACAGCACTGGAGTCATCACCCCCTCAGCATCCCCTGCTCCACCCAGTCCCAGTCTGCCAGGAATCAGCTGTGAAGACCTTGGCCAGGCACAGAGAAATTTGTACGATAAGAAATAATAAACACGCGAGAAACCAAGAAACAACAAGGCCTTGAAGACTCCACTTTTTTCTTGCGACGCGGCTCAGGGCTTTTAGAGGGCCAAGGACTTTTAACAACCCGAATCTCAGGTGAGAAAACCCAAACCCAAGACTAAAGGCTGTATTTTGGGTTAGGAACAGGCTGCCTGACCCGGCCCCAGCTCTCCTTGATAGTTATCAGCACCTGGCTGCTCTCGGGGTCTACGGGAGCACAGAGCCACAGATAAACCCTGCACCTATCTGTTTGCCTAGAGACAAAACTTATTTTCTTCTGCACACCAAAGTTCCTTTCATGCCACCTGGTTTAGATAAGCTGCTCAAGTTTTGCCTGGTTGGATTTGAACAGCTGCTCCCTGAAGATGAAGGGACAAGGCCAGGAATAGTTAACAACTTTCTTAACTGGAAACACTGTTGAATCATTTGTTTCCCTCCCCATAGATTGCGTAAAGCCTCCTCAGTGTTTGAGTCTAACCAACCTTTTAACTGGAAATAGCAACCCTCGGCGCGATCTTCCTGTCCTGGCACCAGTTTCTCTCAGAAGTGTCCACCTGGCTTCTAGCCAGAAGTAAAAACGGCATTTATTAAAGCCAAATTTTGAGATAGGGGAAGGTGTGGGTGAAAAATTCAAGACAACAGTTGAATTCTGAGTAGGTTTATACCTACAAACCACCAAGGTCATCTCTGTTCCCTAATTCACATTATTTCCTATCCTGCCTTTGACTTTAACGCTCCTTCTCTATCCCAAAAAAACTGTTCTCTGTTGGCTTTTATAGCTGCAGCTGTTCTGGTGTCTCTGCAGCTCTCCAAAGCTCAGTCTCAGACAGAACACCTGATTTCTGAAATTCCACCCCATATACTCATATACACTCCTGCCCCAGTACCCCAGCCCTTCTCTACAGTGCTGATTCCCATAGGTCACCCCAGCCTCTACTGGTGCTGGGGTTGTTCCTCCTCAGGTGCAGGACCTGCATTTGCCTTTGAGGGATTTCCAGTGTTTCCTCTCTGCCCATCTCTCCCACCTGGGAGAGGTCCAGGCCTCTCTGAAGGGCTGCACAGCCCCCAGGGAATCAGAGGATCACCACTCCTCCAAACCTTTTATCACCAGCGAACTCCCTGAGGAGCCATCAACCTCCCGGGCACTCCCTGTCCTGCTCCAGCTCCCTGCTCCCTGCTCACATCACCTCTCCTATATTTACCACCATTCCAGCAGCTCTGTCTTTTCTTACAGAGCAAGAAAATAAGAAAAAAATCCAGGTGGATTAATGCCAAGTTGTGCTGGCATTTTACAGAGAGCATGAAAGACAACAAAACTGACAATTTTCTAAAGCAAAAGCACAATTACAGTCACAGTAACACCTATCAAGGAAAAATCTGTTCCCTAAAATGAGGAATAAATTTTAATATAAAGTCCCATCCACTCAAGGTAGTACCAATTAATCAAAACAATTCACTTGCAGATTCTTCGCAGTCACTGTTTTTTAAATGGTAGTTATTTTCTTACTTGCTATTCCAGTGTTGGCATAAAGGAGGCTTAAGCTGATTTTCATCCAATCTTAAAAAACAAATCATAACTGTAGTTTAAAATAGTTGGGATTGTTTACTCCTCTCAGTTTTACGTGCCAACTCAAATACTGAAAAAATGATCAAAAACCAGCACTACTGCCAAAACGAACACCTGAGAAATGCCAAAGTCATGATGCACAGTTCAGAGGAATACCAAAATCTCTGATTTTTAATACATTATAAGTAGCATACAATCAGCAAAGTCCAAGTATGTTCTGGATTCACATGCCCACACACACCCCAAGTGTGCACCTTAATAAAATTAAATACTCATTAACTGTGAACAGTCCTGGGTATTTTTATGAAGATGTTGGGTTGGTAATTGAATTTGAAGCACAACAGATGCTTAGTACTCCAACCAAATGCTGATTTTCCTATGCATTAAATATATATATTTGTGTGGATACATACAAACACTCCTCAGCTACTTAAGTAATTAAAAAATATCAGCCAAAAAAGGGTTTCTGCTTTCCCATGGCTTAAGAACTCAAGCCATGAGCTAAAAATGTCAGCAATTCCAGAGAGGAACCACTGCAGTGATGTTATTAGTAAACACCAGTTCTGATTAAAACACTTGATTTTAGAATGAATGTTTTTTTACAGGTTGAAAAATATTTTTGGGAATGACTTCTGCAGAAAAATCCTCTTCCATGAGAGTGCCAACTACGACAGAGCTACTCAGGGTTTAAAGTGTTACTCCAGGTTGTGCCTGGGCCAGCAGGGCAGAGGTCGGAGCTCTGCAGTAAATTCCTGCTATCAGGCAGCTGGGAGATAAGGGTTGGGAAAAGAAAAAAGAAAACAAACACAACAAACCCCAGAGCCCCACTGGCCACATCTCTCTAGAGTCAGAGACCTTGTAAAACGTCACCTTTGTCTCCCCTCATGCCAAACTCCTGACAGGAGATTCAGAACAAAGCACGGGGGATGTGGAAAGAAGAATCTGACAAACCTAAACCACAAAACTTGTCTTGGACTTTATTTTTCAAGTGTTTTGCAATTTTGCTCTCAGAAAGTCATGCAAGTTTCATGAAACTTCCATGGAATTTAAAGCAAAGATTTAAGGTGTAATTTTTAGCCCTCTGCCTGAACACCGCTACCTGCACTTGTGTGCACACAGTAAAATAGATAATTTCTGTCAAACTCTGCTCCACAACACCAGGAACGGGAACAAAGCACATCCGTGTGCATCTGGCAACAACAAAATGCACAGACCCACCTGGGGATGCTGCTGTCAGCCCTTATGCTCTGCAAAAACTCTTCTACCCACTTCAGGCTTCAATATTAAACACTAAGCAAAAGAAAATGTTGCAGATAATGCAAAGGCCACCTCTTGCAATTTCTCCTTGGCAGATATTTGTGCAGGTCCTTTTTCCTGGTGGAGGGGAGGCTGTTGCTGAGTAATCTTCCTCCTGAACCCCTCAAGTGACAGGAATTTCAGTTGGGATCACAGCTATTCACAGATACCAAATCGGCTGTCACAGACCTGACAAGGTATTAGGGCAGGACACAGCAAGTTTCACACAAAAGACATTACAATCTCACAACTGAAGAAGCCACATGTGGACAAGGAGACAGGTTTGCTTTATGCAATTTCCAAAGAAAATTCAGATTTAATCACTGTAAAATCAGCTTTAAAATACCAAGGCTGCAACAGATGCTCATTTAATGAAATAACAGCAAATTGATCCCCTTTCACATCTTCAAGTGTCTTCAATTTGATCATAACACAGGTTCATCCTCACCATCACCCACTAGATGACCACATACTGCAGCTTCCTGAAAATGTCATCTAATCACTTCCTCCACAATCCCAACTAATTTCCCATAGAACAGCCCCAGCTGGGCACAAGAAAGCTGTGGCTGCTGCTTTGTTTCCTGAAGTTCAAGTGAATCCAACTCTGCCCATGGTTACAGGTGTTGTTTGGCACTGAATTCGAGAATCATGGACTGGGTTGGGTTGAGGGGACCTTAAAGCCCATCCAGTGCCACCCCCTGTCATGGGGAGGGACACCTTCCACTATCCCAGGTTGCTTCCAGCCCCGTCCAACCCGGCCTTGGACACTGCCAGGGATCCAGGGGCAGCCACAGCTTCTCTGGACAAAGCATAAGGAAAGTGGTTGTGCTCCTCCACAGATGTGAGTCAACCACAGTGGCAATAAAACCCTGGGCATAAGGATGTACTTAAAAACATCAGAGATGGTCCTTGTGCTTTTATAGGTAAAAGAGATCAAATGTTATTTGAAAACAGTCAGGACTTCAATGCATTCAGAAAGGCCTTTCATGAATGTCAGGCAAGAGGACAGAAATTAGAAAATACCTTCAGCCAAGTAAAACTGGCTCCATTCACTGAAACTATAGTAACCATCTGCTTTTTGTTGCCTCTGTGCTCTTACCATACTGTCCAGAATGACCATGTTCAGAGAAAGTGAACACAGAGGGGGGAAAAAAAAGAATTATTTACAGCAGTTCTACAGCCCTCCTTTTACTTCGATGCTCTATTTAAATATTCTGGCTGTTTCAAGGGCTTGGTAAAACTGGATTTTGTAGACTGAACACAAAAAACAAACAGGAGAAAAATGCAGCGTTTTCCCCCTCAGCCAGAATACTGTGAGAGCACAGTGGTTAAGCAAAGGCAGAGTAAGCTAATTACCAAGTACACAGCTGCTCCTACCTGGCAGAAAGCAAAGGGAAAAAAAATCCTATGAGTCATCAAATGCAGTTCCTAAATCTGGAAAAGCCTTACAAAAATAAACTTCCACGAAGAAGGGACCAGCTTCAGAGGGAACAAAAAAAAAAAAGCGATGCAGATAAAAAGATCATTATTTCAGAACAAAAAACTATTTCCAGTTTGAAAGGAAAAAGTTTTTTTGGCAAGGCAACTACTAAATATGTCATCTAGTTAAAAACAGCTTCTCTTCTTGTGGTTTGCTGGGGCAGAATGAGTGAAGAGATCTTCTACCAGATTCTTTTTTTATATCAAACACTGAAAGGGGATGGGAAGGAATCATATCTAACCCAATTTAGAACATCTTTATTCCTCTCCATGATCATCAGCACTTCTTACATCCACCTTCAACACACACAAAGCTCCAGATATTCACTAGGAATTCAGGGTAAATTTTATGTTCCACTTTAATAGGAAGGATAATCCTGACTTCCTGGTTTTGCAGACACACTGGGATACAGATACACAACTGTTTATGCTTTGGCAGAACTTCTGTTTTGCAAAGCCCTTACTTGAATCATTTCTCATCTATTTTGGAAAAGAGCAAATGAGTCTCTAAATTATTAGTAGCAAAACAAGAGAATTCCTAGTCAAAGCATTACTTGAAATTTTTATTTTTCAGTTTTGTCACTAACTTTAGGGCTTCCCTGAGTTCTTTTGGGAGTCCTTTCTTGCACTCACACATGGTTAATGCTGAAATTATATTACATTGGCCATTAAATTTAAAGATATTTAAATTTAAAAATTAAATTTAAAAAGAGAGGAGCTGAAAACTTCAAACCAGGTGTGAGCTGTTGGGTTTGTGAGGTTTCTGTGTGTTGCATTTTTAACTGGGTGTCAGAGGAGGTGAGTTCTGACCCACCTGTACTCACACACTAAGTGAGCACTGACTGGCACAAGAGCTACTGCTGCCCACATATCCCCTCACCAAACCCAGGAAGCCAAAACTGCATTTCCTTCAGTTTTCCAAATAGACTTTTTGATCCAAAATTCAGACAGTTTAATTAAAACTAAACTTCACAACCTGATCCCATGAGCTGCTCTATTATAAGCTGAAAAAAATCCTGATCTTAAAAGTCTTTTCCAACCTAAATGATTGTGTGACTCCATGAAACGCATTTAAAATAAAGCTGTGGAGTATTCTGAAACAAAATCCCCATTTCAATTATCCCCCAAAATGTCTTAGAAATTGCAGTGGAAAGTCTCCTTTCTGCCCAAATCACCAGATCCCCTTTCAACTACCCCAGGTTTCAGCTACTTTATACTCCCACCTCTCTTTCCTCCTATTAACAGTTACCAGAAATTTGCTTCAGGTTCATTTTAGAAGGAAATAATTAGATTTACAATTAACATTCCAAAGTATTTCTTGTGTAACATTTTCCCATTGCTAATCATTTACCCAGTGGCAAGGCACAGGAATCCACACAGGGTTAGTGTGCAAGGACAAACAGCCAGGGGCTCTCAAAATGCAGCATTTCAAGTGGAAAAGGCCATGTTCTACAGGGAGAACGACAGTTTTCAAATTCCTTTCAGACTGGCCTGTAATTTCCAAATCTTTCATTTCCAAACAAAATTGGCTGACTTCTAGTAAGTTTCCTTTTGATATTTTCTTCCCTTGATGTCTGGGTGGATTATCAGCAAAAAACAAGTTCCTTTTTTCCTTACTCAAAAAGTATTTGACTGCACAGCATCTCCCCAGAACAGACAGCAGGAGACTGATACAAAAGTAAGAACACAAATCCCAACAAAACAAGCAAAGAAGAAAAGAATTATAATCACACACATCATTACTGAGCACTGCTATTTGATAAAAAATAATTATTTATGCACAATTGCTGTGTGATTCTTCCTTCACCTCTCCTGCATTTCACAAGGTTTTCTTAGCAGGTTTAATCAGATTTTCCAGAATCTTGTTGGATATTTAAATAATAACATGCCCACTTAATTTGCACAAAAGGCATGGATTAAGGTTTGCTTTGATTCATTGGTTAAGTATTAAGTAATTAGATTTGCCTTGTTGTTAAGGAGAGAATAAACACATTTTTCTGTTATGATCTAAACCCAAAGCTGCCCCTCTACACTTTTTTACCCTCCAAAAAGTACCTTTCAAGTGGACACTCAGAGATTAGCTAAATGAAACAAGGACCTGGAGGGACAGGGCACAGGGAACAATTCCCACTGCCAGAGGGCAGGGATAGATGGGATATTGGGAAGGAATTTTAAAGAGATAAGTTAAATTAATGTGTTGTGCTCTTCTTCCAACACAGCCACAAATCTTCACACAGATAGCTCAGAAATTATCATCCCTGACTCTAAACCAGCTATCAGAACTAAAAAAAATGGAACTTGGCTCCAAAATTATCTCTTTTTTCCATCCTGTTCTCACTATGTACTACCACACCAGAAAAAAAAAAAAAAAAAAGGCATCACCTCCTCGATTGTGTACACAGAGACAGCTGGAAAAAAGAAATTTATATACTGCAGGATCAAGTGAGGAATGGTGACACAGTCTAGAATTGAGAATACACCAATCACCCTGTACAATAAGAAGAAAATTGGATGCTTATTATAAGTTAATACCCACCAGATTGTTCACAAAATACAGTGTCTAGAGACATCTTATTCACAGCATTTACTATTGAAAAAAGCCACAGAAAATAAATCTAAAAGCCTCATATCTCTATCCTATAAATCTATTCGCAGGGCAGATCTGTAGAGAACATTTGTACAGGATTTGAGCTCAGGAAGGTTTCCACACTCACCCTGCTTTATACTTCCTGAAAATGTTTATTTAAGTTGCTATTTTCCATTACTGTTGTGACTCCTGTCATTTGAAATACCACAGAAACAGCCACAAAGTGTCAGTACAAAGCCAGAAAAACAACAAGACAAAGCTCAGAAAGAACAAAGCCTATTTTGAAATCTGAAGACACCTGTACAAATACTTCTTTTTTTTTTTCAAGAAAAATAACCCAAAACTTTTTCAAGTGAAAAATAACCCCTCTAAAAACATATAAATTCAAGTGAAACAGTCAAGATAAAAACAAGGAAGTTCAAATGCACTTATACTGGATAATAAAAGAACTGGTTTGTTGGCTATCTACAGTGATTTTTCCTAAGAAAACATCCACCCGAAGCCAAATATTTAATATTACTCAAAAGCAACAGTCCCTGTTTAAAGCTGTTCTGTAAGACCAACAACTCTGTTGAGCAGGCAGTGTTTATAACAAAAATGTGCTTTTTATATCAGACAGTTTGTGCTAACTCGGCAACATTTCCAGCTCAGTACACTCTGTACCAGCGGGGCTTGCCAGAAACTCAGCTCTCCACGAGCATTTTCCTATTTGTTAACTACTTCTCCCAAAAGAAAGGAACTAATCCCAGTGTTTTGAAATCCTCTTCCCAGCCATTTAACAAGGAATTCATTTGCCTAACAAATACACAAGGAAATACTAATGTAAATAGAATAATGGCAAATAATTTCTGCTATTTAAATGAGAGAATCTGGTGGTTTTGTCTGAAACCAGAACAACACAAAGCCAAGCATTACCACATTTCCTACAAGGCTAAATCAGAGAGGAATCCAAGAGGCACTAAAGGCTTATCTTTTCCCAACTCTATTCCAGATAACAGCCAAAAAAGCCCCTCTACATTTTGATTTCATAGTGATGGTTATTTTTTATGTAATAAATATTGATGAAATGTTAAAAAGTTTATTAACTCAGAGAGAGAAGGGGAGGTTGATGTTCTAGCTTAATGGATGGGCCAGGAGCACAGGCAGCCCCTCACACAACCAGAGCTGTTCAGAGTAGAAAATCCATGGAATCATGAAGGAAATGTGCATCCACAATCAAAACCTACATACCTCCAGTGGCTACATCTCTTCAAACCTCAAAGCTGTGCTGAAACACAGGGACTCTCAGCATTTAGGGGTGATTTGCAGCCATTTGGCAGCTGCCCCCAACCCTGCAGAGCAGAAACTTGGCTACAACCAGCTCAGCTCAGCCATACATGCTGTACATGTTTGCTGTGCTTGCACACCAAGGTCAGGGTGCAACACATCCTTCACACACCCAAACCAGGGCGTGTGACACAAATACCTGTTGTCACAACAAATGGTGTCTCCTGAGGGGAAAAACCACCAGGGCCTAATGCCACCCATGCAATGCACCCACTTCAGATGAGTGACAAACCCAATTGTCACACTGGTATTGAGGAACAATAAGTGCTGGGCAATCACCAATTCTCATCACTCTGCCCCTTCTGGTATGTACAAAACGGGTTCTTTTGGCAGCAATGAAATACCGACCTCTGGAAAACTGAATCCACTTCCACAAAAATCTCATAATGGGATTTCAGGTTATGATGGCTGTGCCTGCCACTTCCTTTGTGTCTCACCCTCTTGGACATTGCACAGCACAGTCAATTCTTTGCAAAGCTCCCATTAAATAAACTATCATTACATAAACAGCCCCATTTTCACAGCACATATGGTTTTGAAAACTCCCTTTATCCACTGGGCAGCTGCGATACTGAACAGAAGCTATGGCCAGAGTTATGGTACATGGCAGAAAGTTCTGTGAATTCCAAGTTTCTGTGTGTTTTTATTTGGTTGCAAAATGTCATATTTCTGACACATGACGGGGATTTACATCTGCAAATGCTCAACATGTCACAGTGACAGACTGGGGCCATGCTGACTGTGTGTTTTGTTAACATTGACAACAACCACAGCCAATAAAACTCTGGGAGTCTTTGTACTCCAAATGCACTCTGTATTCTTTTCTAATATATTTGTACAAAATATCTTAACTTCTTCCATTTTCCTCAAGCACTGTATATTCAAAGACTTAAAAAGTTACAGTCCATGGGATTTCAGGGTTGTATTTTCTTTTGTTCTTTTTCCTTTTCATTTATTTATTTATAATCTCATCCCAGATGTGGCATCAAATGCACACAGCGGGATATCCTTAAGCATTACTTTGTAGAGTTCTTTGTGTCACCATCCAACATTCTTAATCATGTGAAGATTAGCAGAAAGACTTAGCTGGGAGTAGTGTGAGCAATGGGAGGGGAAACTGGGTATCTGCTGGTTTAAAACAGTTCCATATCAGCTCTCTCTCCTTTTCCCAATTTTCCCAGCTCTCAGAACATGGAGACAAGGTGGAGCAATAACCAACCTTCCCTTCCATTCACCATTTGTATTACCTGCTTGTTCAACACAGCACTTAAAAGCAATTGTGGACCAGGGCTCCCTCCTCCTCCTCCATCCCACATCCTGGACACACATCCTGGATAACTTCACAGCTTAGAGGGGGTGGCCAGGGGGGAAATGCTGAACACAAAAGCTTTAGCTGAGGCAGCTCCCAGTTCCTGGTCCCAGTCGGACCTGCAGCTCCAGATCCCAAAGCAAGAGCAGCCACTGGTGTGGTTTGCAAACCACTGCAAACAGCCAGGTGAGGGAGGGTTTAACAATCTGAGAGTTCAACACTCCCACAGAACCTGGCCACTGCATGAGGAAACCAGGACACCAACAATTCCATGTGCAATACAAGCAAACAAGGGGGCTGGACTGATTACTGGCCCCACAGGCATTGGGAAGTTGTGGATTTCCATCACAGGTCACTGTTCTTAAAACAAGACCACCTAACGTGTGCAAAGTAACCACAGAAAGCCTCTGACAAACTGTACAGATGACAAGAAAAGTGATTTTTAGGAGGCAGTCATTCGTTCCTCATCCTAACAGGTTAATTTAAATGACTACCTGGGACTGAGTAGCCACAAGCCCAAAAATTCAGAAACTGCATTGTTAAGTGTAATAGGGAAACTCCAGAAAAGAAGTGGATCTGCTGATCACACAACTTCAAGCCAGAAGAGGAATGACAAATTTTGCCTCTGACACATATGGACTAACAGGAAAACAAATTAACAGCAGCCTGTTGTCGCATGAAATTATGAGACAGCACAATAGTGTAGAAGTCATCTTATATGCAGAGCTCTTAAAACTGAATTAATAGAGGACTATTGCATAGTTACTGCTGGTTATAATTTGGAATACATTAAAACCTCTACTTCCCCAGACCAATATTTAAAATAAACAAGAAGCAGTGAGCAGGCACAGCCACTTCATTAAAGTGATTACATAAACTCTCGAACCAAGACTTAATTTGAATTAATAGTAAAGATAAAATTGAATGCATAAACACGCCATGCAGAAAGAATGAAGTTCAGAAAAGAATTAAGTGGGTTGATGATATCACATAGCAAACACCTGAAGAATTCATTAAACACAAAGGGTTGCAGATGCCACGATACAGTGAGCAGTTCCTACTTGAAAAATCAGATGGATGTCAAACTTACAAAAAACTTGTGAGTCTTAACAGCTGCAGGACACAGGCAGAGGTTTTGCAAAGCAGCAGCAAAATTTGAATCTACAACTGATACAGCCAAAGTATCAATACCAGACATGATTAGTTTCAATGAAGTTATTTCTGTGTTTGGGAGGATAGCTTCTATTTCTGCTTGGAAATGCCAGGGATTTCTCCTTTAAAACTTCTCTATAGCTGAGATCCACTTTCCCCCAGGCACGTTCCCAAGGGGAGACCCTCAGCCCATCGATTACATAAACTACTCTCTAGTCTTACTCACCTTAGTAGGGCAGCTAAATATATGCACCAAGACGTAAAATCTGCAGAGCCATCAAAGCACTTCTGCTGGAACAGAAGAGCCAACAATTTATAGGCTCTTCAGTTGTGCCTGCTTTTATCAGGCTGGTTAGTTGAAAGAAAATGCACACATAATTACTTAATCCCATTAAAACAAAGACAAATGACAGCAGAGAACTCCTGAGCTCAGCAGTTTGAGCACTGGAAGATTCTGAACTCACACAGAAATGAATCACGGAGCCTTCTCTGTGGGCAGCTCCTTCCACAGCCCCTCTTATTTTGGCTACATCAGCATCACAGCTCTGATATCCCGGTATTGCAGCCAGCTCCAGAAAATGGCATCTTGGACAATGAACAGCTTCCAGATTTCCCAATGTACCAGTAATCCAAGGTGTCCACTTTTTTTGTGAAAGTGATTACATGTCAATAAAACAAAGCAATAAATTCTCAAGAAACTACTAAAAAAACCTCAAATGCTTCTTCCAATATTTGGGGAGCACAAGCAGGAATCGTTAAAAGGCAGCGATTGGCAATTTGGGGTTGGTGCTTAATTTTAACATTTTGAGTTTCAGGAACTTACAGGAACTCCTGTTCAGTGCATTAATAACAAAATGTAAACTGTAGTCAGTACCTGAATAAGGAAAATAAAGCAAATTAACATTTCTTTAGGGGATTTATAACACAGGTCTGCTGGCATGTTTACTATGCAGGAATAAATAAATGTGTAAAATGATTGCAAGAACTCACTGAAGAACTGAAAACTGAACTTATGTAAATTACCATTAAATTCAAAAATCTCTTCTTAAGACAGTAATGATTTTTTTTTTAATACAAATACATATTAGTGTACCTCTAAGCACCAGGATCTTTTTTCTCTGCTGTTCCCACATAATAATCTGAGCCCTTGAATGTGAGCAGTGTCTCACCTCTAGGCTCAGCCATCCTACAGCAGCTGTCTGGGACAGGACAAGCAAACAGTGCTGGGTGTAATGTTTGCTCACCAATTACCCTTTAGTGGCTCACTGAGAACCTCCCAGGACAAGGCCAGGCAGGAACGCCTGTCCCAAAAGGTGAGGGATTCAGAATTTCAGTACTAGAGTGCATTTCTTTTGAGACTAAGCAGTAACAGTCTTGCAAGCAAAACATTTTTCTTCACACTTTCCAGGCCTGAACTGTGGTTTGCAGCAAAAGAAATAGTAATAAAATAATGCTTCCTGCAGTCTGGTTTAGTTTAGAAAAAAGGCAGAGAGGGACTGAGCCATAATTCTACACGCACCTGGGACAGGGGATATCTGTCTGGCAGTTTTCCACTTCCAAGGACAGCTTCTCCAGGTACAAAGGCTCTCTGGGGAGATCTCTCAAGCACACTGCTGTTTATTACTCTCAGCTTTACCTCACCTGCTTATTAGCTCCTGAATTCAGTCTTTCCCAAAGAACAGGAATAAACAAGGGGGAACGCCTCCATTTGGACTGCAAAACCCTGCTGAGTATAAATTCCATGGGTTTGTGCAGAGGACCAGAGGGCCTTACTGCAGCTGGAAGCAGCAACACCAGCAGAGAAGCAGCAGCAACGATGGTGACACCATGGCAGGATACCCCAGTTATAGTATTTAATTTAGAATGGTGCAGCAATGGAAATCTTACTTTGCTTTGTATAGAAAATCCAAATTAGACTCCTAACTCAGGGCTGTTAATGATGGCAAGAGAATCCTTAAGTTACTTGTAAGTTATTCAAACTATAGTGTTAGTACAAAAAAAAAAGTTATCTTTCAATAAGCCAATTACACATTAAAGAAAACCTATAAAGCTTTTGTCAGGAACACAGATCCCTCTTGACCAGCAGCCAGTTAAAGTGGCAGAACTCTCAGGAATATCTCTGGAAAGGGCAGGATTGTCAGTTGAGCCCTTCACCATTCTATCCCAGCACAGTCCAACATCACCTCTATCCCTTGATAAGAGCAGACGACATCACTCAAATACAGAAGCCAAACTTGCTTTACAGTCACATTGCTCATTACAGAATCAGAAATCACATCCTTTTCATATAGAAGAGGCAAAAAAAAATGACAGGGCAGACAAACACCACACACTTCCCCCTCACCTGCCTGAGAGAACAGATTCCAGGGAATTCTGTTGACATATGTAGCAAAGAATTGCATAGAATAAATTTGATCAAACTCCAAAGGGACCAAGAGATTTTCCTTCCAGCTCCCCAGAACCATAAACCCATCAGACTCCAAGCCCTGCTCCTTCTCTGTTGACACAATAACACTGTCCATGCTCCCCATCTCTTTAGAGAGCTTTAAAGAATAAGTAGGAAATTCTTAAAGCCATCCCAGTAAAATAATTCCTGTACAATGACCCTTTCATCACCTATGACTGGAAGTTTCCCTGGTGGGAAGGCAAGGTGTTCTATTACTTGTGTTTCAGAAGCAACCAGAACATCATGGAACAACTACAAAATAGAAATGTTTTATTGAAAATCTGATATGTATTTCCTGCTCAGAAACTGCCACACTTGCCACCTTCTGCTCTTCCTTCTAAAACCAAGTTTATCAATATAAGCACTTTAATATAGGAAATTCACACTGAGATTTCTCCAGGAATTTGAGATGCTACTTTTGCCTGGTTATTTGTATGATCCACCCATCAGTTTGTTCTAGAATTCTGAAGCACTTCCTTCAGTTTGACTCCTCTGGCTCACTGACTATTCCAAAGCAGTAAACACCCCAGGATTTGGTGCAAATACTGTCCAGGAGGAGCAGAGAGATCAGGGCTCTGAAGGTTGAGCAGGAAAGGCTGTTGGGACAGCCAGGGAACACCGGAGTGAGCTGTGCCAGGGCCCAGCCCAGCCCTGGGTTGGTGCCAAGGCAGAGTCAGGGCTGGGAAGAGGCAGAGGCAGCTCAGGGAGCTCCCAGCCCTCAGCACTGGAACAGAAACTGAAACTGTGCCAGGCTCCCAGCAGCCCTGAGCGGAGGAAGCACAGGGACAGCTGCAGGGCACTTATGGGACCAAAGCAGCACCGCAGCCTTGGCTGCTCTGAGCCAGGCTGAGAACCCAGACCTGGGCTGCAGCTCCAAGGACACATTTAAATGCGGTTTACATCAACAAGGAGGCAAAAGCATTTCAGCTGTGCCCACCTTGCAGTGTGCCTTTCCTCTGGCTTGTACCTTCACTTCAAACTAGTGAGCATTTCAGCCTTGGAAAATCAATTTTACACCCTTCCATTTGAAGTTCTACTTATCATTATATGAGTGCAACACACGGGTGCTTGGTTTGCTTGTTTTTGGTTTTGTTTCTTTTTTAACCAAGAGACTAATATTTAACTAACAGCACAACTCCAGCCTTTTCTTTTCCTTTTGAAACCCCCACTTCCCATGGGCAAAGGGCAAAGGTAAGAATCCACCCTCATTCTTAACCTATCCCACATACTCAGTTTTTTTCCACTTGCTCCTCCTCTTCATTCCATGCAGGAATATGGTTTTGTTTGCTTCTTTGGAAAGGCCATATTGCAGCTTCAGGGCCCTGAGGTTTCAATGAACATCAGGAACAAACTTCACATTTCCAAAGCTGCCTCTCCCCCCATTTTCCTGGCTCATCACCCACACCCCCAGCCATGGATCACATCTGGGACTTGCCCCAAGGACACGCTGCCAGGTATCCAAGGTACTTGTCCTACAGATTACAGTCAAATCTCAGGATAAGTAAGTGCAGGTGTATAATGAAACCCACTTAAAATGAAACCAGTCTCAGGCTTGGGGTATAAGAATTCTGTAGTAAGATTTATGAGCTTTAATAGGAACTTCATTATAAAGAAAGTGACTTTTATGTAATGAAAACCATCTCTCTCTGAAGAGGAATGACGTGTTAACATCAGCAGAGCTGTGTTTCAGTGTTTTCTGTTTGCAATCCAGTACCATTGTCATTTTAAGTTCATTAATTATTCTAAAAATGCCATTACCAAAATGCAATTGTATGCAATTTTTAAATCATTTTCTTGAGAAGGTGGCATTTCATCTATTTTTAAAGTCTACATTTTCCAGTAGAGCTTACCCTGTGTTCTTAGAACTACTCAATACATGAAAATACAAACATTACTAATGAGCCCTATTAACACAGATTTCACTTCAAGCTAACTTAGATTTACTTCACACAGTTAAGTGAGTTCATTTCAATGGAAAAAGAGATTCCCTAAAGGAAAAACCATCAGCTACTGTGGCTGATATTGCCCAATACATCGCTGAAAAATAAATTCTACTGATTGGATTTTTTTCATTTCCCCCCCACCCCCAAGCAGCACTTTTAAAAATACAGTCTTTTAATGATTGTTTAATTTTCATATAACTAGAATATAAATCCTTTACATACTGCTTTGCTGCAGCTGCAGCATAATGTCTCGTTTTTCGTGGAAAAAAACCTAATTACGTGGTTCACCGAATTGCCTGTGGTAACACATCAATTTTATTTACATTCAAAAGTTGGACTTGAGTTTGTTCTCAGCACTCCAGTTAATTCCAAGCCCATTTTACACAACAGTTCTCCTGGATTCATTAGTAACACCTCACCGTTATTGGGAGGGATTCCCAGCTCTTGGAACCTTGCTTTGGATTTCCAGCACTTTCCGGCCAGTTCCATTTCCACAGTTCAATCCCACTTTAAATATCCTGGACTTGCTCTAAGTTTGGCCTTGCTGAAACAGTTCTGCCAAAGGACCATCAAATGTCTCTCCAGAAGGCAGCTGTTAATGTTGCCTCTGGAATATCAACTCCTTTTCCCACAAGAAAAACAAGAACTATTGTGTAGCAAATAAAACATAAATGTTAATACTCAAAATTTCAACCATTTCAGTTGAACTGAGCCTATATTTGGAAAGCAGAAAGATTATGAGGAAGCACATGGATTCAGTAGAGAATTTCTTGGCTTTGCCTTCCATCAGTGTCTTTCCTCTAAACTGTTTTCAGAAGGTAATTTGCTGCAATCAACAGGAAAACCTCCAATGAACAAAATTAAGATGTTAATTCTTGAGTGATATAAATAAAATAAAACAATAAAAAGCATTAGGCTTTTTTACACACGGCCCTTTGATAGATGTCAGACTATTTAGCCTTAGATATTGCCAGCTGTGAGAAGAGAGAAAATGTACTATGTAAGAATGATCCATGGAATATCCTGAGCTGGAAGGGACCCACAAGGATCAGTAAAGTCCATTTCTTGACTAGAATTGGTAATGAATTCACAAATACCACATGTACTCATTGGATCCTGCTCTGAACACTGAGATTCTCTGTTCACGTGGAGACAAAACCACTGAAGGAAAGAGAAATTAAGGCAAAGGTAAGTGCATTCAGAATCCTAAACAGGACACTCAGTTGTGGGTTGGCTTTTTTTTTTATGACTCTCAGAAACCAACTTTCAAGTAAAAGGAGTAGAAGTGGTGGGAAGAACACTTATTTTTGAAAGAAAACAAAACAAAATGAAGACATCTCACCCAGACACAATAAGGCTCTTGTCAACATCATGTGTATAAAAGGAGTTGGCATTTTCCCATGAAGCAATTCCTTAATCCCAAATGATGGCATAATAACCTCATTTAATATGCCACCTTAAAAGAAAAAGTTTATTTTGTCTAAACTGAACTTCAACTGGCAATCACCGGACACCAATTACCAGTGTCAGATATAAGGGTCACAGAACAATTCTGCAAGCTGAGAAAGTAGGAATTCACTTTTCAATCCCATCTTCTTGCTGAAAGAATGGAAAAGTTGAACTTTGTTTTCGTGTCTTTGGGAATAATCTACTCTAGGCAATTAAGAAAATGCAAATGACTTATCTTAGTGAAAATAATCAAGCCAGAAACAGACTTTTCAGTAACTTAATATTCCAATAAAGTCTTCTGTCATAGGAACCTACTTGTTAATTCCACTCTGCGCTCAAGAACCGGCAATTAACCATTTTCAGATTTCACTTCAAATTATTAATAAGTGGTACTCAGCTGCTTGATATTCATTGCTGCTTTTTAAATGGAAAGCCTTCCAAAAGCCTTGCATTTCAGATCCTTTATTCCTTGTTCATGAGCTGCTGTTCCATGCCCTGGCTGCTCTCGTTCCTGGTACCACTGGCCATGACAAGAGTTCTGGGGTTTATGGAGTCACTCAGAGTAACTCCATAAATTGTTGTAATACACATCCCATGATTTCAGCAAAGCCCGGGGATCCCAGGAATAACCTTTGGGCAAATCCAAGGAAGTCTCCAGGCCAGCTGTAATACAATTCCAGCAGCAACTCCCTCCCTTCTTGCCCACTGCCATAATCTCATAGTGAAATGAAAAGACTGAGGAGCACTCTCATTTGAACACCCATTTCATGGCAAGGGGGCTCAGTCTTCATTTCACGCATTGCTTCACACACTTAAAACATGTTTGAATAGACAGGAACATCTTCTCATTCAATAATTAATGAATCTCACTACACAGAGCTTAGAACACACTCTGTAATTCCTGACAGAGCTCCCAATTCCCCACAATTGCAGAAATAAGACAGTACCCTAAAAGAACCTTAAATAGGCTCAAATTGAAATGGAAAGTAGATTTTTCACTACTTTATTCTCTTTTACATTAGCAGAACCATGATGTATAATTTTTTCCAAGTTTTTCCATTATTTTTCTTTTAATCCCTAAAAAATGCTGACAAGCATCAACTACTAAACATTTACAGGTTAAACATCGACTTAATTTAGAAGACTTGAGTGATAAATGAAACTTTGAAATCTGCCAGTTCATAAGGGAGCATCAAGAACCCTTCCTAGCAGGAATAAAAACAACTACATCGAGTTCTGGGGCAAGTTGTTCTCCTCAGGAAAGATCCTTAAAAACAGAGCTGACATGTTCTGCTTTCCTGTAGGTAAAAATCAGCAAATTTCAGGTGGAGAAACAATAGCAGAAATTAATTTTGAGGCACAACCACGTGGGTTAATGTGGGTGCCCTGCACAGAGCTCTCCCTACAGGCAGCATTTTTCCCTCCTCACTTTTATCATCACCAGGGGATTACGGCTGCGCCAGCCCGATATGCCAAGAATTCATAAACAGGAACGAGCCGAAGCTCCAGGTTTTTCCTGTCACAGCTCAAATTTCAGCTACGTTTTTAAACTCACCAAGCTCCAAAGATCATGTACAATAATCTTTCAGGAACGATTTGCCCAATTCATTCAAGGTAATCTATTCTTCATAACTGTTTCCATCCAAATTCTTATATTTTACATAGCAGAAAATGTAATAGTATCATTTTTCTGGGGAAGCAGCTCCAGAAATTAATGGATCAAATGCAATATATCAGATGAAAATCCCAAATACATACTAGAATCAGTGAATTCAGGCACGCAAGCTACTAAGCTGATAGAAGGATGTAGTTTTACCTAAAGAACTATCAAACACAGAGAATTTATTCATTTTCAAGCTGCTGTCTCACATTCTGCCAGATTTCCAGAGTCCACCTCCAATGCTGTGCTTGCAGTCACCAATCTGTATTCTCAGTAGTGGTACACAACATAATCTCTGCATTATCCCTGAGAATTCCAATATTCTGTACCACAGATGAAGCAGACAAAGTGGAATATATCCATAAATCCAGTACAGAGATTAAAAATTGATAGACAAAACTGTGAGAGAATTACAGAACATTCTCAGTTGAAAGGGACCCACAAGATCAAGTCCAACTCTTGGAGTGGTGAAAAATGTCAGAGCGAAGTGCTCTTTCAAAAGCAAAGAAGGGAACTGAGGAACAGATCTCCTTTCCCTATAATCTCTGTGGAACCCACAGGGGCCAGGGCAGGAGTGGGAGAAGAGAGAAAACCCAAGGGTTGAGTCTAAATTCTCTATGATGCTCCAGATGGTATTTGGTCACCAAATGCAAATGAGAACTCTGCAACTTGCAAATCCACAACGTTCCTGTCAAAAACGCTGCCAACAGTCACACACTCCCTCCTCTCCTTCCACTTCTTCTGTCGGAAGTACAAAAAAATGGATTTATGGAAAAAGGTACTGTGGCTGGAACAGTTGCCAAACCTCTCCAGGCAATATCATTAAACAGCATTTATCCTTCAGAAAACCGAACTTCAACAAACTAAAGCACATCCAACTTTTTCAGACTTACAGAATCTCCAGTTTTTCCTCACTCACTGACCCCACCCCAATTTTTTCCACACAGGATTGAATAAAGATCTTCAACCTCTGGTCCAGTTTTAAATGCCACCACAATAAAAACCAGAACACCACAGTCAAGGCTGGCAGGAAGAAGAAATGTAGGAGAATGTGCAAGAGACACTTCTGAAGTTCCCAGCTGCTTGGTTAATCCAACCACTCCACTGATCTCTAACTGCTCTGCAAATAATTGTTTTTACTTAATCTCCCGTGACAGCATTTAATTATCCACAGTTTTGGAAAGCTACTACATAAACAACTCTCCTCATACCTCTTGTTTACAATCACTAAGTTGTTTTCCCTCTGACTATTTGAAATTCTTTTATTAATGGCAGATTTGTTGTTTACCAAATCTTCAATGTTATAAAGATAAAGGAACACTTAGAGTTCACAAGCAAAAGTTTTTGGAGTGCTCCTGAAAGCAGAGCCTCAGTTTGGACTTCTCCTCTGTTTACTGAAAGCAGTAAATACCATATAGCACTATTGGAGTGACTCTTATCCAGAAAAATCAAAAATTATCATTTAGACCTGAATGAATAAAACATAATATTTAAAAATTAAATTCTTTAAAATTTAGTTATCACTAAATTATTTCACTTTTAAAGCACAAGTCCTACGAAGGAAAAGAGAAATCCAAAACTTTATTCTTGATAAGAATTCATGATCTTACTTCAGGCATTATTCCCTAAAGTTCCTATATCTCAGATGTCAATGTTTTGGATAGACTCCAGTCTTCCTCTTGGATTTGCAGCATCAGATTGCTGGGAGTTGTGCTTCTGAACATGTGACTACAACACAACAACAAAGTTCTGGCCATGGAACTCTGAGTCACAGTGACAATCCAACCTGTAGGAACAGCATTGTAAGCCAAAGCAGCTCATTTCCTTAGCAGGTTATCCCAAAAAAAGCATAATGTTACCCTGGCCCAGCTGACAGGCAAGGAAAACTCTGCTTCAGTAACTTTCCTATTTTCTGTTTGTACACTCACATGGAAAAGCCCTTTATATTTTCAGGATGCTAATTTCAGCTATCAAATAGTTCTGTATTGTGGCCTGTTTATACAATAAAAAGCAGAATAAACTTGTTCCTTTTGCCTTCTGGCTGCATGGAGCAGTGAACACAGTGTCCTTTGTCCTATCTCAAGGAATCAATGGACATAAATGCCTCGTTCTGACAGAATTTGAGGCTCAATATTTTGTCAATACTGATGTTTGAACTCTAAAATGTACTGAACAGAGCCCGGCAGCCCTATCAGCAGGAAAATGTACAACACTTACACAATTTACATCACTTTGAACTATATCTGATAAGTCACTACAAGTGTTTCAGTGTGCTTTTAATATAGAACAAGGAAATCTATCCTTGTAGGATTTACATACATGACAACAGACAAGTTTCAGATTGAATTCCACTTAAAAGTTACAGCTCTGAAGGCCCCAGCCTGGATGCTGGAACACCTCGAGCACTGTGTCCAGTTCTGAGCTCCTCACTTCAGGAAGGACAGGAGGGGCTGGAGCATGTCCAGAGAAGGGAACAGAGCTGGGGAAGGGTCTGGAGCACCAGGAGAGGCTGAGGGAGTTGGGAAAGGGGCTCAGCATGGAGAAAAGGAGGCTCAGGGGGGACCTTGTGGCTCTGCACAACTCCCTGCCAGGAGGGGACAGCCGGGGGGGTCGGGCTCTGCTGCCAGGGAACAGGGACAGGAGAGGGAACAGCCCTCAGGCGGGACACCAGGAGGAATTTCTGCATGGAAAGGGCTGTTAAACATTGGCTGGGGCTGCCCAGGGAGGTGATGGAGTCCCATACCTGGGGGGGTCCAAGGAACATCTGGACATGGCACTCAGTGCTCTAGCTGGGGGATCAGGCACAGGTTGGGCTCAATGACCTTGGAAGTCTTTTCCAAACGAAATAATTCTGTGATTCCATAAAATGTGTGACAGTGATGCTTTGCTATACTCTGCCCCATACTGCACCCAGCAGAAGCAGATTCAGCTGTCCAGACATTTAAGTGGATTTCTATACCACCACCACTGGAAGCAGCATCACATTGTTGTAACCAAGATGTCAGATATAAACAAGCTCCATCAATTTACAACAGAAACAGAAGCATCACCTGCAACTCCCCTCAAATAAAAAGACACTTAAGTCCCATCTACTGCATTTGAAATATTAAATAAATTATATTTCACTAAGAGAAATGCATATATTATTAAAGCTTTGCTGGGTAAGTAGAAATATTACCCATTCCCTCATTCAAAACAGGTGCCTCATAAAAAATGAATGTCAGTGGAATGGCTCAGTGCAGCACTTGTGAGCCATCTCTTTAATTATACATGATCACAGGGCTACCTGTGTGGAACACACCCCAAGGTACTCAGGCCTGCATATCTGTGATTTCACAGGGTCTGGTGCCAAATAAACAATCTGGCAGCCATCAAAGCAGAAGTTTGGAACGGTGCTTAGAACAGAATGAAAAGAAATGACTACACCATAACCCAGGACTAAACAGTGCAGGGTACAGGTGGGAGATAAGGGACAGCTCAAGCACACTTGATAAACAAAATATTCTGTGCACGTGAAACAAATTTTATCAGCAAGTCACCAGAAGGTCTAAAGGCCACAAGGATAAAAAATTATTGCAAGAAACCAGAACCTGATCCTTATGATTGTCTTGGGGTTTTTTAACTACTGTTATTATTCCAGAACTGGTGAACTTCAGTTGTTTTCTTGCAAGACACAAGGTGAAAATGGAAGTAAAATTCATACAGCCTAATAAAACACCTTTTACTTCAGGCAAACTAAGACTTGTCATAGCAACAATACACCACTGAAAAGAAAATAATATATACTGGATATAGTCAAACCCAAAAAGGATCACACCAGACACAGTAGAAGTAACTTTATCATGTTAAGGCTCCACATTCTGAGACTCTGAGGACAATCCCAGTAGCATAAAGCCTATAATCACCAACTTACCACTGTCACCTCTGACCTACCTGTCCCTTCCTGCCTCCTATTCCTCCAACTCACTTGTTGCAACTCGCCTTGGATCATGCTCAAATCCTGCAGCATGAGTTAGGAGCAAGTCCTGACCTCACAGATTTACCTGGGGTGCCATGGAGTTCACCTGACTCTACAGGAGAGGTGATTTATTCCATCAGCTACAACCTTATACCAGAGCTGGCGTTTTGTTTTTTGTTTTTGTTTTTGTTTTTTTTTTAATTATTATTATTATCATCCCTTGAACTAGAATTTACTCTATTTTTAGAGGTTCCACAAAAATCCAAGTCATGATGTTTACTACAGTTCTCCTGAGTTCAAGTTTCACTTTGCATTTAATCACACGGCAAAAAAAGTCAAATTTACAGGGTTTTTTGTTTTCCTGTAGGTCTTAAAACACAAACTATGACAAAAATCACACAAGGTAGCAAGTAAAAACATTAAAAAAAAAAAAAATTCCTTTTCAGTGGAAAAAACAGAAGTAACTGAGAAAGAAAGAGTGGCTTACTGTGCAGCTCGCGGTGGATGACATCGACCAGGTTGGGCTCGTCCCCCCACCAGAATATCCAGAGCTCCTTGCAGTCGGGTTTGACGTCGCGGCGCCACACGCACAGCAGGTTGGCCTGCAGGCAGCGGATGAAGCTGAGCAGGATGGGATCATCCTGGGCTGGAGCTGAAATGATGGGCCCGCAGTCCCCATGGCCTTCAAAGTTGTACCTACGCCATTTGATGCCCGTGAGTTCGGCCTATGGGAAACAAAAAAAGGAAGAAAAGAGTCATTGGATCACTTCATCGTTTAGTTATATTCGTAGTTTGTTTAATTTTCATTCTTAATTCCTCAAGTCAAGTTCAAAAATTCTCATATATTTTTCTTTATTCCCCTTCAAGGAAAAAAAATTAGAAACAGTACTGAATAAACCTGGCTTACCCCTGCATTTAGGTTTTTACCACAGCTTGACTCACTTCTATTCATTTCTGTTCTATTCATTTCCAACAGCTTCATTCAATTTCTAACCTTATTGTTATCTTACTGTCATCTTACAAGATAGAAAGGAAAAAAAACAAAGAGGGAGAGGGACTAAGGCTCATTCCCTACAGGCTGCTTGGTGGCCACGTGAGCTCAGTGTCAGCCCAAAAGTTGGCCACTTTAAAGTCACAAACAAAGCACCACAGTACTTAAGAAAACCAGTGACTTACTGGAAAAGCTGAAACAGTTTCACTTTGTGATGTTACAGGTTTACCAAATGGGCTTTTTATTTTTATTTTGCCTAAATGAACAAAAGCAGAATATGGAAAGTTGCCATTTACTGTCTCTCAACCAGACAGAATTCTCTTATTAACCATCAAGGAAGAACAAAAAGAACAGATTTGCTACCCAGACGTTTGGAAAAGCTTTTCTTTGGGCACTGAACAGGTTCCCCAGGGAATGGGCATGACCCCAAGGCTGCCAGAGCTCCAGGAGTGTTTGAACAATGCTCTCAAGGATGCACAGGGTGGGATTGTTGGGGTGTCCTGGGCAGGGCCAGGAGCTGGATTTAATGATCCTGGTGGGTCACTTCCAGCACAGGGTGTTTTGTGATGCTGAGATTTCCCTTCACTCCCAGTTTGCCCCATCCCTATTGTAGCTTCCCCCTTTCTCTCCACTCTCCAGCACAGGACAGAGAATATCCTCAGGATAGTCTGGCTGTTACCAAACAACTGGTGTGTGTATACCCTGCTCACAGTGGGCTTGTACTCTACTCTCCAACCTGTTACCACATTCCTGCTGCTGCTATTCCCTCACTGCTTCATTTCCAGTGTTCACACCTTCCCCTGGCTGCCCAGAAGCAGCCGGTGCTCAGCTCCAAAGTGCTCCTGCAGGAACAGCCAGCTGGTCTGCCACAAGGAGTGCAAACACTGCAGGGCAACAGCTACACCTCTGACAAGAGAGGGCATTGCCAGGGACAAGGGAAAGACCCAGCAGTGGAAACACTACAGGAATGAAATTCTACTTCTAAAGAAAATCAAAGACTTGTGGATCACATATTCCTCCCACTGTCATCACCTGTGTAAGGAAATTCAACTTCCCCTCCAAAACCCAAATTCCACATCACACACAGAAGTTCACAAACTTAGTCCATTTACAACTTTAAACTCTAAAACTTGCTTCTGTCCACCACAGTAGCTGGAAGGAGCCTGCCTGGTTCAAGAGCTGGCTGGTGAACTGCTGAGGAGCTGAAGGTAATGCTCATCATACCAACAACAGAAGCAAAAAACACAAGTATTTCTTGGATCTTGTAAATACATTCTCTGAAACAGTTTCACCTCATTCCTGTGTACTGCCTGGCACAGCAGGCTCTGGCCCATGGCTACAGCTCCTGGGACTCTGCCTCAAGGACTATTTCCCCAAGCACTGATTATCCAGATTGCCCATTTAATTGTCCTCTAAAGAGGCCTCACCAGATACACGGGACACAGCACAAGAAGGGAAAAAACCTATGGAACACTAAGCAGCAGGGAAATTGGGTTTATTGTTTGCAGGCCGCTAAACCACCAGGCATCTTTAGCTCCACAGGGCAGAAGGGACACTGCCATCCCATATCCTGCCAGCAGGAAACCAGTCCTGGATTGTCCCAGCTGGAGGCTCCATACAGCCAGCACTGAGCTCTTGCACTCAGACAGAAATGCTGATCAAAGCCATCCAAAGGGTTGGGAACTATGGAAAAGGAAATGGGAAAAGATAGTCCAGACTGGATGAGATACACAGCCATGTGCCACCTTCCTGGCACAACAAGGGCAGGGGAATGCAGGAGGAAGAGGCAAAATGGAAGGAGTAGAGTTATTTTTTCCATAGTAGGGTGCTAGAACACCTCATACACTAAATAACAGTCTAAGAGAAGGCGCTCCTCCAAAACATCTACATCTGTTCTACGTGTGTCCTCAGCTATAGCATGGAAAAGGAACAGGCAGAGTTTCTGAAACAGGGTACTGACTGTAACTATGCACCACAAAAAGCCAAGAATTAGTGTCAGCATAGGCAACCTGTGAAAAAATGATGTTAAATGTTTGTGCCATAACCAGCTAAGAACATATGCTAAGTCACAAAGAGCATGGAACAGGAAGATGACGAAAACCAAAACCAAAAAACCCAACTGAACAAAGGACATTACCCAACAACAGCACTCACTGGATCCACAGAGCAAAAGCCAGAGCTCAGCTGTTTCAAAGAGCAGAGAGGCTCCTGTGGCTTCCTGCCAGCTCAGAGGTATCACCCCAACATCTCCCCCAGAGGAGGTATGAAACTGAGTCAAGGAAAGCACAGCGAAATCTGCAGAGCTGCACCCAATTAATTCTGCGCTAACAAACTCCTGGAGTCTGTAATTCTGTGGACTGTGAGGAATGATAAACTACCAACCTGGATCACTCCAGTGCCCACCCACACAGAGAAAGACTCCCAAAAAAAAGGGAGAGACGAGTCTTGGGGCTTTGGACTCAGCAGCAGCGTTAAATGAACTCTCACACATCATTTCCCAGTCCAAGTTGCAGAGATGTGGTTGAGCACATGTACTGGGATATGTCTGTTTATGTTTAAATTTTTAATAGGTAAGCATCAATACTAATCCCTCAGAACTTCTAGATTGTGTCCTCACGTTAATTAAAACTGAATTCAAATAGAGATTTGAATCCAGAAGGGATACACAAGAGCAGACTACACCCAAAACACTTACACACATTCTACGCCTCTACTGATGTTCTGTGTAAAGTATTTAACACACTACAGGGGAAAGATCTGCATCCACATGGGGATTTATTTACATTAATTTCTTCAAATAAACCAACAGCCCTGGTTTGAAGAGGCCTCCATCTGTAGCAGAGTTTGCACAGACAAGACAAGCAGTGGGCTGTGGTTCTGAGAATTGTTTTGAAGAGCCAAATGTGGTTTCATTTGTGCTTCATCGGCAGCGAGCACAGGCTGACCCAGCACAGCCTCCTGCTCAGCCCCAGCCCCACATTTCCACATCCCAGTCTGACACTGGATCAACTGGTCATGGAATCACTCAGTGAATGGGATCACTTCACCAACTTAAACAAGAGAAAGACAAACATTTCCAGGCTCAGCACCCTGACAGCTCATCCTGCAGCCAGGAAACCACTGAGCAGCCACAGGAGAGGGGGCAGAGTGGAGAGGGATCTCCCCTGTCAGGGCCAGCTCCAATCAGATAAAACACAACTTTCAGTGCACCCAGACTGCTGCTCATGTGCACCTCAACCAACACAAGCAAGCACTGGTGCCAGAGCAGGCCTGGCCTGGGTGCCTTCCCTGCAGCACTCAGCTGCTGCTCAGACATTCACACTGAGCTGGGCTGACTCAAACCCAGAAGGGTTGGATTAAACGACTTTTTCCTCTACTCAGATCAGTCCCCACACCTGATTCATTAAACAGCCACAGAGATGCTTGTACCAGGAAGTCTGAGGACAGCAAAGCAGGTCAGGGAGGGCAGAGCTGCTCTGATTAGTAAAACTGCTGGTTTGAAAGCAGCCTGAAACACTGAGACAGAAACCAAAATTGCCATCCTGAGGACAAAACTGTGAACATGCTGTTTAACTCACAACTGGCTAGAGATGAATGCAGAACAAAGCAGAACTCTTGCCAGGTGATGTAATCTACTGTGTTTCTTGCATCTCTTCCCATATGCACAGTTTTGGCTTATTGCAGTTGCTACAATGTTTTTAAAACTAAAAAGCCTGACCAAAAAAAAAAAAAAGGAACTTACCAATACTTATTATTATCCAACACTGTTAGCAAATCATGCATTAAATGAGATTTTTGCTTTGCTTTATAAAGGAACGTGTTACGGAGGACTGTGCTGTGAAGGGTTCAACTGCTCAGATAAGTGGGGCTGTTTTGAAATGGATTTTTTTTTTTCTAAGTTCAGCTAACAGCAGTTGGACACAGAATATTTGTGAGACGCCAGTTCTAAATGCACTGGGCCAAGCGTGTAAGGAAACAGAGAAATTGGATCTCCAACAGTAATACCCAAACCCTTCACTAACATCCAACTTCTTACAGAGTAATTCCCAAGGCACAAAAAGATCTGTTTCTGATGTTTTCAAAAGCAGCTGTCAGGGTAGAAGAGAGTGTTCAAATTTCACACAGGCATCCAAAACCACCCAAAACATCCCCAAGAAATAGGCACTAATGAAGACAGTGCATTGCCAATGTCTTTATTCAGGTGCATGGACTTAGAGTGATCACACAGAGTCCCTTGGACAGGGACACAAACGTAGGTTTCAGTGACCATCACCACACCCTGCAGAGTGAAACAGCCTCGGAAGAGATGAGCTGAGAGTGTACAAATCTCTGATCTCCCCTGCACACACACAGACAAGCAGAGAGACACAGAAAGTAAATTAGCACTTCCTTTCACACCCTGCTGCCCTAAATACAGACACCTCCACATGCACCTGCCACAGCTCAGGGCTCCAGGACACCATCCACGACTGTGAATTCCTAGGAGACAGCAAAACTAAGCTCTCATTCTCTTCCCCCTTCAGGCTTAAATCACAATAATAGGCAGGCTGGGAAGGTCTTCTGCTGATCTCATCGTGCTCCACTCAGATTGGTAGAGTTTAGGCTGCTAAAAATCACAATTCCCCAGTTAACATTTCAGAGTGCACAAGTTGGTGCTGGCATGCTCCCAGCAACCCTGAAGATATAATTAGTGCTGGGTAGCCACTGTGACTGTTTTCCTCTTCTGCAGCCCCTGCAGATGGAACACAAACAAAACCATCTTCCACCTCCTCTTTTATTTCCCATCTCCACCAAATGTTTTTTGGCCTCTGTTTTATGGGAAATGGACAGGCCAACTCTAAATTAACTTCTCCAGATCACTTGAGTAATTTCACCCATTTTAATACACAAAGCTCCCTTGGAGAGATTATATAATAATATAGATACAGCAGAAAGAGAAAGAGGGAGAGCTTCAAAAGTTTGAGAAATTCTTGTATTTGGCCACACCAAGAGTAAAGCAGAGCTGTTTTTGAACTACTTGGTGCTTCTCTACATTAAAAACAATTATTAAAACTATATAAATGTGTTATTTTTCTTGCTTCTTATAGTACAGAAAAGTAAGAAAAGCTAAGAGAGAGCCAGGCTGCAGAGTGTAGAAAATCATCACTCTGGTACTTTCAAAATAGGAAGGATACATTGGAAAGGAGATAAAATCATATCATGAATAAAAGGGCTAGATATCACACAGGCCCTCAGCTCCAACCATGCTTTCTCAAAGACTTTCAATATTGCAATGTTCAGGTCATTTTATTTTTCACACTTCTCCAATTTGAAACAAAACAAAAACCAAGTATAAAAATACTTCCCAGTTGCCTGCCTAAAAGGTGCCACTCAGACAAATGCAGGTCTGCCCAGTGCTTCAAACATAACTTCCTTTAATGGTCTTAACAAAACAATGCAAGCAATGTAAAAACCAAACCATACCTTATCACTTCTACAAACACATTTCAGTTAAACAAAGGGAATATAAAAGCTTTCATCAAATGTCCTTCCAACCAAGGGGAAGATGTTAAGCTGCCCAGGGTACCTTAAAATACTCTATTTACCAGCCTCTGAAGTTAGGCTCAGTCTAAACAATCCCTCTAATCTACAATTTTGTTTGCTTCTACGTAGGAGAGTAGCTGCTAAGTATCTTTAGTCTACAATTTATGCTTCAAATTGGAACATAAAACATGTAAATGCCATATATATGTTTGCCAGTTTTATTAGTGTCTCATCTTGAGAGCTTCATTCAAGTAAGTAGCTATTCTGAAGCCACCAGAGACTCATCCTAAGGACTACTCACATGAGTGAAAATCTGCATAAGAAAGCCCTTAGTTCATAGTCCAAGAATTTAAACTGTAGTTAAAGGTGCCATGGGAATTACACCACCATTTTAATTAAATGCTGTAAGATCTTGCAGACAGACTCAAGATTAGCACCATCTGTTTTGGTTACAGTGCCTCACTTCACTACATCATCCTCACACAGCAACGAAATATCATTGCACACTCCACTCCAGCCATTTAAATACCAGATAAAAGTTACGTCACTTCACCAGGAAGGAAGGACAAAAGGATGAGGACAGGGGGACTGAAAACTACTCTGTAACCATATGTTGCTTGTGGGGGAGGCAAACACCATTCTCTCTCACAGTGAAATAAAGTATTTAGTAACATCTGCCTAAGTCCCTGTCAAGTGAATTGAAAGAATAGAGGAGATTGCTTAACTAAAAAATTGGTTTTCTTCACAGCTTTACAGACTGTTTGTACACCCTGAGAGAGGTTCCTATTCAGCACAACTGAGCAGTGCCAGCACCTGTCCACAGACATTCTCCATCTTTTCTGCTGGGTCTGAAGATCTGAGGTTTGAAAACCCACAGCAGACTGACCACCTCAGTCCTGCAGAGTCTCCTGAAATCAGATCATTCCCTGAACTACATATTAACATTCTCCTCTTTATGCTTTCCATTTTAAAAAAGCAAGGAACGGTTTGTGTTCCCTTCCCTGAGGGCTTATCCCTTCTGCCCCTGTAAGAGGGAGGGATCACATGGCAGTGCAGAGGCCTTGCATGCACTGAATGAGCTTCAAAAGGACATTTCTGTGAGGCCAAGTATTGCCATAACTGCACAAAGTCCTACAAACTTGCTCTGGAATCAAGAATAGACAAAAAAAGGAGCATTAAAAAATAGCTAATTCTGAAATGGGTGTCCCATGGCCAAAAAAACCACCATGCCATGGTTTGTTCTCCACAGCCCAGCTCTCAGCCTCAGCCCTCTTAGTATGCAACTGAGCAGCAGCAGAATGACATGTTTGACTTTAATCCTCTCCCTGCATAAGCACACAGTCAAGTGGCTGGAAAAAAAGGGATAAAGGGCAGCCACTAACAAGCTTTTAAAAATGAAGGATGAAAAAATTACCTTTTTTTTTTTTGGTTGTTATTCCTTTGCTCTTAAAAACCAACGTGAAAGTGAGCATGCCAGTGCATGCAGCACATGTGCCTGGTGGAACAGCTTTCTGCTGGATAAATCCCTGCACTCCATGCTGCCTCCTTCCTCATGCCCCCTGGAACAGATTATCTAAATGCTCCTACTCCAGAGCTGTTTGTGACAAGCAACAGTGTCAGGGCATTTGTGTGTCATCTTTTACCTTTGCCAAGTCTCAGAGAAGGATTTAGCTGTAACCAAAATCCTATTATCAGATATCTCCCTGATGGACTTCTGTACCTGGGGACATCTGAGATCCCATACCACAGTATTGAAGACCAGAAAACCAAGGCATTTCTAAAATAATAGATTTCACATTATGAAAAGCCACAAACTAACATCATTAGCTCTTATGCCTAAAATGTAAACAGCACTGACAGAAATAAGGTATTTTTTCCTCTTTCTCCCCAGTGTGAGGTGACTTTGCCCATGCAGGAGAGAAGGCAGCCAGGAAGATTAATTGCTTCTTTCAAAGAAACAAAAGTTGGAGCCATCTCAAAAAGAATTTGAGGTGGCAACCAAGTACCATCTTTCCCAGTGGAAAATATAAAAGGACTCCAATACTAATGCTCAAATTTCAGCAGCTCTGGCAGATGCAGGAGTTACCAACAAAGGCTTTTTGAGTGGCAAGCATAAAAGAAAGAGCAATCTGGTAAAAGCACCCAAATTACTGATATGGATCCAAACCCTCACAGAATTTCAAGGTTAAATACTAAAGTAGATGACTACAATCAAACACAGCAGAAGAAAAATGAGCACACACTGACACACTGAAAGAGAAAAAGTATCTTCTTCCAGTCCACCACAAAAACAGGTTGGCAAAACAAAACCAAATGTGAGAAATTCTTATAAAAGAAACAGAAGATGACACAGAAATTGAGGCCATTACAATTCATCTATAGCTCTGCACGTTCATCACAAACTGCAGCTCTTGTTTCACAACATCAAAACCAGAAGAATTACAGGAATGGTCAAAACAATATATTCCATACAGTTACAAAATCATCCAAGGATTAAGTCTGGTTGGTTTACAAGAGGGAAACTGAGGTTCTCTAGAGAACAGCTGCTGGTTTTCATCCAGATATCAAATTAAATTATCAGAATGCAGACTCAAACCAAAACAAGGTGGCTGAGAATCAGCCATCACTTGAAAAGATACTCTCAAGCCCAAAATATTCAAGACACAGACATAAGGAAACAGAAAGATGGCAGCAGCACTGTCCCAGGTCAGCGTGGGAGTGAGACTCACACAGGCACTTCCCCACGTGTCCTGCTGGCTCTTGCACCAGCACAGCCACACAAAGTGGGAAGCTGCTGTGCCAGAATCCCATCACCAGGAGTGAAAGGGAAATGGGAAGGCCAGTCTGCACAACAAAACTGAACAGGCAGGAATCTGGGGTTCAGAGGATGCACAAGACCTACCCATGTCCAAACATCTACCCAGCAAAGCCATGGCAGCCAAAAGTAACAAGGCATGATGGGTTTGCTTTAGTTGGGGTGTCATTACTGGGAAAAGGGGAAGAAGTGGACTTGATCTTGGAGCTCTTTTCCAACCTTACTAATTCTACATGGAACAAAGTTTACCCATGGCAGAGCTGAACTTTTACCCCCGCAGGCTGTATGGAAGCACACAATGCCTGGAAGCAAAATGCCATCTCCGAGACAAAAGACTGAAGGAATTGAAGAAATTCTTTTCATATTACCAAACCCTAGGTTTAGGTAGTGACCCACCCCACAGCTCAAGTCACAGACTCTATTTTACAGAAAGGCATCTCTGAGTTCTCCATCACTTCAGCCAGTTTCTTTACAAAAGGGAATCAATTATATTTCAACTTCTGAGTAGATGGTTGAGAACAGATAATAAAATGGAAACTACCTACTGCAAACTTCAATAGCACACAAAAAAAAGCAAATAAAGATGCAACTTGCCAGCAGTCAGAGTATCCCTCCCTTGTTTTCAGACAGGGTGAATGATGAGGTTTGCAAGTCCCCTTCAGAAAGAATCAGAACTGACTGCCCATTTTCCAAATTTAAAAATCCCCTCTTGGAGAAAGCTGTACTACAGAAAAGCAGTTCAACACAAGAAAAAAAAAAAATGACAAAAGCAAATCTGCAAGAAAACAAAGGAACCTTCTCTATTTTTCCCAAATTTAACTTTCTTTTCTAGACTTTTTTTTTAACTGAAAGAGGAAGGAAATGTCAAACATCAGAGTCATACAATGGACTATCAGCTGTTTCCCAAACCAAGTAATCTGACATACGGGCAAAAAAAGATGGGGGGGAGGGTGGGCTGGAGGAAGTAACAACCCGAGCAGAGTAAACTTTGGCACAGTGAGCTGAAGAATGTGGTTCCCTTTCTTCCATTACACAAAAAGCTGCAACGAGGACTTGGAACATTCCCGTGCCCCACATCTGAGCAGCACAGCAGCTCCCACGGGTTTGCAGCTGTGTCCATCCCTGCCCTGCCCAGCAAAGCTCAGTTTTAACCCATGTCTATCCCTGCCCTGCCCAGCAAAGCTCAGTTTTAACCCATGTCCACCCCTGCCCAGCAAAGCTTGGTTTTAACCTATGTCCATCCCTGCTCTGCCCAGCAAAGCTCAGTTTTAACCCATGTCCACCCCTGCCCTGCCCAGCAAAGCTCGGTTTTAACCCATGTCCACCCCTGCCCTGCACACCTCGCTCCCTTCCCAAAGGGGCCCATCCCAGGCTCCTGCTCTGGGACAGGGAGACAGGAACAGCACATGAATCCCATCCCCCAGCCCTGGTTCTTCATCCCTGTCCTCATCACTGACACCCCATAATAGCCAGCTTGTCAGGAGCAGCCCAAATCCCTCAGCCCTTCCAAACTCACCACCTGGAGAATCCTGGTGTATGAATCGTTTGCATTATGGAAAGTAGTAAATAAAGCCACTACATGACTGGTCATGTAGATTCACTTTGCAGCTCTCTCTGTCATTCCTGCAAAGACAAGAATCCAGCACCTCCTGCCAGAAGGGAACTATGGAAATTCACAGAGAGCTCCAGTCAAAATTTTATTAAAATACACATGGAAAATTAAATAACCAGAAACACTGGGCTAAAACTGAAAGCAGCTCTTTCAGAATAAAGTAATTTAACTAATTAACCTTTCCTCTCAGCAAAGAAGTTACTTATTTATAAAAATACTTGACATGGCCACTACAAAATATTCCTGGAATTAGTTTTGTGTCACACCAGAGCCACCTACAAATCCAGTAACATTGTAGACATACAATGATGTGAGACTCATAAAATAAAAGTCCAACACTAAGAGATTACAGATATACTAAAGTAGGTTTGAAAACTTCTTAGTTAACTAGGGACTTCTATAAGTAAAAAGTCAAGAGTCTATAATGTAAAAAACCAACACATTTTGAAACTTACAACTCATAGCTGTCAGCTCTGAATGCATCATTATCAAAAACTGGAAGTTAGCCAATGCCTGGTCAATGGGTAAAGAAGAGTTTTCCTTTAAATTTTGCTTTCAATCCTCTGTTCTCACAAAATATTGTATTTTACAGGCAAATATGGAGTCATAAGAACAGGCAACCACAAGGCCCTGACCACAGCATAGCTATTTTAAAGCTAAAAGATGAATGAAATAAAGTTTTACTGAACAAGCTTTAAATTTCCTTCTCTAAGACACGGATTGTGGTTACAAAGCCACTTTGATCTCCATTCAATCCACGCCACTGCCAAAACTTGGTGGGGAGAGAGGAATGAGGGGAACAGAGCTGCCTTGGGAGAGAGAAGGGGGAAGAGATTTTCACTAGGTCAGTTCCACACTCCAGGCTTAAATATGAATTCATGGACCTTTCTGGAGTCACCAAGGCATGGAAGAAGAGTGAATGGGGAAGGACAAAAATGAAAGAAGGGGAAAAACCCAAATTTTTTCCTCTGTAATTATAATTTTCATAAACAAGAATACACTAAGCTGCAACATTGGCTGATTAAAGAAAGATGAGGTAATGCCTCACAAGAAGTGATACAGAAATACATGTGTCACCTCTTATTACTTTCGTAATTTTAGAAGCCTGGCCATTTTTCTCCATTTTCATAAGCTGATTAAATACATTCCTTAATATAGGGACAAGGTCATTGTGTATGTTTGAGCTCATCTGTGTTAGTCACATAAATATAAATATTGCCTCAGGGCACCTTATACAACAGCACCACACAATAAAATTCCCCATCTCAAAGAAACAAAAGCGAGGATGCCACTAAAAGCTCCAGCCACATTTCCACATGCACTACTGCAATTCTGCTCATGGATTAAGCCACACATGACTCAACGAGAAATAACATATTTTTACAGATTAAGGTAGAAAGTCAGAGTCAGAATTCATCAAAATTAATCAAAATTCACAGCACAAGCCAAAGGAAAGACTGCTTGAATCTTTTACATTTGTGAGTAAGGCAGCTCCTTACTACATGAGGAAATGTTGAGAACCCTCCCAATGTGAAAAGCTAAACTTTCTCCCTGATATCAGAGCAGGTTCTGCTCAGCCCTGATTATCATTTTGCAGGGCTGGGATCACACTAATGCACAGCTCTGTAACAAGCTGGGCCACAGCAGGAAACAACACAAGCTGTCATTAGCAGTATCCCAGTCCCCTCATCCCTGTGCTGTGCCTTCGCTCCACTACTGTGTGCACAGGGAACCCAACACCGGCTTTTGGTCATATTTTGAGGTCTGCAGAGTAGAATATTTTTATTAGCTGTTTTCTCTTTAAAACTACCAGTTGATGTCAGGGAACTCAAGGAAAGAGGATCTATTTTTAAGGCAATACTTTGAGCTCAAAATGAGAGTGGTGGAACAGCCTGGCCTGAGGAACAAAGATGCCCCCATGTAAACACACACTCCTTATAAGCAAATCTGGATTTGGGTTGGGATCTTCTGTTGGAAACACTTGTGCACTTTTAAAACTGGCAAGTTAATACTAAAACAAGCATGTTTTCAGTCAGAGCAGTATTTTTGCTTATTATTTGTGTTACTATGGCACCAACAAGATGCAAATGCCACTGTGACAGACTCTACACAACGAAGTGCACGACTCACCCACAGAACAGTAAATGAACACACACAGACTCCCAAGTTTTGTATAAACTATGTTTGTCAGCCTTAACAACAGTGGGAACAGCCCAACCACCTATCCTGTGTTACTGGGCTGTCCAGAGGATCCCACACAAGCTCAGGAAAAGGGGTTTTGTAGGTCTGTGGACATCAACTGTCACATTCCACAGCTATGATGGAACAACCAGAAAAAAACAAAGGACATAAATGTATAATGAGGTGATCCTGGCATACACTGAGCCAGCACTCAAGGAAAAATAAAAGGCAGAGAGGGAGCAGGTGTAACAGCAGGGAGACAATGAAGAAATGCAGCAAGGTGCCAACCATTCCAGCCAAGGGATGTGAGAAAAAAATTGTAGGCATGTCCCTGCTCCAATCAGAGCAAAACCCAAACCCTGATAAAAGTGTGCTGCCACAACTAAGGATACAAAAGTGGGCTGGGGCAGATGGGGAGGTGGGTGTAATTCCAGAGAGAGATCAAGGAAAGTGGAGACAACAGGTGCATTCTCACCCAGTGAACAGGAAGCTTCAAACCAGCCCAGGTGTTCACCCCATCACAAAGTGCAACAGCCTGCTTTTGGAGGGGGCAGAATCGGTATTTAAAAGCACTGCATCTGCATACACACACATCCTTTCATGTAATGCTTCTGAGAAGTAGAGAGATGAAAAAATTAAAACAAAATCCATAAAGATCCTTCTTCATCTAATGACCAAAGCTGCTCAAGTTAACACACTCAGCAAATATATCTTATATGCACCACACTTATTTTTTCCACCGAAGATCAAAACCTTCCGTTTCTTTAGATTTTCTTCAAAAGAACTGCATTGTCCAGAAGGAAAATAATAGAAGAAAGGATTAAAAAGTTCTATCTGTAGATCTTTCTTTATTCTTTCATATGAGGAAGCGCTCTCAGAAGAAGGCGAAAAAATTCAAGATCAAATGAGTCAGGGTGGGGAGGGTGTTTCAGAACTGGGGTTATGATGTCAATTCTGTATTAAAAATGTAGAAAAAATAGAAAAATCTATTTCCAGATGGTGTTACAGTAAATTAAAATTCTTGATCCTAAGGTGTAGTTTTCTAGGACTTTTATTTAACACGTCACCCTAATATCTGAGTATTAATTTTGTTGTGTTGATGCTCCCAACAGCCATCACACCACCAGACTCACAGTGCCACCAGAATCAGGACCCAGCCTCTGGGGAAGGATTTCCAGCCCCAGGACATGTGTACATTCACAAGATACTCAGGATTTCAAGGAAACCTCACTCAAATATTTCTTAGTGATGAGCTTGAGCACACTTAGTCTGAGCTGCAAATGTCACTCCTGTATCCCCCATTTTCTTTGGGAATATTCCAAAAAGGTTGGTTATCCAACAGATCCCTCAATTCCCCTCCTGGAGCTGGGCACGCTGGCTCAACATCACTGTCCCAATCTCTTTGCAAATCTGGGTATGTTCTCTTCAAACCCTCTCCCTGGCACATCCCATTAAACTGTCAAATACTCTGACAGGACAGAATAATAAAAACCTACCACTGAAGTGATTTAAAACCTGAAATAATCTTTTATTAGCAAGAAGTGAACAAGCTTTCTAATGTCATCTCTCTACTTCTATCTTGTTACCTAATGAAACTCAGGATAAAGATAACTAGAGAATCAAATACTTTTGCACAACTTGAGAGGTTAATTCAATTTCTTAATTATTTATGCATGTAAATTCACACCTACATAAAATTCCAAACAAGCAAGATAGACACTGTGCAGTGCTGTAACATCCAGCATGCCAAAATCCCAGCCCACTGCTCGGAGCACTGCATTTATGAAAACACAACAAGCAAGGACTACTGGTTAATTCACTACTACTGAAGGCATTGAGCAATCAACATTTACTATGAAGTCCTTTACTGACTATTATGCAACACCAAGGAATAGCTCACAGCAGCCTCTGCAACCCTCACTTTCTGATGCCATGAAGAACCTTTAGGAGAATAATCCAAATGCCACCCCAGGTTGCTTTAATTCCTTTTTTTTATTATTCTGGAAACATCAACAAAACTCACTGATCAAAGGGGACAACTTCTGTTGCTGGATGTGAACTGCAAAAAGCAACAGTAGCAATGGCCTCCACTGTTTGTAACTCTGCCTTTTAAATAAGAACAAACACAATTCCCACTGCCTGGACCCTTCTGGCACCAGGAATGCACTTATACAAGAACGTGGGACATCTTTCACAGCAGCTTCTATAATCTGGGCTTACTTCCCAAGAACACAATCATGTCTTTTCCAGCATGAAGATTCCTACAGTACCAAATCTTTCTACCCCATGAAAGCTCCTTCAAATTTCAGGTCATTCCTGACACCCTTGGCTGTTCTCTTTCCAGCTCCATGTTATGCAACTTCACCCCAATTTCCCGAGACTGACTTGTGCCTTTGGATCCACCATAGAAGCAAAGCCAGATAGTTGAGGAAACATCTTCATGCAAGCCCTCGCTGTCATATGAGTAACCCTTACTCACAGGAAAAGTCAAATTAATTTCAGTAAGACTACTTTTATGATTAAGGATTATTCACACAAAAGACTGCTTGCCAGCTGAGGCTGAAGTTTTAATACAAAGCATATTACCTCAGAACATTTTGTCTCTAAATAGTTATTAGACAGCTCTTAATTAGTATTTAAATAAACTGGCCCATACAATGGCTTATTAAATACTGTTTATCAAAACAGACATTCTTTTCAGAAGCAGTAGCAGACATTTTGACTACAGCAAAAACAGAGTGAGGATAAATATCATTTCTCCTACTGCTGTGCTAGGAACAGCAAATTCAGACAAAGTGTATTTTTAATGAGCAAGGCTATTATTCCTAGCAGATTAAACAAGTTATTATTTGAGGAGTACTCTGATGACAAAGATGCCCTTCCATCACCTTACTGGGAAAGGCTCCACGGTTAGAGCAGGACTGGGGATGTTTTTGTGCAGGCTGGCTGGGGGTTTTGCCTGCCAGAGCACACCAACATTAACCCATTTTCCAGAGCGGCGCTGGATCCCGCACTGCTGGAGAACACACACACACAGTGGTGCTGCCAGGCGCTGCAATCCAGAGGGACATCCCATGGAACACAGCTCTGCCAGCCAGCACCACCCCCAGCACCTGCACAGTCAAAGGGAACTTTAAAACCTTCACTTCAGACCATGCCCTCCCCTCAGGGTGACACATTCTGAGCCCAGAGCACTGAGGGCCTCCACAGTTTCTGGACATCACTGATAAAAGAGAATCAGTTACTAAAAGCTTTTAGAAAACACTTCCCATCAAAAGATTCAGAAGCAGCAAAGGCTCCTAACCTCTCTAGCATGTCTACAGTCGACAGAAAAACAGAAATCATGAATTGTTAAACCAACCCAAATCCACCACAGCAACCAGACAGAGCTGGCACAGAGCTCTGGCTTCTCCAGGGCAGGGAGACAGCATTCCTGCTTCCACAAAACAAATGTCTGCGGTAAGAAATATTATTTAACCCTGAACAAACAGTATCACGATAGACTATAACTATTTCAGAACTGTAATTCTCCAGTCAGGAACATTTCTTTGTGATTCACACACAAAACAAAGCATACAACTGAAAACCCCACCAACTTCTAGTAGCAGAATCAATTTTCAAAATATTTGTAATCGACCTCGCTCCTAAAGCATGAATGGATTCCCACCAACTAGTGGTTTAGATTTTGTTCTGTTACACTGAAAAAGTAAATGATTAGCAAAGGTTTCTCTAACTACTAATCCAGACTACTGTAGCTTTAACACTTCATAAATTTTGAAATGAATATGACAATCTGAGGTTAAAGGGTCAGCGGTGCTGGCCACATATTTCCAGTCAGTGTTTCCATTTTCAATATCTTTCTCTGCTACATAAATCCCAAAAAAACTAACACAATATAAAATAAATCTTCCTAATAGCTTTCATATAGACTGTATTTTAAAAATACTACTACTTGATTCCTTCCTTTTTTTGGCAGAGCCAGAACACAATTAAAAAAACAGTTTCATACACAGCACCACATTAAGGCAGAGATACCTCCCACAAAATTGCATGGGAGATTAAAGGGTTGCACATTAAACTCATTATTATTAAAGCCACTTGCAAAAGAATTTCGTTAAACTTATTTCAGTGATATTGCACACCCATCTAAAATTGAACATTTCCCTAGCCTAGTCAGGTGGGAGAAAAAAAAAAGCAACCAAACCACAATAACTATGAAATAGCTTCACTTTATAATTTATGCTAATTGCATGCCAACAATTATTTTTACCAGTGACAGATTTGCAGATTGCAACTGCAGGAGAAGTTCCGCCTCTCCAAACACACACTCCAGTCTGCATTAATGAACGGGGACTTCACAACTCTGCGAGGAGAAAACCCTCCACTGCCGCCCTTCCACAATCAGATACGATTGTTCCCTTTATGCTTCCCGATTTATTTTCCTCCCTGGTTAACAGCGGCGTAGTCGAAATCACCATAACAATCCCTCAAATCACCCTTCCTGCATCTCCATACACAGAGCACTGCTACATATTTATCAATATTGCTACATGCCTTCAAACAGAAGCACCGATACAAACTTACACAGCGTAACAGTTCAATAAAGAGGCAAAGTAAGAAATGTATCGTTCTCACACACAAGCTCTTGGGACAGTTTTTCAGCAGTGCAAAGACTACGGCTCTTGTCTCAGATTCTTAAAAGGCACGAGCAAAATACACACCGAACATATGTAGATTAGAAAGAAACAAACCCTGAGACAAAATAACAAATATATTACAATAAAGTTAAAAAACATAAAACAAAGAGCTTGATCATTTGCATTTCTAAGTAATTTCCTTTTTTTCCCCTGCTCCTTATTCTCATAAGGGAGCTAAAAACAATCTCTTCCGTTCTATCAGAAGAACATATGCACCCACCTCCAATTCTGGCAGAGCTCTGCTGCGGGGAGGGGGCACCCAGCACAACCCTTTCACACATGCTACCCCCAAAGTTGCATCACAAGGTTTTAACTCCACCACACCACGCACTGAACAAGTCCCTCCTCCCCTCCGACATTATCCCTGTAGCACTGGAAGGCTCCCGACGATCCAGCAGCCCTCTCGCTCGCTCAGCTGTTGGCCAGCCAGAAGGGATAGTGCTCCTGTGAGTGCCAGGTAAAATAAAGCAAGGTATTTCCAAATGACTTTGCCATTACACACAATTTGTTTTGGTATTTTAAATTTAAATTGTCAATATACAGCCAGTCAAAACTGATACCATGGTTTCTGCAACATTAAACCACGCAACCGATGTCGGAAGTTCCCAATGAGATGGGCAGACGGCATCTATGCAAACAATCCGGCACACTACTGTCAGCCGCTGTTGTTCTTCAGAGAAGAGAAAATTAAAAGGTTTGGGTTTTTTCTTTTTAACCTCTTGCCCCCGAGCACGATGTGTGCAAAGAGGAGAGCAGGCTGTAACAGCAGCTGACACGCCGTCATAGGAGCCCAGAGCTAAGTCCGACAGACGATCACACTACATGAGTGTTCGCTGCTGCTGAAATGGCGTTTGTCATTGTGAGAGAGAAAACCCCCCGGTTCGGTGGCACAAAGCGCACAGGGCACGGAGTGCCAAGGGAGGCGGGGAGAGAAGCCTGTTTACCAGAGAAGATGGTCGTGCAGGGGACACAGAGCCGTCCCCTCCCCGCTCCCCAGCCGCGAGCGCGATACACGGACCCGCAACAAACCACG